>JZKD02S1977931.1:19227-34204 GCA_000966675.3 Picea glauca | reverse complement strand
ATATGGTGGATGGGATTATGAAGATATGGACATGTTGGTGTATTATTTTCATCCAGTATTTCAAAGCATTGAGAGTAATAAGGTGCATTTACAATTTAAGTAGATGTGTAATATTTAAAATGTTAATTATAAACTAAAAATTGAAGTTTGTAAAGATGAAATTGTTTTTAAAGAGTCGACAATAATAATATTAATAATAATAAAAGTCAATGATCAAAATAATAAGCTAAAATCAAATTATAATAATGATAAATAAACCAACATAGAACTATTTTAACCCTTTTTTAAGCATGAATGGATTTATGCTTATATTTTTTTTGACCTCTCTCTATGTTTATTTGATTCGGGGTTAAGATGAATTTACGCTAAGTACATAATATTAAAGCATCTAGGTGCACCATTGATGATAATTCATGTGTGTGGTCGAATATTTCCCATCTTCTAGGGCACCATGTTTTCTTCTTTGAAGAGCAACCATTACATTCGTTTTGATTAGTGAATCGACTAGACCACATGGTAAAATCAACAACTCCTTAACTAGCACAATGAATCGTCAAATGCTAGTAACAAAAATTTGAATTTGTTTGGATTGAAATACAATTTCTAGTAGCCAAAGGACCATTTCTACCACAACCATTATTGCAGATCATTTGGTCATCTAATTCATTATTTTGTTTGTTTGTTGTGTATTCAGGATAAGAAAGAAGTGAACAATCAACAAATACCATCCAAGGAAAATTTTAGGGATCCATACTCATCTTTCAATTGTCAAAATGAAACCTTACTAATTCTTATAATCCCAAGCATAAATGTTTGGCAATATTTTGTAAAAATATTTAAAATTTAAATGATTTTATCTACTTTCCCCCGGATGGGGTGACACGTAGCTCAGGGGAGGACACACATCCCCCATGCAATCCAAGCCATAAATATAGTCGGCCACCACCCCAAGCCTCATTCTTGGATGGAGGACGACCATAGACGCACACAGAAGATGGAGGGACAACTCCCCCACGCAGGTTTAATGGCTCCCTCACTGAGTTACGGCAGGGGGATGATGATATGGATGAGAGGAGGCTGTGTGGTCTTGTCAGCCCCTCGTATATTACTCTAGGTTGGCCATGGAATTCATCATTCTATTTCTTTACTCTGTTGAGGCTCCGCTCTGCTCAGTGATTTGACTCTGGGCCTCTCATATTTCTTTGGTCTCATTCTCAGATTCTCTGGCCTCCAACCTCTGTCATGCTGCGTGAGAGAGGGAAACCCAAGAGGGGACCCTCCTAGTATTGTTATGTTGCAAGGCAGAGACGCCTGCACGAATTGGGGAAGGCTTCCTCGATAGCTTAGACACAACAAATCAAGAAGCCGATGATGCCTCCAATGGCCTACGTGGAGGAAATCCCGAAAGAACCAATTCAAGTTCCACTATAATCCCTCCTCTACACGATTCCGAATTCCCAGGATAGACCCAACACCAACATTGCAACAATGTATACAAAGACAACCATGGAGGGAGCCACTTGCATTGTCTAGGAGGAAATCCCCCCGAAGGACCGCCCAATAGGGCCCCCATTGCTCAACCTAGACACAAAATGCGACCAGAGTCCACCCAGTCTCTTCACTCTGGAGCACTTGGATCTCAACTTTGAGATGAGGAGCTATATGATGGAGAAACTCCACTGACACACCCTTATTAGCAACGTAATCAACATGTTGTTCGATACCTTCTCGAACGCACTAGTCAAACAAAGATGCCCTACCTGCACGCAACCCTTTGCACTCACACCTAGCAACGACACTCCTCATGGCGGCTCTCTGGACGACAGGTTCCATTATTCAAACAAACCTCCTAATGTTTAAATTTTCTCATCTCTCTTTGCCTCACTTGCATGGAAATGGGGTTTTTTTCTTGTCTTCTTGCTTAAGATTTCTATTTAGTTTGAATTATCAGTTTTTGAATGCATGTCCAGACAAAACTATCAACACCATCATCTGCCACTTGCTCTAGTTTCCAACTGTATGGCGGAGCAAGTGGTGGTTGCTACTTTTGGCCATAAGTACAAAAGGTTGCCACTTGTTTCGGTTTCCACTAGTTTGGCGGAACATGTGGCAAGCCAGTGAAACAATTAATTTTTGTATAGTGACAAAGGATTAATCAGGCAATACAACTTTTTTATTTACAAAAAAAATGATTTTATCTACTTTAAAAAAAAGACGATTTTTCAAATAATTTTTTGTTTGAATATATAGAAATTTAGCTGCATCTTTATTTTGAATCAACAAATATCTTTAAAGTTTTTTTTAGAAATGATGAAATTTAGTTCTTAAATTTTTTCTTGATAGCAACACCACATTTTAATGTCTAGCCTAAACATTTTACAAATTTGTCTTTTTCAACCGCTTAAAATAATGTGAAGGGAAACCAATTATTTTAACCCGAAATATGACAAGAATAATTTTAAATTGATGGAATTGTAGATATCGAATGCTAACATTGCACAATTTGGTTTCAATAGGGGTATATGGGGGTGTTGAACCCATTTCTACATTCAAAACAACAATTTTATCAATCCAAAATTACAATTTTGACAAAAATTGTATGACCAAATTTTGATGACGACAAAACATAAAAGTTAAGATTGATAGGAAGTTTAACCTTTTACCATTTTAATTCATTTTTTTCATAACAAATCTCTAATATTTAATATTTGAGGGGCCATTTTTCCTATGCTGATTATTATAGAATGTTTCTCAAGGATTACACTCCCCTCTTGCCCTAGCTTTTGTTGTGACCTCACCCAACAATCTCCCTCAACTCTTTTGTGCCACTATCCAACACATTGTGAAAGGATTGCTTGTACTCATAATTCTTTTGTGGGTAAAACTATTTAAGATTTTTTTAGTTCTGCTCGCTTTCTACCTAGCACTCTAGGAATCGAGTTGATTCAAAGGCCACATTATTTCTTTAGATGAACAACGCATCCCCACACAAATCTAAATCATTTTTTACCACAAACATTACAATCAATGATTGGTCAAGTCAATTGATCAATATGGCATATATCAAATATTAAAAGTGTTGTGATTTTTTTTTTATCAAATGTGTCTCTAGAATAGTGATGCCATTTTTGAAAGTGTCAAATTAAAAATAAATATCCAAATAATTTTTTTTTAATGAGATTATAAAAAGTGGATTTCCTCTCAGGCAAGAGGTTAAACTACAATCGAGAATAATATTCGGTTTCATGTATGGGACTAAGGTTAAATGATGCTTGAAAGCACATGAGCCCATTGTTGTAGCTTGAGTAACGATAGTGCAAGACATTGAATTTATTGCAAATACTATCTATGCTGAAACCCCTTTTGGTCTTATAGTAATACCTAAAACTACTTCTGATTGGATAAGATCTCATCTTCCATAGACGTAAGGAAACAAATTAATGGCCCAAGACCTAGAGGCATCTGGTAAGAGTGAAATTCTTCCCTCTTATAAACCACTAGTGGATCATTTTAAGTAGCATGGTTTTCCTTGAATAATAATGATAAGTCAACCTACATTCATGAATAGAAGTTAATAATGATTATCCTCACAGTCAATTAATAACAAAATTATGATTTTTTTTTGTGTGCCAACGTGTCTGTGACTTGCAGGATTAGCCTTTGGCTAATAAACTGTGACCTAGGGGCATCTAAGATGTCAAAATCACTCATGGATCGCACCTGTCCTCGACCACATCAACCCTTAACTGGATGGATTTTTTTAGATGTCTCCTCCCGAATACAATGAATTTCGAACATGGATCACCCTATAAACGAAACCCTTCAAAACCAATCATGTTAGTGGAGTTTGAAAAATTATGATAAATTTTACTACTTAAAAAATAAATTATCTCTCGAGTTCTATCTTTTTTTTTCCAAGGAAAAAAAGCAAGTAATTTTATTTACGGTGAAACAAAATTACATTAGTATCTGCCATTGGCATTTCGTCTTTTGAGTCTAGGAGGCAGTAAGGTACCGCATAAAAGACACAGGCTTTCAAAAAGGAGGAATAAAGTCTATCCTCTAAGTTCCATGATGTATCATATATTTGTATCATTTACAACAATATTCCTTCAAAATATTTCTCATATGCATTTTCATAAGGAAGTTATAATGCATATCCACTAAGCAATCCATCATTGTCATATATTTTACATCAGAATTTACATCAAAATAAATCAAAAGTTTGGGTTGTTTGAACTGTCTCAGGTTGCAAAAATGTGAGGTCGAAACTAATTTAGTCAGAGATCAAGCCAAGGGATGTGAAGATGTCCATGGGAGCTATCGGGGCCTTCTTCCTTGACCTTCCAGATTCCATTGTCTAGGTCCAGACCAACTTTGGAGAGTTGCTCCAATTTTTTATTATGATTCTTGTATACATGTGTAAAAGAGTGTGAGTAAATTCCGCAGAGCGTCTCTTTATTTCCTCAAGGACTGGAATAAGAGAGTAATATCTCAAAATGTGTGTGCCTTTCAGCACTTGTATTACAGACATAGAATCACCATATATGTTCAATTGTTTGACATTTTTTTCAAGAGCCAAGAAGAGCATAAGGTATAATGCCATAAGTTCATTGAAGTTATTTATGTCTTCACCTAGACCAACTGAGAAGGAGAGGAGGTGATTTTCTGAGAGGTGGAGAGTTCCACTAGCATCTCCCATGGAATAAGAGTCTTGTGCAACACCATCAAAAAAGGCCCAAGGGATGTCCTTATCTAATTTAGGGGGATACAAAGCTCTAGACTGTGTGGGGGATGTGCTTTTTTGGGGCGAAAGAAAATAATATTTTTATGCTAGAGATGGTTGTGAGGGAGGTGGATCCATTTTTTTCATTGAATATGGAATGGTTGTGAACCAACCAAATGCCCCAGTAACAAATAGGGGGAGGGATTTATAGTTCTGATTTTGGTGATCTGTCAACCATATTTGAAGTGCCTCCGAGATGTGAGTCCCATTCTAATTGAATATAGGTCCCAGTGAGCGACTAATCTCGCTCCATACCGAATTTGTAAATGGGTAGTGTAGGAATAAATGTGTATTGGATACTTCATTTGATTTGCATAGAGCACATCTACTTGGACATGTGAAGGATCAGTTATGAAGATTTTCCCATGTTGGAGCCTTATTTTGGAGGAGCCACATGAATAAATTTGTTTTGGGTGGACTTTTTCAGCTTCCAGAGGGATTTTCCCCACCATGGGGGAAGATCCAAATGAGCAACTTGGAATTGGGCTAGATATCTAAGTTTGGGGGAATATTTTCCTGTGGGGATGAAGGACCATATAAGTTGATCTTCCTGGTCTGAGAGTCGGGCAAGAGAGATACTTAAAGTGTGAATATAATGATTCCATGTTGGAATCTATTGGGATTATAAGTTCATATCCTCCTCTGATATCCATCTTGTAGTTCCCGATGTGTAATATCTATGCCCAACTTGATTTAGAAAGAAAAATCCCATTTGTTTGAGGGAATTGATGAGCTCCTCTAACAACATGTGATTGTTTGAGCAACCTATCCAAGGGTCCTTCCCTATCAAAATGTTGGAGCCTTTACCAACCTTCCAAATGAGCCAGTCTCCACTAATGTGAAAAGACTTTATGAGATATTTCTAGATGATAGTCCCATTCTGATAGGATTTGTTTGTGGAGAGAATCCAATCCAGGAGAGCCATTTGCGAGATGTATTTTTTCTTTATGATTCTATTCCAAAGTCTTGTCCCCTATACCAGACTCCAAGCATTTTTTTCTGCCAATTCTTTTACAAAGGTAAAGATGTCTTTGAGGCCCCATCCTCCATTGGCCTTTGGCTTTGAGATGATTTTTTTTGAAGCTAGAACTAAAGGTATAGAGTCATCTTTACCTTCCCAGAGGAACTGAGTAGCCAATTGATTTATTTTATGAAGGACTCCTTTCGATACTGATGCAAGAGATGTCTAATATACCGGGATTGCTTTAACAACTGATTTGATAAGGACTAATCCTCTGGTTCTAGATAGCCATCTGTTACACCAATAATGTATTATTTTTTTGGCAAGAAGCCAATCCCAATCTAATTTTTTTATCCAATGGCCTTGATATTGAATCCCAGGTATGTGAAGCCTTCAAATGTGTTAGCACATAGAATTGTAGGCGTAAAAAATAACCACTTTGGTTTTGTTTTTGAGTCACACCTTTGATACTTACATCATTACTGTGACATGTCACCTCTCAGTTGTATAAAATGTTCTCTTTGTCATCATCCATCTATTTAAATGTCAAGTTAAAGACAGTTGTATGTGCTGCCAACTCACTAGAAGAGTTCGCAACGTACTCGAGTTCGCAACGTACTCAAGTGCTCCATTCATTCATTACCATCATTACCTTTTTGTCATGCTAAGGGATTTCATTGTTTCCAGAGACTATTTTTAACAAATTTTTAGGGATCAGGTCTTTGGACATCCTAACAGTCTCCTGGGAGCATGCAAATATTGTTTGAATCAGGTGTTGCGAACTGGTAGACAGGTGCTGCGAACTTCGTTGCGAACTCATTTCCTGTAGCAGAGTCTTCTAAATATTTGATCATAACTTTTGAACCATGATGTGGGTTTTTCTGAAATGTTTTGTGGAGGCGCATGATATTGGAATTGACCCTCTGACCAAAATTCAGCCCAACCCAGTTTGGCATTTGAGATATAAAATAAAAAAACCAGTGCGCTGTGAACTTCGCTGCGAACTGGTTGAAGGAGAGAGATGGAGGTTGGACAACTTGCAAACACCTTTGTTCTAATTCAAAGACATCATCATCAAGAGTAGATCCACTTGGTACTTCATGATAGTGTTCATCATGTTTGAGGTTTGGGAAAGGGGTTTTGGCTGGTTTTCATATGGACACTGCGAACTGTGCTGCAAACCCTCTGTTCCAGGCCTGTTGAAGTTTCTATCTTTCACATCCTCAAAATTCAGCCTCTAAAATCAGTAGTTTTACCCTTATTTATCCTGAGTCATGTGGCCCATCTTTAAATTGAAACATATTTTAAAGTTTCATATGGTTTTCATGCTTATGACAAGATTTTATGATGGTTCAAAATCTATTTTAACATAGTTTTTATCAATCTTGCTTTCATGAAAATTATCAGTTGTTGCTCTTTTCCCTCCATGTTGAAGAGTGATTTGTCTCATTTATAAATGTTTAGAAGAGTAGGGTGTATTAGCTCTGGACAAGGTCAACCTCTTTAAAGGTGTTTCATGCATTTTACACATGTTGGTGATTGTTATGATTTGTAAGCCATGATTATCAGTTTGGGTGCTTTCCTCTAGTGAATATCATCAAGATTACAAACTTTACAACATTCTTGGCACACCTGATAGAGTTTTGAAATGAGAAAACATTGGAAAAAGTGAAACGAGCTACCACATGAGAGTTCGCAGCACCGACGTTGCGAACTGATATTTTTGACAGTTTGTAAATAATTAGCACATAATAGAGGAATGTTTTGCTTGTAACTTTTTATTGCCAATCTGGGTTCCTCTGAAATTTGGTGTGGAGGTAAAACATGGTGGTTTGGACTTGCTGACAAAAATTCAGCCTAACCCAGTTCGTATTTTTGGGGAAAAGATAAAAACATCACCTACATGAATGTTCGCAGTGCATGTTGTCACAGGCGCTGTGAACTCTAACAGTTTGACAAATTTGAGCTATGGGAAGGCTTCTTGCTGTGAAGGAAGGTTAGAATGGTATTATAGGAGTTAGTTTGATATGAGGGACATGTGTTCCATCTCCAAATCAGTTAGGATGACATGTTTCACGAGACATTTATCACAATAGGAAAAATCCTGGAAAATAGGAATTTGTTAGGCTTTTGTTGGAATCTTTTGTAACAAGACTCCTAAATGAAGGAGGATGCTATGTATCTCCTTGGTTTCGACCTCCTTAGTGTATATAGAGATGATTTACTATAAATTAAATGGATTTTGAGAAGGAAAGGGTTGGATTCATGAACTAAGAGAGGAGAGAGCTGGAGAAATAGTTTTAGTTGCTCATTTGTAAGTCTAAGGGCCTGTTTGTAATGACATTTTTTGCTATCAAAGATTCATGAGAGTTGTTATCAGATTGTATTTTTTATTTTCCCACTTCTTTTTTATATTTTTGCTTGAACATATTGCAGGTTTTGAGGATCATAGTTGCCATTGATTGATGGATTCATGAACAACAAAGGATCTACTATAGCTTGCCCATTAAATCATTGTTTATTGTTTAAGCAATCTTTATCTGTTTGCATAAATGATCTCTGTACAATGGATGTTATTCATTTTTTCATATTCACCATGATTCTACTCATCATTATATATCCATTTTGTTTGATATACAATTTGATTTCCTTTGATCTGTAGGATGTTTTGATTCCTTACCCAATGGAATGCTTATGCTGACAATTTGTTGCCCTCTCATTTTCTTTCCAAGTCTTGTTGATCCACATACTCAAACCATTCAATCCATTTATATTGTGACAGGTATTGGGCTTACACTTACATAAATATAAGCACGACTCTCAATGCTAACATTTTTGGCGTCATTGCCAGGGATGATAATGAAGACACCTTCCCTGGGTGAACTATAATGATTAGATCTAGCTTTGGATGGTGAACTGAAGCTAGACATTTTTAGCCTGCTTATATTTCACCATGGAGACTCCACTGTTCATATATCTATTGGAGAATCTGTTGTTTTGAAATGGACAAGATCCTAGCTCAGAGGTATGCTTTCTGTGATTTTTCAAAGATAGTCGGTTTTTCAAATTCAGTGCCTAGTAGAGATGAATGGGAAGGTTGCCTTCTTAGGTTTAGAGGAGAAAATTGGGAAATGCCAGCTGCGTTTTTACTAGATTTTCATGAATGCATACTTAAGCTGAAAGTTATACATGAAAATGTCCTCATCAAGTTGTTTACATACTCTTTAGATGGAGCATCTCGTAATTGGTGTAGATCACTCCCGGTTGCTTGTATTACTTCACTAAGACATTTTCATGCTGCATTTCGTTTGCAAAGAGAAATTTGTAGCTGATTTCCTTTATCAAGAATGCTGTTATGAATTCAATTTGTTGAGAAAAGGATCAAATAGTCATAAAGAGTATGCTACAGTAGAAGAAACTTTTCATTATGATCAAGAGGTTGGTGATTTTCAAAGTGATAGCCATAATGTAGATACTTTTGACATTGTATCAAATGTATCTACTGTTTTAAGTTGTCATGAAAATAAAATTGTTTCCTTTGAGTATTCAAATGATAATGAGCAAATCGATTTATCAATATATGACAGTTTTGAATCTGAGACACGGGAATACAATGAAGAAGATAAGCAAGAATTGCAACAACAATTGGAATTCTCTTTATCATCTATTGATGAGCAGAAAACTCCAAGGATCAATGAGGAAATGTTTATCATTTCTATACCTGCACTTGCAACAAACATCAAACAACATATGAGTAGCTATAAAGTATATGAGGACCATCATTTTATTGATGAATCAACCTTCACAGAGGAGTAAGATGGTTTTCTTAACCCATTAGAAATGTCTCTTCATAAGTTTCTTGATCGGTGGATTTTTACATAGAGTTATATTTTTCAAAGGTTTCTAATGATCCAGTTGTTGGTATGATTTTAGATCATAGTTGTAAGTATCCATTGCTTACTAACCTCTTGTTGCAAGCTTCATATCACTTGAAAATTATTTTGAACAGTTACATGGAAGGAGTTATTTTCATCAATTCGATACTCACCTGGCTCTATTGGAAGTATGACTTCAATTAAGCAAATAAACTCAGTTGGATAGATTAGTGTAGGAATGTATATAAATAATCTTGCTATGTAAGCATTTAGTTTGCAGTGAGTGTTTTTCAGTTTTCAATAAATGATGAGAGGATCTCTCAAGGCATAGACATAGTACATATTGTAGAGATGGGATGGATAAGGCATTGGAACTGCATGTTCTTGGCAGCTCACAAGGAGCATGCCATCCCCTGTGGAGTGAAATGTTAGCACATAGAATTGTAGGGGTAAAAAAGAACCACTTTGGATTTTTTTTTGAGTCACACCTTTGATTCTTACATCATTACTGTGACATGTCACCTCTCAGTTGTATAAAAGGTTCTCTTTTTCATCATACATCTATTTAAATGTCAAGTTAAAGACAATTGTATGTGCTGCCAACTCACTAGGAGAGTTCACAGCGTAGTCAAGTGCTCCATTCATTCATTTCCATCATTACCCTTTTGTCATGCTAAGGGATTTCATTGTTTTCAGAGCCTATTTTTAACAAATTTTCAAAGATCAGGCCCTTGGACATCCTAACAGTCTCCTAAGAGAATGCAAATATTGTTTGAATTAGGCGCTGCGAACTGGTAGACATGCACTTCAAACTTTGTTGCGAACTCTTTTCCTGTAGAAAAGTCTTCTAAATATTTGATCATAACTTTTGAACGACGATGTGGGTTTTTATGAATTTATTTTTGGAGGAGCATGATATTGGCATTGACCTGCTGACCAAAATTCAACCCAACCCAGTTTGGAATTTGAGAGATAAAATGAAAACACCAGTGTGCTGTGAACTTCGCTGTGAACTAGCTGAAGTAGAGAGTTGGAAGTTGTACATCTTGCAGACACCTCTATGCTAATTCAAAGACATCAAAATCAAGCCTAGATCCACCTGGTACTCCATGAGATTGTTCATCATGTTTGAGGGTTGAGAAAGGGGTTTTTGCTGGTTTTCATATTGGCGCTGCGAACTGTGTTGCAAACCCTCTATTCCAGGCTTGCTGAAGTTTCTATCTTTCACATCCTCAAAATTCAGCCTCTAAAATCAAAAGTTTTACCCTTATTTAGTTTGAGTCATGTGGCCCATCTTTAAATTGAAACAAATTTTAAAGTTTCATATGGTTTTCATGCTTATGACTAGATTTTATTATGGTTCAAAATCAGTTTTAACATAGTTTTTATTAGTCTTCCTTTCATGACAATTGTTAGTTGTCGTTCTTATCCCTCCATGTTGAAGAGTGCTTTGTCTCATTTATAAATTTGTAGAAGAGTAGGGTGTATCATCTCTGGATAAGGTCAACCTCTTTCAAGGCGTTTCATGCATTTTACACATTTTTGCTATGATTTGTAAGCCATGATTATCAGTTTGGGTGCTTTCCTCTAGTCAAGATCATCAATATTATGAAGTTTACAACATTCTTGTGACACTTGATAGAGTTTTGAAATGATAAAACATTGGAAAAAGTCAAACGGGCTGCTAGAAGAGAGTTCACAGCGTCGACCCTGCGAACTGGTATTTTTGACAGTTTGTAAATAATTAACACACAATAGAGGAATGTTTTGATTGCAACTTTTGATTTCCAATATGGGTTCCTCTGAAATTTGGTGTGGAGGTAAAACATGTTGTTTTGGAATTGCTGACAAAAATTCAGCCCGATCCAGTTCGTATTTTTGGATAAAATCTAAACACATCACCTACAGGAAAGTTCGCAGTGCATGTTGTCACAGGCGCTGCAAACTCTAATAGTTTGAAAAATTCGAGCTATGGGAATGCTGCCAGCTGTGAAGGAAGGTTCAAATGGTCTCCTAGGATTTAGCATGATATGAGGGACATGTGTTCTATCTCCAAATTAATCAAGATGACATGTTTCAAGAGACATTTATCACAATAGGAAAAATCTTGGAAAATAGGAATTTGTTAGGCTTTTGTTGGAATCTTTTGTAACAAGACTCCTAAATGAAGGAGGATCCTATGTATCTCCTTGGTTTAGACCTCCTTAGTGTAGATAGAGATCATTGACTATAAATGAAATAGATTTTGACAAGGAAAAGGTTGGATTCATGAGCCAAGAGAGGAGAGGGCTGGAGGAACAATTTTAGTTGCTCATTTGTAAGCCTGAGGGCCTGCTTGTAATGACATTTTATGCCATTAAAGATTCATGAGAGTTGTTATTAGATTGTATTCTTTGTTTTCCCACTTCTTTGTTATATTCTTTCTTGAACATATTTTAGGTTTTGAGGATCATAACTTCTATTGATTGATGGATTCATGAACAACAAAGGATTTGTTGTAGCTTGCCCATTAAATGATTGTTTACTGTTTAAGCAATATTTATCTGTTTGGAGAAAGGATATTTGTAAAATGGATATTCTTCCTTTTTTCATATTCACCATGATTCTACTCAACATTATATATCCCTTTTTTCTGATATACAATTTGATTTCCTTTGATCTGTAGGATGTTGTGACTCCTTGTCCAATGGAATGCTTCTGTTGACAGTTTGCTGCCCTCTCCTTTTCTTTCCCAGTCTTGTTGATCCACCTGCTCAAACCATTCAATCCATATGTATTCTGATGGGTACTAGGATTACACTTACAACAGTCTAAGTGTGACTCTTAGTGCTAACAAGATGGATTTTTAAACTTAATTCCAAAGAGCCATGAAGTAGAAATTATTTCGTGATCATTTAATCCCCAAGCCATCAGTGATGATTTTTGCAAGTTGATTTGCATCCTGGTTGAGAGGAAAAAGGAGCGTCGGATGCTTCCTAGGTTTTCAAAGAATAATTGCTTGCCTTCACAAAAAATGAGGATGTCATCCAAAAATATTAGACATGCGAGAAAGTTTGTTGTGGAGATTTGTATGCATTTGAAGAGACCTTGAGATACAACATTTGAGATGAGTTTACTTAATATTTTTTCCACCTGAAGAAAGAGTAGAGGGGAGAGGGGGCATCCCTATCTGAGTCCTCTTTCTGCTTTGAATAAGGGGGATGCAGAGCCATTTATGAATATGGAAAATGATGTGGTGAAAATGTAATTGAGAATCCATATGACAAAGGAGTGTGAGAAGCCTAGGTGTATGACTATAAGTCTGATGTAGATCCAACTAACATGGTCAAAGGATTTTTCCAGGTCTACTTTATAGATGATTTCCTTCTGTTTCTTGGTGTGGATTGAGTGAATACCTTCTTGAGCCAGCCTTATAGATTTATGGATTTGTCTCCCTTGTAGAAAACTAAATTGTTCACCAGAGATCTTGTCTGTGAGGATGTATTTCAAGCGGACTGCTATGATCTTTAAGATGATTTTATAGATATATTGTAGAGAGAGATAAAACAAAACTAATCAAAAGTGTGTGGATTGTTCGCCTTTGGAATGAGGGATATGAGGGTAGAATTAAAGGGAGCCAGTATCTGACCTGTAGTCTAAGAAAATTCTATGGTTTTGAGAAGATCATCTCCTATAATGTCAAAGATACCTATATAGAATTCCACTAGGAATCCACCCAGCCCCATAATTTTGTCTTTTTGAAAGCTGTGAAGAATCTTTTGAAGCTTGTCTTTGGTAACTTCGACCATTAGTTGTTCATTCTTATCTTGATCCAAAAAACTAGGGAAAATGATATCTACCCTTAAGATGAACTATATAGTCGACCTTTGATCGACCTTGAATAGATTTTGGAAGTGTGTGATGCCTTCAGCTGCCAGATTCTGAAATTTTGTGTCCATAGATCCATCTGATCTTTGGATAGACCAAATTTTGTTTTTGGCCTTTCTGTGATTTGCGAAGTGGTGGAAAAAATTTGTATTTTCATCTCCAACTTGTAGCCAGAGGGATTTTCTCTTAAGGCGCCATTCCTTTTCTATGGAGATGAGGATGGAATTTTCTGTTTCTCCAAAAGGAGAATCTTGGATTTTTGCTCCTCATTGAAAATGGTTCCCACCTCTTCTTCCATACACGACTTAAGTTGTTGTTCAATATCTAAAAGGGCTTGGTTTTCCTTTTTATTTATTTATTTTTCTATTCCTCTTGCAAAGCTATGGTAGCCTTATTTTACTTCTTTAGATTTTCCAAGAATTGTAAGTGTGGGGAATCTGGTAGAGTTTCATTGTATGGTGCCCAGGTATCCTTGACAAGGCCCAAGTAACTCCGATCTTCTAGCCATGTAGAGTTGAATTTGAAGGGGTTGGAAGGATTCTTTGGATCCAGGGCTAATTTGAAAAGGATGGGAGAGTGATCGGAAACTCCCCACAAGGAGACCCATTTGAGAAAATGATAGTTTTCTTGCAAGAAAAAATTGGATATGAGGAATCTGTTAAGGTACTTGGTTATTTGGGCTTCTCCAATTCATATATTATGCCAAGTGGGGGCATATTTGATTGGTTTAATGCCGAGCATATTTGAGTCCTCTAGAGATTTGATGAAGTAATCAATTAGTGGGTCAGGATGTGCCGAGCGGCCCCAAATCTCACAAGAACCTAGAGTGAAATTTAGGTCTCCCCCTAGGATGGTGTTTCCAGAGGAGGGGAGAGGGGATTGAATTTTTTTATTCCAATAGTCCTTCCTATTAGAATATGACTCATAAGTGGTTAGAGTATGGATCGTAAGTGTTTATGAAAAGGAAGGAGAGATTATGGGATGGGGAGAAGAAGTTTGTGCCAAGAACAACTGGCATGCCACATGAATTGGTGAGCTGAAGAGAGTCGTTTTTCCAACTGGTGATTAAGCCTCTTGATTTTCTGAAAGCATCAAGGCCCAAAAAATTCCAATTAGGAAAGGTGAGAGATAACATTTTTACAATAGGGTCTCCTTCCATCATTATTTCTTGTAGTAAAAGGAGACTAGGATTGCGTAGTTTAACTAGTCTTTGGAGTGCCAATATTTTGGAGGGGTTGGCCATCCCTTTGCAGTTGTGTGAGAGGAAGATTATTGGGTCCCTTGGATGGGGGTCAATTATCTAAGATCCCCAAATAGAGATTTTTGTTTCCCATATCGAAATTCTGATTTAGCTTGTTTTTTAACCCGAGAGAGATATGACTTTCATCTTCTATGTAGGGGTTTCTTGTCTAGATATTCAAAAGAACCCAGACCCCCCAAAATTCTAGGGGGAGCCTCTTCAGATATGTAAGAAGAGGATCTCAGGTT
>JZKD02S1977931.1:0-19177 GCA_000966675.3 Picea glauca | reverse complement strand
CCAGAGGGTCATTTGATTCATAGGACATATGACTGTTATGCATTCCACCAAAAAAAAGAGAATAACATGGAGGTAGAGGAGAATGAATGGTAGGATTACCTATGTTTCCAGTTGGCGGTGAAGATTTTGGCTGTTGCATTTCTTTGGTCTGGAGTGTTTGATCTTAGATGCATGTTGAATGGGCCAGAATCCTAGTTGGTGAAGTCGTTGTTGGCAGTGGGGGAGGAGTGTCCCCGTGCTTTTTAGGGATTGTCTTCTTGACCCATTTCCTTTATTTTACTAGCAAAGTGTAATCCTTTTCCAAGTGGCCATAAACATGTAAACACCGGCATCTGAAGGGGATCCCTTCATAATCCAACTCTTGAGTAAAAGTGAGACCTTTGTTTTGAATGGAAATACATTATGTGATTCCTCTTGATAGCTTAAGACCAAACAAGATTCTCCCCATGGCCATGTACCTTGATTGCATCAAAGAGAGGTTCACTTCATAGTAGTTCTCTAGAGTAGACCCAATTTCCTGAAAGACTTCTTTGGTCCAGAAAGACAGTGGTAGTCTCGGGAGTTTGACCCAAATTGGAGTGACTTCTAGTTGAGTAGAAGAGGCATTGAAATTCGACATCCATCACTTCAAGAAAAGGGCCTAGGTCCCAAAACACCATCTTCCCGAGAGAATAAAATTGGTGTTTGCTTCAGACCTGAAAATCCATTCTAGCCAGCCTTTTGCAAGAACAAGGCTGATAGGCTCGTACCTAGGGTGACTTCTGAAGTTTTTCGTAGTCCATGTTTTGAGTGAGCCTGTAGTTGAGCGTTTGATGGAAAATCTTCCAACCAAGGTGGTTTTCTACGTCGTGACGATGCCATTCAATTTTATTTCATCTCCACATGTGAGGTTTATGGGCACTTCTCTCCATTTAATACTTCTTTTCTTTTTCAAGGAAATTACATCTCGCTAGTTATTGGATTAGAGGCTAGGGTAGGTGATCCAGATGGATCTAAGGAACATCACAAAAGTTCCAGAAGTGTCCCAGGAGGCTTAGAATGGCCTCAACAGGCAGAAAAGAGAAAAATTTCAAAGTTCCCAAAACTCAATTAAAACAACATGATTGTGAAGAGCGCGTTGCGAGATTTCCAATGGCACAAACAACTCGTCAAACAAAGTTACAGATCAAAATATATTAGCGGTCAAAGTTTTGGTCAACCTAGCCCAGTCCACAGGGATGAGTTAGCATCTATACTGTTGACGTTAGCATCAATACAGATGACGTCAACATTCATACATCCTACGTGGAAAACAAAGAGGGTGACATGTTTCATGGTGACATAAACATGATGTCAGCATGCCAGGTGGCAACACCATAGGCTTCCACATGTCACTCAAATTCAACCTTTTTAGGGTGCCACGTGGACTAGTAGAAAAGTGCCACATGGCACCCCAGGTGACACCACATGGCACCACCTAGAAGGTGCCACATGTCATGAGATGAGGTGGAGGTGACATCAGCGCTCACAGGTGGACAAATCAGAGGCTGCCTTGTGGCACCCCTGAAATGCACAAGGGGGCCCCATGGAAAAAAATTAAAAAATATATAAATTAGAACTCCGACAAAGATGGCGACAGTTCCTCCACACATGGAAACTCCGCCAAGTTTAACCACCTCCAGAACCTTTGCTAACCTTCCTGCCACATTTAGCGGAGCACACCAAAATGACTGCCATTTTTAGAAAAATCTGACAAACGGCCCGCCAAATAGAGCGGAGTTCGCGTGATTCGACCCCGGGACCTCCGCTCTAAATTTAACCCGTCTACCGGCACGCCAAGCACCTTAGTTATTGCATAACCACCCAGAATGTGTATAAAAAGGGGTTTTCGGGCCGAGTTCAGGATATAATATAGACACACGTAGCAAGAGCTCATGAGAGGTGAGTCTAAGCATGCGTGTAAGAACTTGTATGGACTGGTACGGATTTTGCACGTACTTTGAGATTTTTCATCATTTATTGCAGGAACAATGGCACGCAAACTGAGGCAAGGGTGCCTCTTAGGTCTGAAAGTGTCTGACTCAGATGGAGATGATTTGATAGTCATTTTTAGGTAATTCGGTGACGCGAATTCAATGACGAGGTTTGTTTTTGCAGCAGAGCTTCATATTAGCAAGTTAAGTTTTGGAGAAGCCAATGTAAGCATGCTTTTCATTATGCTATTTTGTCATTAAATGTTGCAGCATAGCATGCATATTACAATTCTGAAGGAGCATAGAGAGGCTGCAACAAGGCATCAAGATTAAATTATTCCTTCTATCTATTCTTTTCTTCTCTTCTTTCACATCAAACCAAATAATTATATGTGACAGAGAAATTGTGGCACTTGCACGATAAGTGGCCAATGAATCAGTTCTGAATCTCGTGGTTTCAGTATTTTTTGTATGGGATGCATATTTATGCTTGTATCTGAGCAACAGATCTAAGGCTTTTGATGGCTCCATGTTGATGGGGGTCATATTTTATTCTTCATATTTTTATGTATTGAGTATGTGGGAATGATGTCCATGTCAACATCATGGATGCCTCATGAGTATGAGAACTTGTGAAGCTGTATACATTCCTGATCACATTTTGATCTCTTGTTGCCGTCACCGAAAAGGGACTTTGTCCTTACAACTTGTAAAGGAGAGACATCATTACAGCGAGGATAATAAAGTGACCAGGCTTTGGAGCATGACCCAGAGAGGTAGCCCACATTAGGTGACCTCTGTTATCAAGGGAAGTGTCATATCCATTATGTGTATTATGTTCTTATGTTGTTTTTCCATGAATTTCCGCACATAGGATGTTAAATGCAAGTATGACATATCACACATAAGGAAAACTAAAGAGGTTTCATTTACTTCGAATTCAAGCTTATAAGACTTCAACTTTACCTTTAATTGCACATCGCTCAAGTAAAATGATCTATAGCTGAACCTTTTGAAGGAGTGACAGAAACAACCAATTATTGGAAACTTATCACCCCCGGGTTCAAATCATGTGGTATAAGAGCAAACTTGATACCGATTGTAGGTGTTGAAGCTAAGGATGGCAAGGTCACCAAAACAGTCGTGGTTAGATGAGCTTCAAGAGCTCAACCAAATGCTTCAAGCAGAGAATGTTGGATTGAAGACATTGTTGCATGTTTCAAAAGAAGAGAACCAAAGGTTGCAAGAGCAGTTGCAAGCCATGAAGATGTAGACATAGGAAGGCTCTACGAATGAGACAGTGATAAGACCATCTTGTGACCATGGCAACTTCACTAGTTATGGGTGCGAGCATGACAATGCAAATGCATGCACACTTTTTCAAGCAAATGAAGATGACCTACATGCATCCATAAACCAAGGAGGATTCCTAGAAGCATCTTCCACTAATCCTTCTCACCAGGAACAACTGGACACATCTTAAGAAGTAGACTAAGGGTCCCAGTTTGAGGTGGAGGTAAATAAACGATGTGTAGTTCGTTTTTTGATTAATGTTGATGATTCTTTTGAAATCCTTGAACAACATGCCACTTGCATCGACTTAAAGTTGATGAGAAAAATGGGATACAAAGGAGGAGGCCTTGGAACCAATCGCCAAGGTATTGTGGATCCCATCGAGGCAGTGGTTTGGCCTCAATATGCCGGGATAGAAGATATTGGATAAAGCTCCAGAACCATTTGGGAAGAAGACCCCAGGACAACCACTGAGACTCGAGAGGTCAACAATTCATTAAGATATGAAATTGATTCAGTGTAGGCCGAGAGCACAACTTCTCATGATTGAGGATTTGAGACATCTCCAAGGAGAGATGAGCATCACAATGACAGAGTTGAGAACAAATCTTCTTGTGAGTTTGACTCCAGATGAAACTCACCGAGGTATAAGAAATCTCAAAACTCTAAAATTCCATTTGATTATAAGCATGTTAATCATATAAAACAGAGCTTTTGGCATCAAAGACCATGCACTTTTTGTGGATTGAATAACCACGCAGTGTTCCAGTGTTGGAAGAGAAAATCCTTGTGCATGAAGGTTATGGCAACCAGGAGAAGGACGAGGATGGCAGATTGCTTTCCACACACAAAAAAGAGAAAGGGGAATGTGCCTCTTAAAGAGAAATGCTACTGCAACCATTGTAGCAGAGATGGGCATCATGAGGCCACTTGTTGGGCCTTACATCCAGATCTACGTCCAAAGAGGGGCAAGAAGACCAGAAAGTAGGAAAATTTGCCACCAGGAGAAGACCAACTACCAGAGAAAGGACAACTCAGTAAAGAGGACATGTTCGACAAAATGGTTGAACAAATGGGGAAAATCCTTGAGTTATTTGAGAGTGGCCATCTTTTGTAAATCACATGTTGTGATTCATACCCTGTTGAAGGGTATTGTGTAAAAGGGATAATTGTTGATATCACTTCTTTTTTCTAGTACATGTTGATATTGTTAGGCCTTGTGAGGTAGTTTGGGTAAGGGTTTCTTATTCAAAGTCCAATGGACATGAAACTTATAATGTAACAACTTTTGGAGACCAAAAGTCCTTTTAGTTGGGAGGCGTGATCCAGATGGATCTAGGGAACATCATAGAAGTTCCAGAAGTGTCCCAGGAGGCTAAGAATTGCCTCAACAGGCAGAAAAGGGAAAAAAAAGGTTCCCAAAATTCAATTAAAATGACATGATCGCGAAGAGTGCATCTCAAGATTTCCAACAACGCAAATGACTCTTCAAACAAAATTACACATCAAAAGATATAAGTAGTCAAAGTTTTGGTCAACCCAGCCCAGTCAGCAGAGATGAGTCAGCACCTGTACTATTGACATCAACATCAGTATGGATGATGTCAGTGTCTGTACAACCTACATGGAAAATGTAAAGGGTGACACATGTCATGATGATGTCAGCATGCCATGTGGCAACACCAGAGGCTGCCACATGTCACTCAAATTCAGGATTTTTAGGGCACCATGTGGACCAGTAAAAAAGTGACATGTGGCACCCCCAGGTGATGCCATGTGTCACCACCCAGAAGGTGCCACATGTCATGAGATGACGTGGAGGTGACGTCAATGCTCACAGGTGGACAAATCATAAGCTGCCACGTGACCCAATAGGGAGGCACCACGTGGCACCCCCAAAATGCACAAGGAGGCCCTGTGGAAAAAAAATATAAATTAGAACTCCGCCAAATATGACAACAGTTCCACCACACATGGAAACTCCGCCAAGTTTAACTACCGTCAGAACCTCTGTTAACCTTCTTGCCAGATTTAGCGGAGTGCGCCAAAACGACCACCATTTTTAGCAAAAATGAACAAACGGTATGACAAATAGAGCGGATTCCACGAGATTCGACCCTGAGACCTCCGCTAACCCCCGCTCTAAATTTATCCCGTCTACCAGCACACCAAGCGCCTTAGTTATTTCATAGTCGCCCAAAATGTGTATAAAAAGGGGTTTTTGGCTTGAGTTCGAGACAAAAGATATGCACATGTAGAAAGAGCTCACGAGAGGTGAGTCTGAGCGCGTCCGTATGACCCATACAGACTTGTACTTCCTGGTATGGATTCTGCACGTACTTTGAGATTTTTTAGCATTTATTGTAGGAGCAGTAGCACGCAAACCGAGGCAAGCGTGCCTCTTGGGTAAAAAAGTGTCAGACTCAGATTGAGGTGTGGAGACAATCATTTTTAGGTAAAATGATGCCATGAACTCAGTGGTGGTGTTAGTTTTCTAATCTGAGCAAAGATTCTGTAGCTTAACTCCAGAATGAGTCACTTATTACAGAGGTAGTGGCACGATGACTGAGGCAGAGGTGTCTCTTGGGACTGAAAGTGTCCAACTCGGATGGAGATGATTTGACAGTCATTTTTAGGGAATTCGACGACGTGAATTCAATGACAAGGTCTGTTTTTGCAGCAAAGCTTCAGATTAGCAAGTTAAGTTCTGGAGAAGCCAATGTAAGCATGCTTTTCATTATGTTGTTTTGTCATTAAATGTTGTAGCATAACATGCGTATTACAAGTCCGAAGGAGCATAGAGAGGCTGCAACAAGGAAAAAAGATCAACTTATTCCTTCCATCTATTATTTTATTCTCTTCTTTCACATCAAACCAATCAATTTTATGTGACAGATAAATTGTGGCACTTGCATGATAAGTGGCCAATGAAGCAGTTCTGAATCTCGTGGTTTCAGGATCTTTTGTATGGTCTGCATATTTATGCTTGGATCTAAGCAGTAGATCTAAGGATTTTGATGGATCCATGTTGATAGGGGTCATATTTTATTCTTCATCATTTTATGTATTGAGTATGTGGGAATGATTTCCATGTCAGTATCATGGATGCCTCATGAGTATGAGAACTTGTGAAGCTGTATACATTCTTGATCACATTCCGATCTCTTGTTGCCATCACCAAAAAGGGACTTTAGCCTTACAACTTGTAAAGGAGAGACATCATTACAATGAGGAGAATAAAGCGGCCAGGATTTGGAGCATGACCTAGAGTGGTAGCCCACATCGGGTGAACTCCATTATCAAGGGAAGTGTCATATCTATTATGTGTATTATGTTCATATGTTGTTTTTCCATGAATTTCCGCACATAGGATGTTAAATGTAAGCATGACATATCACACATAAGGAAAACTAAAGAGGTTTCATTTACTTTGGATTCAAGCTTATAAGACTTCAATTTTACCTTTAATTGCACATCGCTCAAGTAAAACAATCTATAACTAACCCTTTTGAAGGAGTGACAAAAACAACCAATTATTGGAAACTTATCACCCCCGGGTTCAAATCAATAGGTGGCCAGGGATTCCCTGACATAAATTGCTCCGAGGTGATACCACTAATGAAACCTCCCTGGGGGGAAACCACTTGCAACTGCGGGGGAAGTAAATCCGACGAGGAAGGGGAAAGTGGATCCAATGCAATGTATTCATTGTTAGGTCGGAGGATAAGGGGTTATAAGGAAGGGTTGATGGGATGGGTACATGGGGAAATAGGGTAGGGTACATGTTTCTCAGTGGAGGAAGTGGGGTAATAATGAGAGGAGGAGGGAATATCTATGGGATTCAGATGAGGTGAAAAACCGAAGGGGGTATAGGAGGTGGGGTCGAAGCCAGGAGGGGAAAATGGTTTTAGGTTATTTGGGGTGTCAGAGAAGTGGGGACAATAGTTTGTCAGAGAAGAAGACCAAATCACCGATTCTGGGAGAGTATCCATCGAGAAATCCAAATCCTCCTCTTCTTTTAGATGGGTGTCCATCGTGTGAGGGGAGGTCCGAAGGAACTGAGGAGACAAGAAGCTTTGGGGGAGATGGTGAAAAAGGTGGGAGAGAAACCCTAGATTGATGGGATGTGATGGGAAAGGGATTGGAAAGAGGTAAGGGTTTACCTAAAAGTAAGAGAGGAGAAGAATGCATGCAAACTGCTAAAATTATCCCTGCAAGATTTAGTGCATCGAGCCATAAACAACAGATGGGAGGAGAGAGAAGGAAAATTTTGTACCTACAATGGACTCATGGTTGTATACCTCCCAATTGAAAAGTTACATACCTCTCACTTTCTATCTATTTATTTAATAAAACTTAAATACAAAAACCTTTTATAACACAAAAGGTCTTCTCAAAAGGGGGTATTTCTTTTGACACACAAGGTTTTCTCAAAAGGGGATATTTAATTTTATCGTTGTGGGTGGTGCAAACACTTTAGAATAAGTTTTATACCATCCATAAGACTTGTGGGTAGACAAATCTCTTGTTCCAAACAATAAATAAAGAGAATTAGTTTAAGAAAGGTTGAAGGCCCTTGATTGTGGGGATTCAAACATTTTTTTATTCCGTGACTTCAAAGTATTCTTAGGGCGTGTATGTTCATTAGTCGCTTTCTTACCGTTTGGGTAAATTAAGTATTTCTCACAATTTAGTGTACCTTGAGAGAACGGTTAGGGTGGTACATTAGAGGGAAGTCTTATGGTTTTCAAACTAGACCACGAGAATTCACATCCTTGTGAAATCCTCCTTGATGTTGAAGTCATAAAATTTTAGTAACAACACTATTAAATATTGGGTCAATCTATTGGAATGATACTTATGCCATGTATTATATTTTTGTGTACAACGAAATTCACATGGTATCATGGTACATGGATGAATTTTTTTTATTATATATATGAGGAAATCTTAGTTCTACAAATGCATGTGGATAGAATTCAATATACATTTATTCGATTAATATGATAATGGTTACTGCAATTTATTCTTTAAGTTTGATCAAGCATTTCAAACATTTGAGGATGGGATATTTGATGGTGTAAAATAATAACTTTTCATGCATTTAATTATAGAATTAAGGCATAATCACGAGACAAATCATAGGAGACATAGAGGAAGGGAAACTCTTGGATCTTATATTAACACCCATCAATAAATGTTCATAATAACAATTATATAATAATAATAACAATAACATATTTTTAGGGTCACAACTAAGCTATACACCAAATTGGTGTATGAGACCCCTTTTTTGTGGGACAAGGGACCCCCTTCGCGTAACGATTTGACTACTAAAGTATACATAGGTATACATACCCTACCCCCCTCTAGATTTGAACTTGTGACCTCCATTCCATTCCAAGTATTGAGCAATAGCCTACTCGAGCGTTCCATCTTACAATAGATAACACATTAGATTTGAGAGAAGATAAAAAGAAGGGGTGTACCGCACATGTTTTGTTTGTTCAATCTAGCCATATCTCCAGTGCATTTAGTCCATTCATTGATACACAAGTTTTCTCATTGATGAACCCAAGACAAACATATGATTCCTTAATGGATTAAGGAATGAAGGAGACTGGGCTATACCATCCACAGAGTTCTCCATGCAAAACAAATATGGGTATAGACCATGCATCCTTTGGCAATATTTATGTACTTTCAATGACTCCACTACGTAATGTTATGTTGTTTCAAAATTCAAATTAATATATCATCTTGAAATCACTCTAATTGTTGTAATGCATTGTCTCTAGATCTTCAAGCCTATGTGCATATGAAATTTTTCAATAGCAAGCTTTGAGGGTAAATATTTTCAAAGAGAGATTTTTTTTATGTACCTACCTAATGATATAATAATGCTCATGACATTAATGAAGATAACTTATGTTAGGGATAGGTGTCAGTATATGTTATTAATGATGTAAGGTGGGCTAGTCATTAAATAAGACCTACTACTGGTGTGATTAAGGTTGGGTTCAAAGGACCATAAATAGGTAGGGGAAGTCATCATAAGGGCATACAATCTTATAAATGTGTGCTTAGCACTATTTTAAAGAAGCCACCTTAAA
This sequence comes from Picea glauca, assembly GCA_000966675.3. NCBI lineage: Eukaryota > Viridiplantae > Streptophyta > Pinopsida > Pinales > Pinaceae > Picea > Picea glauca. The sequence goes on along the minus strand of JZKD02S1977931.1, from coordinate 9,819 downwards.
GTGACAGTAGAGATTTTCCCACTATTAAATAAGACAATTTATAGTATAATTGTTGTTCCATTAAATTATTCCAAAATTGTGAGTACTATTATGTGTTTACTTATCTATTTGCTATTGCACCTTGGTGACTTTGGGTTGGATGGTTGGTGATGTGTTTATGTACACAACACTCTCAACACAAGATCATTACATTTTTTCAAATTCAAGTACAACAAATCTCACATCTATATTGTAAATTCAATGATACCACTTTACGGATTATAATTTAATTTTTACAATAATTTCAACAAATCACAAAATACTATGAAAATAATTTAAAATTTAAAATTAAAATTTAATTTAATTTATTTATATAAATATAAAATTTTCTCCCTCTTTAACTAATTCATCAACAGTTTAATGGATAAAGCTTCTCTTATAAAACTTTTTCCCTCTATATAATGTTCCCTTTCCATTGGGTAATAATACTTGGGTACGCTTAACTGACATGGTCATGTCGTTTGTATGCATTATTGAGTGCCTTAATTAATAATATAAAAGAGGGAGAAATCTAAAATCGAGGGAATATCTTCCTTCTTCGATCCATTTTTAAAGTGGAAGTCTGCCTTTAATACTTTTGTTTGGTTTGTCCTCGACCATGTCATAACATTTTTTTTATTAATTTTGTTAGAGGGTTATAAGGGTTTAGTTTATATGGTGGGGTAGCATGATTGTTATTCTCCTCATTCGAATTAAATTTTCATAAGTGATATCTTGGCCCATTGTGATAAGGTTAGAAGGGTAAACGTCTCTTAGATAGAGGTCCACTCCGGTGTGCCTCAGGACATCTAGGACCTTGCTAAGTCATAAGTTTCTTGCTATGCACTAGCTTGTGAGCTGTTGGCTCTAGCCTAGGGGGTATAGTGGAAACCAGTCGAATTTAAACCTAGGCCTCGCCCATGAAATCCCCACGAGTTACTAATTTCTATAAATTTAAAAATAAATAAAATAAATGTAATAAAATTGGAATATAGAGTTGAGCAACCAAAAAATCAATATTCTAAGATATAATGTAAAGCCAACAAAATCAACCATACTCACAAAAAATTCTAGGATAAACAAGGGCCACTTGTGGTAACGACATGTTCTTACCAATTTACAACATAATTTAATTTAAAAAAAAATAGACATTCAATTTAAATATTTAAGATATTAAAGATGGTTGCTTGAAAAATTACATGAGTGTGAGGGTCGGATGTGAAAGTGTGCATTTCAAATCCATACTTTCATCCTAGGGTGGGGAGTAAAAGTGTCTATTTCATTTTGGAGGTGGGGCATGAAAGTGTGAGTGTACATTTTAAACGCACACTTTTATCTTGGGGTGGGGAGTGAAAGTATGCATTTCAAATGCACACTTTCACCTCCCACCCCTAAGAAAAATCTAATAACCTTATATATGAACTATTTTGATTTTTTAGAGCCAAATATTATTTTTTTTCATATAATTCGCTTGACTTGATAAGTATTTTTTGAATCAATATTTCCACACCAAACTAACTCGTTAACAAGTCAAACTTGTTACCAATATATTTGATTAATTAGTCTCAAGTTTTATTCATCATATTCATGGGTCAAAGCTTGTATTCTGAATATTGATTAAGAGTTTTTTAACGAATAGCTAGACACCAAATTGATGTATGAGACCTTCTTGTTTGTGGAACAAAGAATGTTGGTGTGTTTGTTTAGATTGTCTCTAATTCTAAACACATGACAAATTGTGTGAGTTAAGCTCACATATATTGTTTGTTCCTAGTATTTATGAAGTTGTTGGAATTAGTTGGATGTGAGAGATTCACTCCAACTAGTTTCTTCCTCGATTGGTCTGAGGTTGAGATATTTTCTCAACCGGTAGATCAAGGTACTTCTTCTATCTTGAGACAAAGCTTACATATTTATATGTACTCTTTTTCTTTGTTTAAGAGAGAGCCCTCACACATTTTTTGTTTGTGCATAATAATATCTACTCTCACATTTCTCATCATGGTATCAGAGTAGGACTGGGATTGACTCCCTCACAGGAGGGCCTAGGGAACCTAGAAGAGAAATCAAAGCCGTTGTAGAGGAAAAGATTCTTGTAGGTGAGAGTAGTGTGTTTGTGTGTCCCCTATTTCTCTATGGGAATATTTGTTCGACCGATTTCTCTATTTTGAAGGCCGAATCTTTGATTGGAGGGTCGATCTGTGTTTGAAGGCTGAGTTCCACATAAGCAAGGGTTTTTGTGGACCATATGACCACATTCTGCTTGTTTGAAGGCTAATTTCTCCTTGTGTATGGGTAAAAATTCCTTTGCAAATGACATAGTGTGAAGTTGGTTTTATGAATAGCATGGTCATTATAGTCTCCATCCATGCCACTTTACTTCCCTTAACCATCTATCACATCTGTCCCACTACAAAATTTGTTTTCCTATTTGTTGCTCCCGAGCTTTGGAATTCTATGTCCACTTGGATCATTGCCCTTATCCTGTACATTTTTCTCAACATTATTCTTGTCACTCTTAGTTTGATATCCCGAGTTTTTTTATATTATGTAAAGAAAACATAATATAAAGTTAACACATTCCTCACATCCATCACAATATGAGTAAGACTCGGTCATATTATAAGACATAAAATATATAAGGCCATAATGCATAGAACTTTATATGAGTATCACATTTAAAACTGAAATAAAATATGATAGGCACACTCCAAAAATATCATACTTAGAAATTCCAAAGTTTGAGAAATCACTAAAGTTATGTCCCGAAATAGCTCCATGGGGAGTTCAAAAAATAATTGTATGGTTTTACAATAAAGTATAAAATTAAAATGAAAGCGTTCGTCCAAACAAATTGGGATGGGGTTCTCGTGGAACCTAAAAATATAGACCTGGACTTGGAAGAAAAACAGGAAAGATTAGAAATCGGCTATGCATTTCCATAGAAAGAAAAGACACAACTGGATGATTTATAAGCGAGAAGTATAGAAGATGGGCAATTATGAAAGATTAACGCTTGACTTACAATGTTGGAATCTCTCTCTTTCTATTTGTTGGTTGGGGTGTCTTTATATTTTCCTTTGCTGGAACTACTTGATTGGTTACAACTGTTTCTTATTTATCTAATTCAATTATTTTAATTAAAGTTTTTTTTAACCAATTCTCTCTATATTCTCTGATTGGTGCCACACTTATTTCTTGTCTCACTTCAATATCAAATGATGAATTTTCAAGATCTTTAAAATCCATCGAGAGTTGATGGAGGGTATCCTCAATATCATCATTTCTATTCACACAACGGACCAACCAATTCTCTACCTCTGTCTCTGAGTATTCGGTCAGGTTGTTGAACTTTACTGCTGATGTAATATTTAACGAGTCAAAATTTTCTTCCATTTGTTCCTTTGTCAAGAGTATTGAATTCATAATTAAGTGTGGGTCCTCCACATCTTCAGTCAACCCGACTTGTTTTAATTCGATAAAATTTAAATATAATTAAGATCTTTTTACACTTATGACATCACACTCAACTAACATTTCCTTTAAACTTTTGATTCTCTTGATCCAACATGCCTTTAATTGTCTTAAACGAATTGTCGAAGGCAAATCCTCTTCTTTTCTTCGTAATTCACTAAGACTCGAAACTCTTGCACTAAAAGTAGAAATAGCCCTTTTGTAAAATTCTTCATCATTTTCAAGATCTACTTGAAGATACTGCCTGAAAAGTGTCATTCTCGAGCTTAAAGAGACAAATCTTATTGCCAACTCCCAGGTTTCAAGAATCGAGGACATTCTCTTTTGGATGTTTTCACCAATATATCTTTTGATAGCAACAAACAAACTTGATGTTCCTTCTAATATTGATCTTGATTCAAGTCTTCCTTCAAGAGTTCTCAAGGGATGTATGGTGGCAATAAGACTCGCAAACAGTGGTGGGGGCATCAGAGAATTTTCCAGTTCTCTTACTCCATTTTTTAAAATTTCATTTTCATTCTCTATATCTCCAATTGACATTTTTAAAGCTTCTCCCGTGGCCTCGTGGAATTCTATGACCTTTTGTTATAGCAAAAATCTCCACATTGCAATGCATTTGTGACATGGTCCAACCCTTTCCCCGGCTTGCAATCTTAAATCCCAACTTTTCTCATCAAAGTCACTTAAAAAACATAATTTTTAGTGCCATCCGCGTGTCATATGTGTACAAATCACAGATGTCCACGGGTTGCTAGTTGACAATTCACAGATGCCCTAAAAATATTGAAAAATAAAATAATTCCCCATATTTTGGAGGGGATTTCGGTTGGGCTCGTTTCCTAACCTCCTCGAGCCCGTACTCACCGAAATTCAACCTCCTTAACCTCTTGAGGATGGTATAAAGGCACATTTGGGGGCATGTATGAGGAGGACAACCAGGGTTGAAAGTTATATTTTTGGATCGACAAGTCTCCCTATATCCCTTCATTCTCTAAGTAACATCCCCTTGTTTTGGAACTTGCACTCCAATACTCCTTCTCCATTATATGACTATAGGGTGTGTTCCTATCCCTATTGAGTCATCCAAAGAAGGGCCATTGTGTTGAGTTGATGCTTGAAGGACATTTTGTAGGAACTTGGTAGATTGGATTCAAGGCAATGTTGGTCGTTTGAGTAAGGTTGTAACCACTTCTTTCTATTGTTGTTAATAAAGAGTTCTCTTTTCCCTATACTTGTGTAGTGTTGATTCAACTTGTTTATGTATGTCAAGTCACTTTTCATATTTGAATTTATTAGTCTATTACTTATGATTTAATGCTATAACTACCTTGCTGCAACACTTTCTTGATATTCTATTATAGGTTAGCATAAGAAAGAATCAAGAGTGGTACTAGGGTCGAGAGTGAGGAACGAAACCAAACGTAAGGATACAAGGTGCAAAATCTTATTTCCTCTATGATAAAGTAGTTATTTATTTACAAGTTTTGTATGTGGGTTAGGGTTCTGTATTTTATATGGTCAATATTTGTTGTGACATGACCCAAAGTCATGGGGGGGAAACCCCATAACAAAATTGGTGACCATACTGGGGATTCTCCTAGTTTGGGTCAATTTTAGGGTTTCTTTGGTTGTCTTAGTTTTTGTAGTTTTTCCTGTTTCTAGGCTTTATTTTCAGAGCATCTCTCATTTAGAAATTTTTCCAAAAGTTTTTGGAAGCCTCCTTCTGGGTTGGATTTTTATTTTTCAAGTCTATCTGTCTCATCCACACCTTGTCCTTCTGTGACTCACGGTTATCCACAAGTTTCAATTGTATGACCTGTATATGTCTGCGAGTCCTAGTTTACATAATCACGTATATGTGTAAGTGTCTTGAAATTGTAATTTTTTCTCTAAGGATTGGAAGGTATAGGTGGGTTCGTCAGCACATGCTAAGCCTCCTGGGTTTGTGTTTACTCTTGATTTCTTGGTAAAGATCGAGAAAACTCTCAAGTCATTTAAAAGTTCTTGCTCTTGGTTTCCCATAATTTTCTTTTGTGTTTTTCTTGGATTTTTCAAACATAAAACAAAAAAATTCTCTTTCTTTTAACATCTTTTGTTAGTTTTTCTTTGGTAGAAAGAAAAAGAAAACAAAAAAAAACCTAGTTTTTCTGTTAGTTAGGTCTCTTTCTTTCTTTGCATTGTTTTGCATTGTCATTTGAAAAAGGAAAAGAAATTAGCCTAGGATTTTGTTTTCTTCTCACCTTAAAATAATTTCAAAAGAAAAATAAGAAAGAACATCCTTTGTTTTATTCTCTTGCTTTTCTCAAAAGGCTGCATTTTCATATTGCATTAGAAAGAATAAATTTGCATTTAAAGGTTTGAAGGATTGTTCATGCATTTTATTGTTGAAACTCTTTTTCAATTGAAGAATTAGTGTAAAATTTTCTTTTCCATTTTTCTTATAAGTTTCATTTTTGCAAGAGTATCAAACAACATTAGTTTCGTTCTGTACCCTTTGAGTAAAAACAACCACACTTAAAATGTACTAGACTTTGTTTCTAGGGTTCGCAAACAACATTAGGCTAGGGCCTTGGTTTAGGTTGGAGAGTTAACTTATCCAAGGAAAGAAAAAAAACATAGGAGTCTGAGTTAGGGAGAGCCAAATCTAATTGTCGTATAAGTATTGTAACACCCTGTTTCCCCCAGTTTGTAAAAATAAATATACTGGCCAAGGACTGTGGAAAACTCAAAAATGTGAATGTGTGATGTGAATGGACCTTGTGAAAAAAGGTTGATGAATGTGAATAATATTATGAATATATATATTGTAGGACTGCTGAGAGGGGATATGCTGAAAAAGAGACCACGATGGGTGAAGAAAGGTGGTGGAAGGCACCTGGAAACGTGGCGTTAAATTCCACCGAAACCAATACCGTATTTGGACTTCACTGGCCCGAAGAACCAAGAGCGGCTCGCTGGCCCCAAATTAAATGACTCGCCAGGATTGGTCGGCAGATGGCTCCTCATGAGTAATGAGGGATGGGGGGGGGTGAACCGCCCATCTGTAGAGCCATCAAGCCTGACCAGTGTGAGGGAAATTGCACCACACGCAACCTCACAAGATGAAAAAGGTGTGAGGGAGAAGCGAGAAGGGGGCAGACGCGAGGGGAGGAAGAGAACTTTGGAAAAAACAGAGTGAGTGATAGTAGAGAAGGGGGAGAGTAACCCTCGTTCTCAGTCACTAGAAAACAGAGATGCAGTCTCGCAGCATCGTGGTCTCAACTCAGGGGTGGCTAGTGGTAAATCCTATTGGAATCGCCGAGCCTACGGTTGGGTGAAAATGAGCACCCCTCTCAACAGTTGCGCTCACCTCTGGTGCTATTTCTGATAAGTGTTTTACATCTTGCATCATGAAATTTATATGATGACATATATGCTCTTAGTCTATGCAGTTTTATGAATGGTTTGAGTATAAGACTGCATGTGTAGTGTTTTGATTCAGAAATGGTGGTTGCATGCTTATAATGGAAGGGCCACGTATGGATTATGTTTATAAATATATTTACATGTATATACGCACGTTGAATCAATTCAGAATTCAAGTCGTTTCTCAGGAAATCTATACCCTTATCCGTCTCAGGTAATACCCTGGATAGATCTCCCCATAGAGACACCCTTTTTAGAAAGCTCACCAAGAACCTGGAAAAAGGATTTGAAGGCGAAAGTCTTAGTAACCCTGTACGAGGAATAATGATCCTCTTGAAATCCAAAAATAGCAGCGAAGGAATACCATGTTCGCTTCACAAGAGTCGTCAAGGAGGCATTGGACGGTCGAAATTCTCCATGGAGAATTTGCAAAGTCCTAAGAGCCATCAGATCTTGCAGAGGAGCAAGGGAGTTATGGTAAGCCTATTTTCGAGTTTTAAGTTTGGGAGAAATCAGACCGTAGGATCTGGGTCGATAAGGACCATTGGATCACTCGCGAAATATCATTTCGTGGATTCACAAGTTGAAGGGTGAAAACCCTTGCCTCAATATTCGCGAGGCCGCGAAAGGCAAAGTCCCGAAGGGGTGAAAGGATTTGTGTGAGCCAGTTATTGGTGAAGTGCATTGAAACTTGGTATTTCAGGGTTTCATGGGTTGAAGAACTGAAAGCTTAGTATCAGGATTTGCGAAGTCCGAAACTCCAAAAAGGCAGGAAGTTTCGTTGTGGGACCCGCGTTGACGATGTGTCGGCATATCGACGGATAGGAGGTCGAGAATTTTGTCCCGAAAGTCCCAAAGGGGCGAAAGAATCTGAGTTGTCCATCTGCGAGAGGATGAGTTTCGCGGAATCATCCATTTCAGAGATTCGGGCACCGAGACTCACAGAGGCGAGCATCTTGACTTCACGAGTAGCGAAGTCCCGACAAAATCTGAGTCGTTCGTCTGAGAGCGGACGCGTGTCGTGAGATTTCCCATATCAGGGATTCAGACATCGGGAGTCATAGATGGAAGTCTTTCAACTTCGCGAGGGGCGAAGTCGCGAGAGGATCATGACCATCCATCTGGGGAGGATAGGAGGCAGAGATCAAGGAATCTCGTGAACTCAGAGGTTCACAAGGTAATAGCCCAAAAGTTGGGTGCTCCAAGTCGCGAGTGGCAAAGTCGCGAGGAGCAGAGACAACCGTTGCATCCAGAGAACGGGAGGACCGTTGGATCATGAACCTTATTGCCTATCGTGCGTTTGGGGGTTCGGAGGTTGAAAGGATTCGTTTTTGACTTCACGAGTAGCGAAGTGCTGAGAGCCAGGAACGAGAGAACACGTGGCAGAACTTTAAGGTGGGGCCCGCGTGATTGATAGGGGGAAACACATCACCTAGAGAAGGAAGTCAATGCTCCGTTGACTTCTCTCGTCTCGGGGATTCATGGGATAAGAGCATGAGAGCTCAACCCTTTGACTTGTGAAGTCGCGAGTAGCGAGAATGCGAGAGGGAAAATAAATATCGCTTCTCGGGGGTTCGTGAAGGGAAGGTGCCAATATTTGACGCTACTCTTAGAGGATCGCACAAGTCTCAGAGGATCGCACAAGGAAGGAATGAGATTTCACCCTTTGAACTCACAAAGTGGCGAGTAGCGAGAGGAGCTAGTGCTTAGCCTAGCTGGTGGTCACGCGTGGAGGGCGCTGACAGAAGGGAGCTATACCCATTTCGTGATCTCAGGTATCGCGAGATTGGAAAGGAGGAATCGAGAGCTTCGACTTGCAAACTCGCAAGATGGTGAGTTGCAACAAGCGCCTTTTGGAGTAGGACTTGGTCATAGCGCTATGGTCACTTGGGAGTCGTGGAGCTCGCGCCTAGTGTTATTCGCACAGGGGAAATTCTGAAGGACCCGTGGATCGATTGAATTGAGATTTCAGCTGGAAATTGAAAGAGGCTGCTTCAGCTCATAAAATGAACTGAACGATCCTTAAAAATTGGGAGGTCGCGTAGCGACTCTGTCGAGACAGAGGTGGCGTCTACAGCCTGTGCTAAGCTCCGTAGGATTTCAGGGGTTTTGTCCCTCGAAAAAGGGCGAAAATTTTGATTTCCGTAGTGGGTATGTGAAAAATTGGTATCAGAGCATGGTTACAACACTCGACCTGCTTGGGCTCATGAATGAGTTGTGCAGAAGCTCCGTTTGGAACACTCTTAAAAGGAGTAACCCCCTATCTTAGCCTTCCAAATCAAAAAGATGAAATTAAGAATGAAAAATCCCTATTGTGTGTGTGTACATGTGAAAATATGAATTATGTACTGGTTATAAATACATATAAATATTGACTAACAACCAATGTTTTTTCCTTTTGCACACAAGCGGAAGATTAACCACGGGAAATTATCAACGCATAGTATGGTGACTCACCATGTAGTGGGAGAGGGCTCCCACAATAGAGATGAAGAGTCTGACGAAAGAAGGGCAGCATGGACCCTCCAGGTCTATCTGAGACTATGAGGAGCCTCATGGTCGAATTACAAAGCTGCAAGGATGACAATGAAAGGATGATGAAAGAACAAGAAAAGCAAACATAAATTAACGCAGTTTTACTACAGAGTTTATCCGATCTACAAAGACAAATGCAACATGAACCTGAAACTTAGAAACATGGTCATATCAGTGGTCACACTGAGAGGATCACCTCGAAAAATGTCCACCGCAGAGGTAAAGGACAAGTTTCGGATGATTCCTCTGAGAAGGAAGCTGGCGATTCAGAGGGATATTCTAGCAACAAAACCAGTTCCTATCCCCGAAGAAAACAGAAGAAGAAAAAGTCTTCCAAAGGTTGAACATTCGAAGAATTCAGAAAGGCCAAACCACCCTCCTTCAACA
>JZKD02S1977930.1:537599-553301 GCA_000966675.3 Picea glauca | reverse complement strand
GCTACATACGAAGGAAAATCCTTATGATTGTAGGCTTTGTTTATCTAGTTCTTTCAATAGTGAGCCACCCCCAAGTTGGGGCTATAAGTCCACAAATAGGAAATGTCTCCTATGGCTAGCTACGGTCCACTCAACTTCCCAATACGCAACAATCTCACAGGGACATGACTCCAAAAAAAATTCCTACCGCCCAACTCTCTTTCCCATCAGTCTACACAACCCAAGGGATAAAATTTCCTTCTTTTCCCCACAATCCCTCAAATAATGTCCATCCTCTACAGGGCTCTAGCACGGACTAGCCAAGAATATATTAGCTAAGGGATCCAGGAAATCCAATTGTAACATGAGTGCTCACAATAGCCTTTACCTCTTGGTTAATTTCTCAACAAAAATATCCTCACAAGCATGACAACCTATTCCTCAACATAATTCCCATCACTATTACTAAGTTTTAATGCAACTACAACAATTCCAACTATCTCGTTGTCTTCCCCATCAGTCTACATAACCTAAGGGGTGATGTTTCCTTCTATGTACCACAATCCCTCAAACAACCTCCATCCCTTGCATGGCTCAAACACATACCAACTAGAAATATCTGTAATTGCATGTAATTTCACCCAATATGACTATCACCAACCTCCCATGGGTTTTTTCCCACATAGTATGGTTGGCTCCTCTTTTCCAACACTAAAATCTCTTTTTCCTCTATTCTTCTAGTTTTAAAAAAACTCAACTCCCCCTTCTACTGAATTTTTCTTTCCTTTTTTCTCATGCATGTTTGACTCTCACACTTCCCCAAGTTTATTGTACTCAACCCATGTTGTTATAAATATATGAGATGACCCTTTCACCCACATCTTACAAAACTCTCATCATGAGTGTACTTGGCCCATTGTTGTAGGGATTTTACACCCTGCAGGATCTGAGCTCCCTTAGGTTCTTCCTATACCTAAGATAGGAACAAAGATACAAACAAAGGATGCTTCTAAACTTGATAATATAACATAAAAATATATCAATTCTCTATCAATTAACACACAAACTTTCATGAAAAATCAATTAGAGGGAAACATCCAACATATCTTCTATTAATCAAGTAAGTAATATTACAACTTACAGGTGTAAATTGAAGAGATGTCTTTCTTCCAAGTTCCTTGCCCAAGATTTTCCACCAAAATGCCAGAGTAACCTTGCTAGTTCTTTCCCCTTTTTGCCATGGAAATGGCTTGCTTCTTATAGGGCTTTAGAGATAAGGCCATATGGTTAATAGGATAAGATCCTGTTGATGGGAGATATTGACCACTAGTCAACTGAAAGGGAATAGTCTAGTTTGAGGTTGTTTAAGTGTAACCTAAGTCATTTAAGGTAATTATCCCTGACATATTTAATAGCTTCGTTGGCCGGTGAAAGGATCTATCTAATAAATAAATGAAAAGTTGTTTAAGATCATAACTAATAACTATCATATTTCGATTATTTACTATGATATATTATATTAGATAACCTTACATTTAATTACATAAATTCAAAAAATTTACAAATTGTACATGGGTACAATATTTACTAGAAACCTTGTGAAAATGAGAATTTCAAAGTATGTAATGGAACTTAATCTTGGGAAAATCCAATCTAAACAATATCTATAAATAATAAAGAAAAATAATAATTCAAACTCCAATCATACTGAGACAATAATATTCAAGTTAAGATAACAATTGAACTAAACTAAATGACTTTGAATGTAATTTATGACAAGAGTTATTCAAATGATCAAAGCATTTGAACTAAACTATTGCAATTAAAAATCGACATGCAAACAAACCATACAAACAAAATATGGCAATATACAATGACTAAACTATCCTGATCAGGAGTAGAGTTGCAATCTAATGGTTGAATCATCTCCTTCAAAACTCTGTTAGATTGTCCATGTGTAAAAGAAATTCTCAGAGACACATTGTTGCAATTCAAGTCCAACAAAATTCTGGTGAAAGAAACTTCAACAAAATAGAGTAGATTTCATACAAATAAGGAAAGGAAGCAACTTTGAGATCAATCCTTTATGCAGAATAATAATGTATTATTTCAATTAATGAAACACATTTCATTAAAAAGAAATAATTAAACACATGTAGTTTTCATAAGAAAAATCTAATACATTTTACACATGCATTTATCTATGAATCACACAAAGAATTGATAAATCTAGATAACGAATGATATTTTTTAAATATTAATCTTTGGAAGAAAAGATACACAAATTAATATCATAACAATGAATTAATAAAACATGGACAAAATCCAAAGTTTCATTCTACAAAGCTATGATAGGAATAAAATGAACACATAAATGAAAACAAATGATATTATATTAAAAAAAACTCCAAAATTACTCACAGAACAAAAGTCTGAAGCAAAATGAGTTTCATTATCTTCCCATTACAATCCCAATTCCATTCGCTATTCCATGCTCCTCTTTTCTTCCAGAGCTCTATTTTTCTTTTTATAAGCCCAGACTACATAAACTGGTTTAATTTAATTAATTTCATGCTAAACTTCAATCTTTGATATACCTGGGTCATTCAAACAAAATCTAAATTGGAGGCTGACTACAACACAAAATATGGAAAATTTGATGTTCAATATATGTTTGTATGTCCCAAACTGTGTCGTTTCTGGAGAAAATCCTCGAGACTAAGGTGAAACTCTTCGTTCTACAAATGGGTTTTCAAGCGTTTCCATAAATTCGGCATCATTTGCCCATAAATGAAGATTTGATTTAGCCTCCTGAGAAGTGAAGCGATTTTTTAGTTTTCTCATTTCAATCCTTTAGCAACTATTCTCCCAAAACAAGCAATTCAAACTCTCTTCCATGTTCTGGAGTATGAGATCCTATAAACAAAACAATCAAAAAAATTATTAATAATAGAAAACAAAATCAAACAATTAATTTAAACTTCTTTCATGCTAAAAAAAATCAAACCCTAATAATAACAAAAATATTTGAGAATAACTATAGAATGTTCCATTATGTATTGTTTTAAATCAAAAATTTAATTATTAATATAATAAAAGAATACAAAAAATAAACTCATATCTATGCTTATTTTACAAACAAACTATAAACAAATGTACAAAAATGAATTGTTAAATCACTCAACAACTCTTGGACCACTTTTCCATTTAATTGATGGTAAACAATGCAATTCTCAATTTTTTTATTAGCCTCATGTCTTCAAAATAGTGTAACATGTAATCAATTCAATTTTTCAAATTACATGGTTATTAAGAACGATCATTAAAACAATTAATTGCAAAGTACTTTGCATAATGAACAAATAATAACAATAATGACTTGAAAACCATGACATGATAGTAACAAGAACTTTTATAGTATTGACCTTTGTAATGCCATGTAATTCAAATGAAAGTTCCAAATACATAAGGAAAATTTAACCATTGTTCATAGTTTTAAGTCATGATAAGGATTGTGACCATTAAAACTAAGACCAAAGCAAGTTGTGTCTTGATTATTCATCGAAATCTATTTCTCTATCTCATGCTCAAATGAGATCATTCATTTTTGAAATATCATCAAATGGCATTAGGAAAACAAGAACAAGTGTATATAAGTAATTTAATAAATCTATTATTGGATTCCATTGTCGAATCATGATGACAACTAGAGTTTCCATTCATTAACCAACAAAGAAGACCTAAAAATAAAAACATGTTATGAAACCATTTGCTAATCAATGAAATACATCACGAAATCCTTCATACTCTTGTTTTGAATTTTCATGTTGACAATCAAGAAATTCAAAATGAAAAATAATCGATATAAGAATAAAAACCAATGTTAAAGTCACTTTCAATAGTTAGCATATTCAACGTAATAATGTCCAGTGGAAACATTTAAATCAAAAAATAGTTTGATCCTAAACGAGGCTCACAGAGCAGTGTACATGGCTCACCTAGGAGTCATGAAGATGAGGGCGGACCTTAAACCCTTTATTCTTTTGGGAGGTTATTTCGATGGATTTCATTGTTGGATTGCCACTGATGGCAAGGAGACACAACTCAATTTGTTTGGTAGTCAACACTCTGACGAAGAGTGCTCATTTTATTCCTATGTGTACGACGTATTAGGCACCTAACATAGCTAGATTTTTCATCAGTGAGATTGTGAGGTTGCATGGCATGCCTAAAAGGATTATATCCGATCAAGGATCGGTGTTTACTGAACGATTTTGGACTAGTTTCCAAGAGGCCTTGGGAACCCAACTTAAATTTAGTATTGTGTATCACCCGAAGACAGATGGGCAGACCAAACAAACAAAACAAATCTTGGAATACATGTTGCGCATGTACGTGATGGACCAACAGAAGTGTTGGGAAGAATTTTTGCCACTGGTAGAATTTGCATATAACAACAGTTACCAAAGCACCATTAAGATGGCGCCCTTAGAGTTTCTTATGGGTGACCGTGTCATATTCCTTTGAGTTGGGATCGGCTTGAGGATAGAGTCCTGGTGGGACCGGAAGCGATCCAAGAAATGGAATATTAAATGAAAACTATAATACAAAGGATCAAGGAAGCGCAAGATTGGCAGAAGAGCTATGTCGATGCGCTTCGTGTCGACTGTATTCACGATGTGGCAATTGAGTATTCTTGTAGCTAAAACCACTTAAGAGTTCGACCAAGTTTGGAAAAGGGGATAAACTATCTCCTAAGTTCGTGGGATCCTACGAGATTGTGGAAAAGAGAGGCCCATGGCCTATTGACTAGCCTTGCCTAATTCTTTGAGGCGTATGCATGATGTCTTTCACATCTCTGTTTAAGACATTATAATTAGTGACCCTACACATATTTTGAATTGAGAACCTTGCGAGTGTCGGATGAGGGTGCGATCACGGCTGAGTCGATCCACATCCTAGACCATCGCATTCGACAGCTACGACGTCGAACAACAGATCAGGTCAAGGTCCAGTGGTACAACTATAGTCCGCACTCGGCGACCTGGGAGGACGCATATGATATGCGCCAGCAGATTCCATTTTTTTGATAGATAGACTTATGATACTATGATACACATTATTTTGGAACTTATATACTGTGAAACTTCCGGATGAAATTTAGACCAAGAGGGGGTGTATGTAACATCCCGCTCTTGCGCACACTAAGTGAACTTATTCTTTGAGGACACCTGCTTGCAAGTGATCCAAATTATTTTACTATTGGTCGTTTGATTATGATTATGAGGCATTACGGATATGATGATATGTTATTTTTTTGTATTGACATAGACAGGTGTTATTAACTGGGTTCTCCTGAGTGTGCAGGACTTTGGACCCCGAGGATGTAGATGCATCGATGAGAACCCTTGGACTCTGGATCGAGTCAGGAAGTGGACTATTGGGGTTTGATTATTTTTTATATGACATATGTACATCTAATTATATGTTATGATGATTGATTATCATTGCTGACATGATTCATTGATGATGCAGGCTGACGATAGCTTTCCGACTAGACTCACATGTGGAGTAGAGGGGTCACGCATGACAACCAGAGACATTGAGAGAGAGGTGTGGACAGCAGCCCTGAGACAGCCTACTAGCACTCTCGTCGTGGCTCAAACTGTATGTTAACAATTACCTAGTTCGAGAAGACCAACGATGTCATGAGGGAAGACTGCGACAATCGCTCACAACGATTCTAAGGGGCGTGCAATAAGGCAGGGGCCTTATTCCTTAGAGGCCCTTATTCTCCCACAAGATAACCTGGCGGAGTATTGACTCCGGGGTTTTTTTATGTCTACCAAGTCATCCAAGAGGTGAGTGGCACCCTTGGAGCACGTAGTGCATCCTGAAGGGCACGTCGGGCAAGAAAAATGGAAAGAGGCGAGTGGCACCCTTGGAGCACGTAGTGTGTCCTGAAGGGAATGTCACGCTAAGGAAACAGAATGAGGCGACTGGAACCCTTGGAGCACCTAGTGCATCCTGAAGGGCATGTCGTGTTGTTAACTAATAAGTGAATAAACCTAGATGGCCTTAGAACGAATGATGTGATCAGAAATATTTAAAAACAAATTCCCTAATAAAAATGTCGCCCAGCCTCGAAAATTAAAATCTAGGTCTAAGTCATACTTGTGGTAAAAAACAAATTAATAATAATAACAATAATCATTAAACATGTGACGAAAAGGGGGTAAGAAATTCGATTAATTTATTAAAATCAATTTATTGAGGGAGGGATTAAAATTTTAAAAGGGAATTGATTTTTTTTCTACATATGCTAATTAAAATTTATTAATTAAAAGGGAAGAGGGGTAAAAGGTAATTTTCTACGCTTGATAATTTGAGTTTTAGATGAAAAGGGAAAAGAGGGAAACTAAAAAAAAGAGAATTGGGAAACTAAGGGAAAAAGGGGGAAACATAAGGAAAAAGAAGAATGACTAACTTAGTAAGGAATCTTGCCTTTAAGAACCTTCTAAATTGAACTCAACTAGGAATTTAGTAAGGGCATAAGTCATTAAAATGTGTAAGGGAATATGGAGACACCTAGGAGCGATTCTAGGAATGTTTTTAGGTGGGTGAGGGAAATAAGAGTAAATAATTAAGTAATGAAATTAATTTCTAGTGCAACTAAGGGGATGGGTGACATGTGTATGAGGAAGGATTTTTCNCAACAATCTCACAGGGACATGACTCCAAAAAAAATTCCTACCGCCCAACTCTCTTTCCCATCAGTCTACACAACCCAAGGGATAAAATTTCCTTCTTTTCCCCACAATCCCTCAAATAATGTCCATCCTCTACAGGGCTCTAGCACGGACTAGCCAAGAATATATTAGCTAAGGGATCCAGGAAATCCAATTGTAACATGAGTGCTCACAATAGCCTTTACCTCTTGGTTAATTTCTCAACAAAAATATCCTCACAAGCATGACAACCTATTCCTCAACATAATTCCCATCACTATTACTAAGTTTTAATGCAACTACAACAATTCCAACTATCTCGTTGTCTTCCCCATCAGTCTACATAACCTAAGGGGTGATGTTTCCTTCTATGTACCACAATCCCTCAAACAACCTCCATCCCTTGCATGGCTCAAACACATACCAACTAGAAATATCTGTAATTGCATGTAATTTCACCCAATATGACTATCACCAACCTCCCATGGGTTTTTTCCCACATAGTATGGTTGGCTCCTCTTTTCCAACACTAAAATCTCTTTTTCCTCTATTCTTCTAGTTTTAAAAAAACTCAACTCCCCCTTCTACTGAATTTTTCTTTCCTTTTTTCTCATGCATGTTTGACTCTCACACTTCCCCAAGTTTATTGTACTCAACCCATGTTGTTATAAATATATGAGATGACCCTTTCACCCACATCTTACAAAACTCTCATCATGAGTGTACTTGGCCCATTGTTGTAGGGATTTTACACCCTGCAGGATCTGAGCTCCCTTAGGTTCTTCCTATACCTAAGATAGGAACAAAGATACAAACAAAGGATGCTTCTAAACTTGATAATATAACATAAAAATATATCAATTCTCTATCAATTAACACACAAACTTTCATGAAAAATCAATTAGAGGGAAACATCCAACATATCTTCTATTAATCAAGTAAGTAATATTACAACTTACAGGTGTAAATTGAAGAGATGTCTTTCTTCCAAGTTCCTTGCCCAAGATTTTCCACCAAAATGCCAGAGTAACCTTGCTAGTTCTTTCCCCTTTTTGCCATGGAAATGGCTTGCTTCTTATAGGGCTTTAGAGATAAGGCCATATGGTTAATAGGATAAGATCCTGTTGATGGGAGATATTGACCACTAGTCAACTGAAAGGGAATAGTCTAGTTTGAGGTTGTTTAAGTGTAACCTAAGTCATTTAAGGTAATTATCCCTGACATATTTAATAGCTTCGTTGGCCGGTGAAAGGATCTATCTAATAAATAAATGAAAAGTTGTTTAAGATCATAACTAATAACTATCATATTTCGATTATTTACTATGATATATTATATTAGATAACCTTACATTTAATTACATAAATTCAAAAAATTTACAAATTGTACATGGGTACAATATTTACTAGAAACCTTGTGAAAATGAGAATTTCAAAGTATGTAATGGAACTTAATCTTGGGAAAATCCAATCTAAACAATATCTATAAATAATAAAGAAAAATAATAATTCAAACTCCAATCATACTGAGACAATAATATTCAAGTTAAGATAACAATTGAACTAAACTAAATGACTTTGAATGTAATTTATGACAAGAGTTATTCAAATGATCAAAGCATTTGAACTAAACTATTGCAATTAAAAATCGACATGCAAACAAACCATACAAACAAAATATGGCAATATACAATGACTAAACTATCCTGATCAGGAGTAGAGTTGCAATCTAATGGTTGAATCATCTCCTTCAAAACTCTGTTAGATTGTCCATGTGTAAAAGAAATTCTCAGAGACACATTGTTGCAATTCAAGTCCAACAAAATTCTGGTGAAAGAAACTTCAACAAAATAGAGTAGATTTCATACAAATAAGGAAAGGAAGCAACTTTGAGATCAATCCTTTATGCAGAATAATAATGTATTATTTCAATTAATGAAACACATTTCATTAAAAAGAAATAATTAAACACATGTAGTTTTCATAAGAAAAATCTAATACATTTTACACATGCATTTATCTATGAATCACACAAAGAATTGATAAATCTAGATAACGAATGATATTTTTTAAATATTAATCTTTGGAAGAAAAGATACACAAATTAATATCATAACAATGAATTAATAAAACATGGACAAAATCCAAAGTTTCATTCTACAAAGCTATGATAGGAATAAAATGAACACATAAATGAAAACAAATGATATTATATTAAAAAAAACTCCAAAATTACTCACAGAACAAAAGTCTGAAGCAAAATGAGTTTCATTATCTTCCCATTACAATCCCAATTCCATTCGCTATTCCATGCTCCTCTTTTCTTCCAGAGCTCTATTTTTCTTTTTATAAGCCCAGACTACATAAACTGGTTTAATTTAATTAATTTCATGCTAAACTTCAATCTTTGATATACCTGGGTCATTCAAACAAAATCTAAATTGGAGGCTGACTACAACACAAAATATGGAAAATTTGATGTTCAATATATGTTTGTATGTCCCAAACTGTGTCGTTTCTGGAGAAAATCCTCGAGACTAAGGTGAAACTCTTCGTTCTACAAATGGGTTTTCAAGCGTTTCCATAAATTCGGCATCATTTGCCCATAAATGAAGATTTGATTTAGCCTCCTGAGAAGTGAAGCGATTTTTTAGTTTTCTCATTTCAATCCTTTAGCAACTATTCTCCCAAAACAAGCAATTCAAACTCTCTTCCATGTTCTGGAGTATGAGATCCTATAAACAAAACAATCAAAAAAATTATTAATAATAGAAAACAAAATCAAACAATTAATTTAAACTTCTTTCATGCTAAAAAAAATCAAACCCTAATAATAACAAAAATATTTGAGAATAACTATAGAATGTTCCATTATGTATTGTTTTAAATCAAAAATTTAATTATTAATATAATAAAAGAATACAAAAAATAAACTCATATCTATGCTTATTTTACAAACAAACTATAAACAAATGTACAAAAATGAATTGTTAAATCACTCAACAACTCTTGGACCACTTTTCCATTTAATTGATGGTAAACAATGCAATTCTCAATTTTTTTATTAGCCTCATGTCTTCAAAATAGTGTAACATGTAATCAATTCAATTTTTCAAATTACATGGTTATTAAGAACGATCATTAAAACAATTAATTGCAAAGTACTTTGCATAATGAACAAATAATAACAATAATGACTTGAAAACCATGACATGATAGTAACAAGAACTTTTATAGTATTGACCTTTGTAATGCCATGTAATTCAAATGAAAGTTCCAAATACATAAGGAAAATTTAACCATTGTTCATAGTTTTAAGTCATGATAAGGATTGTGACCATTAAAACTAAGACCAAAGCAAGTTGTGTCTTGATTATTCATCGAAATCTATTTCTCTATCTCATGCTCAAATGAGATCATTCATTTTTGAAATATCATCAAATGGCATTAGGAAAACAAGAACAAGTGTATATAAGTAATTTAATAAATCTATTATTGGATTCCATTGTCGAATCATGATGACAACTAGAGTTTCCATTCATTAACCAACAAAGAAGACCTAAAAATAAAAACATGTTATGAAACCATTTGCTAATCAATGAAATACATCACGAAATCCTTCATACTCTTGTTTTGAATTTTCATGTTGACAATCAAGAAATTCAAAATGAAAAATAATCGATATAAGAATAAAAACCAATGTTAAAGTCACTTTCAATAGTTAGCATATTCAACGTAATAATGTCCAGTGGAAACATTTAAATCAAAAAATAGTTTGATCCTAAACGAGGCTCACAGAGCAGTGTACATGGCTCACCTAGGAGTCATGAAGATGAGGGCGGACCTTAAACCCTTTATTCTTTTGGGAGGTTATTTCGATGGATTTCATTGTTGGATTGCCACTGATGGCAAGGAGACACAACTCAATTTGTTTGGTAGTCAACACTCTGACGAAGAGTGCTCATTTTATTCCTATGTGTACGACGTATTAGGCACCTAACATAGCTAGATTTTTCATCAGTGAGATTGTGAGGTTGCATGGCATGCCTAAAAGGATTATATCCGATCAAGGATCGGTGTTTACTGAACGATTTTGGACTAGTTTCCAAGAGGCCTTGGGAACCCAACTTAAATTTAGTATTGTGTATCACCCGAAGACAGATGGGCAGACCAAACAAACAAAACAAATCTTGGAATACATGTTGCGCATGTACGTGATGGACCAACAGAAGTGTTGGGAAGAATTTTTGCCACTGGTAGAATTTGCATATAACAACAGTTACCAAAGCACCATTAAGATGGCGCCCTTAGAGTTTCTTATGGGTGACCGTGTCATATTCCTTTGAGTTGGGATCGGCTTGAGGATAGAGTCCTGGTGGGACCGGAAGCGATCCAAGAAATGGAATATTAAATGAAAACTATAATACAAAGGATCAAGGAAGCGCAAGATTGGCAGAAGAGCTATGTCGATGCGCTTCGTGTCGACTGTATTCACGATGTGGCAATTGAGTATTCTTGTAGCTAAAACCACTTAAGAGTTCGACCAAGTTTGGAAAAGGGGATAAACTATCTCCTAAGTTCGTGGGATCCTACGAGATTGTGGAAAAGAGAGGCCCATGGCCTATTGACTAGCCTTGCCTAATTCTTTGAGGCGTATGCATGATGTCTTTCACATCTCTGTTTAAGACATTATAATTAGTGACCCTACACATATTTTGAATTGAGAACCTTGCGAGTGTCGGATGAGGGTGCGATCACGGCTGAGTCGATCCACATCCTAGACCATCGCATTCGACAGCTATGACGTCGAACAACAGATCAGGTCAAGGTCCAGTGGTACAACTATAGTCCGCACTCGACGACCTGGGAGGACGCATATGATATGCGCTAGCAGATTCCATTTTTTTGATAGATAGACTTATGATACTATGATACACATTATTTTGGAACTTATATACTGTGAAACTTCCGGACGAAATTTAGACCAAGAGGGGGTGTATGTAACATCCCGCTCTTGCGCACACTAAGTGAACTTATTCTTTGAGGACACCTGCTTGCAAGTGATCCAAATTATTTTACTATTGGTCATTTGATTATGATTATGAGGCATTACGGATATGATGATATGTTATTTTTTTGTATTGACATAGACAGGTGTTATTAACTGGGTTCTCCTGAGTGTGCAGGACTTTGGACCCCGAGGATGTAGATGCATCGATGAGAACCCTTGGACTCTGGATCGAGTCAGGAAGTGGACTATTGGGGTTTGATTATTTTTTATATGACATATGTACATCTAATTATATGTTATGATGATTGATTATCATTGCTGACATGATTCATTGATGATGCAGGCTGACGATAGCTTTCCGACTAGACTCACATGTGGAGTAGAGGGGTCACGCATGACAACCAGAGACATTGAGAGAGAGGTGTGGACAGCAGCCCTGAGACAGCCTACTAGCACTCTCGTCGTGGCTCAAACTGTATGTTAACAATTACCTAGTTCGAGAAGACCAACGATGTCATGAGGGAAGACTGCGACAATCGCTCACAACGATTCTAAGGGGCGTGCAATAAGGCAGGGGCCTTATTCCTTAGAGGCCCTTATTCTCCCACAAGATAACCTGGCGGAGTATTGACTCCGGGGTTTTTTTATGTCTACCAAGTCATCCAAGAGGTGAGTGGCACCCTTGGAGCACGTAGTGCATCCTGAAGGGCACGTCGGGCAAGAAAAATGGAAAGAGGCGAGTGGCACCCTTGGAGCACGTAGTGTGTCCTGAAGGGAATGTCACGCTAAGGAAACAGAATGAGGCGACTGGAACCCTTGGAGCACCTAGTGCATCCTGAAGGGCATGTCGTGTTGTTAACTAATAAGTGAATAAACCTAGATGGCCTTAGAACGAATGATGTGATCAGAAATATTTAAAAACAAATTCCCTAATAAAAATGTCGCCCAGCCTCGAAAATTAAAATCTAGGTCTAAGTCATACTTGTGGTAAAAAACAAATTAATAATAATAACAATAATCATTAAACATGTGACGAAAAGGGGGTAAGAAATTCGATTAATTTATTAAAATCAATTTATTGAGGGAGGGATTAAAATTTTAAAAGGGAATTGATTTTTTTTCTACATATGCTAATTAAAATTTATTAATTAAAAGGGAAGAGGGGTAAAAGGTAATTTTCTACGCTTGATAATTTGAGTTTTAGATGAAAAGGGAAAAGAGGGAAACTAAAAAAAAGAGAATTGGGAAACTAAGGGAAAAAGGGGGAAACATAAGGAAAAAGAAGAATGACTAACTTAGTAAGGAATCTTGCCTTTAAGAACCTTCTAAATTGAACTCAACTAGGAATTTAGTAAGGGCATAAGTCATTAAAATGTGTAAGGGAATATGGAGACACCTAGGAGCGATTCTAGGAATGTTTTTAGGTGGGTGAGGGAAATAAGAGTAAATAATTAAGTAATGAAATTAATTTCTAGTGCAACTAAGGGGATGGGTGACATGTGTATGAGGAAGGATTTTTCTGAATTAATTTATCGAAAATTAAATTAAATGGGAATTTGAGAAAGAAATCACTTAGAAACTCTATATAAAGGATGGAGGAGGAGGAGTATGGATCTCTTCTTGGATGCATAACGTTACGCTACAGAAGTTTTGACTTGACTGACTTATCTTGTGGGAGTTGGGATACCCAGCTCGGGTATGAGTGGTAGCTCGACCTTTCGAGGCGAGTTGGTTGCTAGTTGTTCTTTGGTTTAGAGTGTGTGGCACATTTGCGGTTTGGGGGGATAAGGGGGGAGAAGAGTACCCCTAGCGTTGGTTGGGAGGTATCGATGAAGTCACATCAATCAGAAAGTGGGAGCTATACGGAGCGCGCAGGACAACGACTCGGAGTTGTCACCTTGGGCTATGGTATGCATGATTTTATTTTGCATGGTAGATTACTATTGATCTTGCGCTTTCATTTTTATACTTTTAATTGTGCAAAGAAGGTGTTTTACTTAGCATTTTTAATCAAGAACTTAAATTCACCATAGCTTTACGCTCGTTGCTTGAATTGATTCCCTTGGAAATCGATCCCTGACTGTTATGTCTGTTTTAATGATTATTATAAAGAGATTGTTCTTTATCTTCGTCATCATCCCTAGATCATCAGTCCACGCTTAAGCAGTCGGCCAGGAGCTCGATCGACGGTCGTCACTTCGGTGTTAATAGACCTATAGATACTAATGTCTTGCTTTTCTATGCGTGGATGATAAGCGAAGGATGGTGTTTCCCAACTGTCTGCCCCTGTTGATTGTTCCTGATTGAGTGATTGTCTTGTGCCTTGTTGCGATTGATTACCTTTGTGATTGTTTTTCCTTTCCCACGGTGAACCGCTTATGATCCTCTACTTTGATCCCTATGTTTGATGCATTTCCTGGCGAAGTAACTCTGCATTTTTAATACCCTTCCTGGCAATATTTTAAGTCTGCATTTTTAATGCTTTTCCTAGGGAATTTACGGTGTGGTTTTTTTTTTTACATCTGGTCTTTCATTTACTCTGTGAATTTACCTTATGTTTTTACACCTCTGGCCTGCGATTTTACCTCTACACTTTAATATATTTGAAGATGAATTTATCTTGCGTATTTTCCCACTCGAATGACAGTTTATAAATTATTTTGGACTGCATTTTGAATCTTTATTACACAGTGATTTATACGTATTGTGTGACAACGTTGGAATTCTATGTGTTGATAAGTCTACGATTTTGTTATTGGCTGTGATTTGTTACAATGATTTTGCACTTGTAATGGTTGCAATTTTGGTTACATATATATTGGCTGGGATTTGTTATTAGTTGCGTTTGTTACCTTACACAAATATTTGACAACAATTTTATAGAGATTGCACTATAGTGATTTTTTAGTTATTGCACGATAGCTAATTTGTATTTCTCTAATCTGTAATATTTTTATATTGCACTAAGACGATTTTGTATTTCAGTAATGTTTCTCTAATAGCGAATTTATATTCTGGTATAGGTTAAATTAGTGGAGTTTTTTATTTCCTTTGAAATGAGTTATTACCCAGTGATTTCGCTGGCAGAGATAAAATCTTTCGATAGCAGTTGATAGCATGTTATACTCTGCGATTGGGTAGCAATATCATGGAGAGAGAATTTAATGGGTCTCTATCTACGCTATTTCCATTATCAATGCGATTTGTTGACAACTATTATTATTACTATTCCTATTATCATATAAATTAACCAGCATGGGTATCGCCAAATTATTTATAGAGAGTGAGTTTATGCAGCTGACTGACAGCGAATTTATACTACAGCATGACTGCAAACTAAAAATAATGACTGCAAATTTACCTGTAGTGACTGCATTCATGCACATGCAAGATCGTATTTACATGTAATTTCTGGTATGGTAAGAACTGACCTGTAGGAACATCTAATCACTAATGGGCACTGCACAAGCCTCTACCACTTTAGAAGAATCGGGCTGACAATCACCAGAATTCATTGTCGCCTTCTCAGATCCATGTGAATCAACCATC
The DNA here is from genome assembly GCA_000966675.3 of Picea glauca. Taxonomy (NCBI): domain Eukaryota; kingdom Viridiplantae; phylum Streptophyta; class Pinopsida; order Pinales; family Pinaceae; genus Picea; species Picea glauca. The sequence continues at coordinate 538,035 of JZKD02S1977930.1, read as the reverse complement.
CCTTGTCCAAGTTCATACACCATTTCTGATTTGGCATGCTTTATGTTTCTTATGTTATCGCTATCATTTATAATCAGATATTTAATTCCACCTTCGTTGGTTGAAAATGAAGAGTGGACTTGTTGATCCTGGCTATTTACACTAGCATTTAATCTATTGTCACTTCAAAGAATGAGCAGTTATGAAATGCATCTAAACTGCTAGCATTCAACCCACTTAAACTGATACTATTATCTCATGTAATCAAGTCTTGGCCCTATGTTCTAGAAGGGAGATTACCAGTATTCAAGGACCCTAATGAATCAACATGATGGAAGGAAACAAACTATTTTCAGAGGATGTCTTTTCAGCAGACAAAGTCTTCCACCTTTTAAATTACACATTTGAGTATGTCCTCAAAAGAATGAAAATATTAGTAGGGGATGTGAATACCCAA
>JZKD02S1977930.1:476500-493195 GCA_000966675.3 Picea glauca | reverse complement strand
AAGCACTTAGAGTAACCCTCTACATACAGAATAAGCACCTTCACAATCATTGAGAAATAAATTAAACAATGCACAACAAACCTCTTTTGGAGCTATCTTGATTTCATCTTTCCTAATTATAGATCTAAGAGATAGAGACACTGAAAGATAGTAATAATTGGAAAATGTCTCTGACACCTATAAAAAGAATAAATATAATTGATCTTGCTATATGACATTGTGAGTGTATTTATAGATGAAGTGAATCATACGGTTTAAAGACATCAAATTGTATTAACCGCATCTTGATAGCAGGTGTTATTAATGGCGATTAAATTAATAGCATATTGATAGTATGTTGACAGTGATTTTCTAATAGTCATATGTTAGCGTAATGACAGAGATTAGATCCCTAGATAGCGAAATTATATTGTTGAAGGACAACATTGTATTTCTTCATCTTAAAAGATAGTGATTTTACTACGATTTAAGTTAGCGTTGTTATAGAGTTAAATTATTTTGAAACGGACTTACACTGCTAAATTTGCGTGCACCTGATGTATATTTCAGACAACGATTTTTTTTAGACGACAATATTTAGAGAGCAATGTCGAATATTTTATAAGTAGAGTAGATCACCTTTTAATGATAAGAAGTTCACTTTTTAATGGACAGTGTATGATTGTTGACCAACGTCTTTGATTGTTAGAGTGCATGTAATAGTTCACTCCTTCGCACTTAGATATCATGCCTAACAGATAAAGGGTTATGGTTTGTGGGTGAAGTCACTTTATAGCTTGCGCAATTTAAATTGAGGATGTCGTCTTACGTCTTGTCGATATGATGCTTGGGTGTATGGGTATAGTCTTCTTGTCAGTTAATTTGTACTCCTAGAGCGTTGGATTTTTGGGATATTGGTCTAAGAATGATAAGTTGCGCCTTGATTACTATCACGCCTATCGCCTGGTAACAGCATGATTCTGAATGAGGGGATCATTGCATGCCCTGAGGGATAGAAGCGAATGATAACCTAGCCAAAGTCTGGGCTTCCCAATGTGGGTGTTGTTCGTTGTAACAATCTTTGGGACTTGGGTCGTAACAAATTCATGCATTGGGTTTTGCACACCATAGAGGTTCTATTTAATGGTTGTTGAGGCCGTTGTGTTGGGATTGTGGATGCTATCCTTAGCTTGTAGGTGTTTTCGTGTTGGTGTCGGGCGAGTAGTCATTTCCTTCTTTTTTATCTATGCATGTTTCGCCTAGTTACTTGTTGTGCTAGTGTATAGATTTGTTGTTGTCTATTGCCTGATCTACATGCGCGATGTTCATTGACAAGTTGCATTGTTTAATTGTTGTCATTATTGTCGTCCTTCCAAAAAAAAAGAATTTAATCTTTTGTGTTGCGTCACATGTAGTCGTAACATTGAGGGTCGTTACAGAAAACATTTAAATCACAAAATATTCACACAATTTAAAGCAAACCACTTAAATAAGAAAAAAATCATAAAATGATAAAAGGACTATCAAAATACCAAAGATCCAGTTGATATAATTTTGTGAATTTATTACATTACAAGCCAGCTATAACACCAAATTAATCCATAAAATCATCTTCTCAGATCAAGTAAGATAGAGTTGGATGTAATGAAAGCGATATTTTTGAATGGTCAAGGGGGTCTCCTTAATTTTTTACAAAAAAATCAAGGGGGACTTTTGGGGGGGCAACAAATGGTGACACACTGGGATGAAGCAGTTATCTCTGGATATTTAATAAAATATTTACATGTACGAGAAGACAAAAGATAAGGATTTTGAAAAAAAAAAAGGTTTGTCTTGAAACATGTGTACCACATTAACGAGTCAACCTTTTAAATATTTAACCAGTTACAATTGATTTTTAAAATATAACCTTTCTAACTATTACCCAAAATGCAAAGACGAGTATTCATTAATCAAACTTCCTACAAAATATATCATTTATCGGAACACACCCTAAGGAACAATTCGTGATGACTACAAGATGTTATCTTATAGTTTACCTCTAATACCATAGGCATAGTGACTGCAGCCAACAAGCATCCATAGCCTCAACATGGATACATTTTAACCCATTTAGCTGCTTTTATCCCATACACTAGTTAAATATGCATATCTTATAAACCTTTTGTTAAAACTTACTTTCTTTACTTTATAAAGAATGAGCTGGAAGCCATTGTCCTGACTTGGTAATCAGATAGTGACAATGTCATTCACAAATATCTACAAAAATGAAAAGGTCAGTTCGTGATGAGACCTCATTTTCCTCAGTTATGTAATCGAGAGCCATTACCCTGGCTTGGTGACCAGATGATGGTAATTTCATATCGTAAATACCCATGATCATGATAGGTTGGCTCGCATGAGACCTCCTATCCTCCAACTAACCCCTTAAATGTCATTTGTTATATGAAAAAGGTTTCACAGTGATTAATGTTAATCTCATTAGAGATTACTTAATGGATGGGGAAGAAAAATTTACTCCCTAAGAGTGTGGGATGGCGTTAATAGGTTTGAGATAATAACAATGCAAGTCTCACTCATTTGTTCATAAAAAGGGAACCAATCAAAACATAATTGTAGAAATTATATAAATATAACATTGTGTACTGATTTGTAATAGTCAAAAGGAAAAGTAATCAATGCAGCCAGGTTTTAATATGAGGGTAAAACTTGGAAAGTGTTTCACCATGGGAAGGGTGATTCTCTTCTTTAAAATTACCTTGCAAAATATTTCTTCAAGCACAAAACTTCATAATGATGAAAGCTCGGATGACTTACTTAAACCAGAGTACCATTTATTTTGGGATTAACAACTCCTTATCCATTAATCTTGAAATTTGATAGTCATAATAGAATCAACATTTCATATTTTAAAACCCCCCAAAAAATGATTGTCACAGCACAAATCTTCAAAATAAAATAATATGAAATAAGCTAATAAATCCAACTTTAATCAAATAAATTTGTAAACAAATGAAAATAAAAGAACAAAATTAAACCCAAAATAGGTCTTATCAATATGAGTAACATCTTATGTGAAAATATAATGTGAAATTGTCGCAATAGAAGGAATGTCTATTGTAAAGGGGATAAGTTTATCAATTCATAAAATACAAATTGATCAATTAAATTGATTAATTGAATTGATTGTAGTGAAACCATTTAAATGTATTTATTTCCTTCTGATGAAGAATTAGTATCAAAATTTTCATTTGTCGCATAAAATGTTAAGTTAATAAGGCCTTATTTATTATGGATTATGTACATGAAGAAAAATAAATGAACCTTTTATTAGAGTGTGTTGTCATGATTTGTCATTTTCAAAACAAGTTAAGTCCATTCAAGAAGTCAAGAATAAAATCAATTTCAATTGTCTATCACTCATCTCCTTTACAACATTTTGATTTTTAAAATTGTAGAGAAATGACCATATAAACATTGCAAAGTTAAGTCGCATGTACTGATAAATTATTTTAAGATACGACCTTTTAAAGGTAATGTTAAATGGAATATAATCAAAAGTTGAGGTCCTTTTCATTAGTTTACTCAGATTATCCTTACTTGCTAGTTTTGAAAAAATGATCATATTAAAACATTCCACAATAAAGATAAAAATAATAATAAATTAAAGATATGACTTGAAAGGAAATGCTTAAACATGATAAGAAAGGAAATAAGTAATGAAAAAAAAAATAAGAGAAGACTTCCCTGAACAATGATTTTCCTTTGTATTGAAAGTGACGCCTTTCTGCACTTATTCAAATTGGCAAACTGAAAGAAAGAAAATAAAATCTAAACTATTCCTAAATCTACTCTACACTATTCTACTCTACATGAAATAAGTGAAATGGAATTTCCAATATAACCATTGAAGTAACTCCAATCCTACAAAGACAAAGAAATTTCCAATTAGTAAGATGGATCAAAGTATTTCAGAAATCAAAATAAACATATCATACTTGGCTTTACCTTTATGTTCTTCATTCAGAAACAAAGTAAGTATATCCTTACCATTATGTCGAAAATTTTTAATATATGAACCCTCCAGCCAATTTGCAATTATGTCATGATACAAATCACAAAATCATGGAAGAATGTAACTAAATTTAAAAAACTTGCCAAAATTATGGTGACCTAACATAACAATTGGCCAATATCAAAGTTCCCCATTCTCTTGACAATTCTCCACCTGTTCATTAATTTATTCGCATGGAGGATATGAAAAAAACACGTCATGCTTACCCCATATATTTTCAATAAGAAACAACGTAAGAATGACTTTACCATTACTCTGAATATTTTCATGTATGAATCCTGAAGCCAATCTGCGATCCAATCATGATATGTGTAGTAGAATTGTTTGAAAGAATTTATAGAAAAAAAAAATTATGATGAGAATAATGTACATAATTGTAATGGAAAGAATCTTGTAAAAGAATCTTAGTATGATCTATTTTAGATATTACATCAAAATAACGAGAACTTATCATAGTTTTAATTTTTAAAGAAGTGTTTTTTTCCTTTGATAATTTTCAATGACATGATATACCTCACAATCAATAAGTTGATATGAACCAACTGGATCAACCAATGTTTTTCAATTAATATCGTGGTGATAACCAACAACAGTACTTGATTGATTATAATCTTCAATATCAAATAATTTATCATGATAAAAATAAGATTCTTACTTAAACATAAATTGAGATAAATCAAAAGAAGATGCAATTTGAAACCTATTTGAATAATTTCTTAATTCCCTTACAAATAAGTAATTGTTGGATCATGTTGTCATTGATGCCAAAGGATTGATTGATTGATGTCAAAGGAACAATGTCATGTATGTCAAAGGATTGATGTCAAAGGAAAAATGTCTTGTCATAGCATAGTGATGTAATATGTATTGTCCTTGATGTGAATGGATTGATGTCAAGTGGAATCATAGTCATATGATGTCATGCATAGATGAAGATGGATCGATGTGGTCTCATTGATATATGATGCATAGTTGGATTTATGTAAAGATGACTCGTTATTGTATTGATAAGGAGTACAAATGGATGAAATCCAAAGTGGTCCCCTTATGGTGAAAGCCCTCACGGGAAGACACTTTGCGATTGAGTTATCCTAGAAGTATGGTTAGATAACCCATGCTTAATTGCGGAATAATGAGATGAATATTAGTGAATTTTTTAGTGAAACTATCCTAGATCGATATTTCTTGTCATGTCATTTCCGATGGTATGTGGAACGTCACATAACTCCTCACGGTTTGAGAGTTATGGCCTTACGAAGTTGGAGGACCAACATATGTTGGCTTGAAGCCCCAAAAGGTCAAAGAAGACAAAGTGCTTGCAAAGAAGAAATTATTTAAAAGTGAAGTGACAAAATCAAAGAGGATTATTTAAATAATAAAGTGAAGTGACAAAGTCAATGAGAATTATTTAAATAATAAATTAAATGGAGAACTTTCTAATGATGCAAAGTGGTTATAAGAAGGTTACCCCTAAAAAGAGGAAAATGTGTTAAGATGTCAAGTGGCTATTGGATATATGGACAAGTGGAAAATTGGGAAAAGTTGGACATAGGTGACTATGTGGACAAAGTGACCTAGAAGATGCTTCTAAGGAAGCTACTTTGAGAGTATAAATAAGAGGCAAGGGTCTCTTGTGAAATATATCTCTTGAGCATATATTGAAGATCTATTCTGAGAGAGAGAGAGAGAGATTCTAGAGGATCTCATGGACGCATCAAAGTTTTCGTATGTCTGAGATCTTGACAGCGAAAATTTTGAAAGTTCAGAAACCCTGGTTTCTAAAGGAGTACGTGAGCAACAGTGGGCTAGAGCACATACATACGTGGGTTGTAGTGAGCCAGAGCGCGTACACACGCAGGATGAAGGAGGACATAGTGTGTACATCTTGTGGAAGTCTTGTAGACTTAAGTGTGAGATGATGGCAGGTTCTTGAACTCTGAAGCAAGTTTCGGATCTGCATTCTATGGGCTCAGATCTGCCATAGAAACTCTAGTATGGTTACATAGTTTTCTTGATGGATACTCTTGCATATTGTATGGTGATTGCTTGAAGAATTCTTGGTATGGATGTTTTGATTTGGTGTGTGTTGGTTAATGGAGTGAGAAGCACTCTTATTTTTCAGTATTGATATAATTTCCATAGTATACGTTTTTCTTATACATGATTAAGTAACATTTGTTGGCATGTTTACAGGAAGAATGTGCTTGTCATTGATGGAATGAACAACAGCGAACCAAACCTCGAGAGCACAGAAGACGAGAAATCTTAGAAGAGATAGCGGTTTCCAGAAGTGCAGACGAGGTTCAAGAGATGGACTCGCAGGAGGGGAAAAGGTCGAGACCTGTGAACACTTAAAAAACCTTCTAAGTCAGAGAGATCAGAATCTCAAGAGGAAGAGTGATAGTGGCCTCTGGATCACAGATCTAGAGGAACAACAACCATCGGATTTAATTAATGGAAGGATAGGATAAGAGGGGAAAAACAATTGAGAATTCAATCATCCGAATTTTCGTCAGCCATCGGATCAAAATAAATGAGAGGATAGGATAAGACAATATGGAGAGTCGTTGGATTTAATCTGAGGAAAAATTTCATCACAGAAAGATCAATTCGTTGATATAAGATCTTGATCAACGAACAACATGTGTTTTGGGTCTAAAGATGTGAGGAGGTTACGCTCCGGAGAAATCACTTCAAGAGTTTCAGTTTGAGATTTGAAATCCCCGAAGTCTTGAGAGACAGAGAGTCGAAGTAAATCTCAATCGTCTGATCATCTGAAATAGATCTCAGACGTCATATTGTCTGGAGTAAATCTCATGTGTTGGATCATTCGAAGTTGGTCTAGGTCGTCTGATCCAGAAGAGATGTAGCATAAATATGTGGACTCCGGGTAAAGACTCGAAGTAATCCTCAACCATCCGATTCAAGGAAATGTGGCAGACCACATTAGCAAGGACATGTGGCAAACCACGTCATCACAAACATGTTGCAAACCATGTTAGCAAAGACATGTGGCAAACCACGTCAGCGAGTGACATGTGGAAACCACTTGGCCCGTGCCAAGTCAACAGGTGACGTGTGTAATGTTATGTCACTCTGGTAGATTTTCTTCGGGAGTTTTACCACCAACAAATGACAAAAGTCCCGAACTCCCAAATGTTGAAGACCCGAAGAAGAATCTGGTCCTTGATCACCAGGAGGGGTATGTATCAGAAGATTATGCATTCGGGTGGAAATACTTCAAGAAAATGTGAAGGAGAAAGGTTTGAAATAGTCGAAGCTTGAACAACTGAAGTAGATGGGAGTCGTCGATCTGCGAGAGGAAAGGTGTCACTAGATCATAAGCTCCGAGTAAAACGCTCGGAGGGAAACCAAGCAAGGAGAAACTGAAATCTGGTAATGCTGAAGGGAAAATTCTCAGAGTGGAGGATAGCCATTGGATTAAAGAGGACATATGTCATTAGATCTTCCATTTCTGAAGATATCGAGTCAGAATAAACGAGAAATTGATATTTGAAATCTCTGGAGTCTAGAGACCCGAAGGAGATCTCGACCGTTAATCCAAGAAGGACACATGTCAGTGGATTGCCAACTCTAAAAGATTGATGTATGAAGGAAAGAAGGGTTTGAGAGTTGAAACTCTTGAATCCTGGATCACAAAATCAATCATAGTCATTGATTTGGAAGGAATCTATGTGTCAACGGATCATGGAGATCTGGGATCATGCATGGAAGGAGGAAAGGAAGGCAGATAGAAGTTGTTGATCGAGTAGCATCGCCAAGGGATTGAACATCAATGGTCATTCTCAATTGTGGGGCTAGAACATGCTCGGGTCTTAATTTTTCTTGAGTGGGCCACAATCAAAACCACGGTATCGCCAAAGGCATACGTGGAGCTCTATAGTGAATTGTGGGGCTAAAATCGGGTTTCCCTCAAACCGCCTTTGGCTGTGCCCGCAAACGCATGGTCACATGAGATCATCACCCAAGGTCATATCGAAAGAAGGAGCTATCACTCGCTAGACTGAGATCGCGAAGCGCTCGAAATTTAGTCTTGTGGTCACAGCCATGGTCACATCAGTGAAGGTTAAGGGAGGAGCTATCACATCGCTAGGCTCCACTTCAGATATCATGAGCTGGGAGAAACGAGATGTATCATACCAAGATTCTCGAATTCGTGAGTCACAAAGTGCCCGTTGGTTAGGCGTATGGTCACCATTGATGGTCACGTGAAGGAAGGGGCTTAGAAGCCAAAGAAGCCAAAATGACTAGTTGTAACTGCCAGAGAAGACGAAGAGATGCGACTGCCAGAGAAGCCAAGGAATATTTGGATAACGGCCACTAATGATGAACAGATTTTGAATAACCACCAAATAAGATGAAGAGTTGTGATGATGATCTAGCATAGAACTATGCGTGAGAAAGACATGCAGAATAGAGAAGAGAGTGTGTTTTTTTCATAGTGATGCATGTGGGCAGGAGGAGATGGAATGCAGAACATGAAGGGGAGATATGTGGCGCAGTGAAGAGAATATAGAGGCAACATAGAGCATAAAAGGCATAAGAGAAGTTGAACAGGATGTGGTGTTGATCACAGAAGGAAGAAGAGCATACCATAGAAGCAGAACAATGCAGAAGCGGAACAAAGCATAGAAGTTGAAGAAGGCAGAGGAGACATGGATCTGTAACATAACATATCAGAGACAGAGAAAGTAAGTAAAGTTTTGTAAGATTCAATGAGGGTGGTAGGGTGGTGCTAGGGAATATTGCAGTCCTCTAAATTATAGTTGGTGCTAGAAGATATTTTGGTAGTTGGTGCTTCCATCTAGTGGGTGCTAGAGAAACCTGGGAGTTGGTGCTTCCATCTAGTTGGTGCTAGAGAAATCTGAGAGTTTGTAATGTTCCTGACTTGGATAGTCTAGGAAACACTGCTAATGTGAGTGTAGGATCAATGGTTTACAACATATACATGATCATACAAATAATAAATGCGACAAAGGACTGCAAAGTTTGTATTATGATATCTCTGTGGATTACAAAATGGTCAAATGTGGCTGAATAAACTGACAATACTCGACTAGATCAAGAGACAAAGGATCTTATCCGGAATAAAAATAAGGAACTAAAAGATAATACCCAAAATATGGGAGCACTGCAGAATCAATGGATGAGCTGGGACTATGGCAGCTCTAACTGTAACTATTGGAAGTCTGGAAAGTTTGCCTTGGGAGCTATACTTCTCAGAATGGCCTAGAAACTATCCAAAATGATGCACCCTGCTCTAGTCCTCAATACTGGTATCTGTTGGACCCTTCTGCTGATGAATCTATACCCTGGATGGATACCCCTGGGGGAATGCACCCCTCTTCTTCTAGAAACATGTGTCCTAGTGATTCCACAATTTGAATCACATGAGATACGTCTCAAAATGACCACCTTAGTTTACTGAGAAATGGGTCGGAAGGGTTTCACTGAATCTAGTCTGATGCTCACTCTGGAACCCCAAATGTGCCTGCCAAAAGTGTCGCATGTCCAAGTCTGAAAAATGCATCCCAGTTGATTCCTCCGTCAGAATATGATGAGAACCAGGAAAAAGATGTGTCTTTCCCTCCTCTCAAATGGATCGGAGGGAAATCTCGGAATTCTCCCTAGATGGGATAAGTTGACTAAAACCCCTCTCAGAAGCTACACCCTCACTTTGGATGAATGCACCCTTACTGTTGAACACTATGTAACTACTACTGAAGAATGATGGAAGACCTGAATGATCTTCCCAATTACTAGGGTGTGTCTCTCAACACTGAAATCAGCCAATGGTGTCTTCCTCTTGGAATCCACTGAACTATCTCTCTTGAGATGTGCCTCTTCTCCTCAATGACAAGTCATAATCTACATAATAATGAATTAGGTCATTGACCCTTCCTTTATATCTTTCCAAAACCCTAAATCATGTTGAAACCCTAATTCATTGTTGACTTTGAAAACCCTAAATCATTGTTGAAACCCTAATTCACTGTTGACTTCTATTTTTAACTCATAATGACTTAAAATCACTTTTAACCCTTTTTAGCTTAATGTCACTTTCTGAATATAACACCTGTGACTGGAGTAACCTCTAGTAAACCTATTTACCCCTCTTTGGCCCTAGCTATAGTCTAACAGGGTGGTTTAGACCATTAAGCCTCCTCTCTAGAGCTCCTACATTACAGTCCTCCCTTCCCGAAATTGTTTATCCTCAAGCAATACCAGTCCAAGGTGTTGCAACACCTACTCACTCTCCCAAGTAGCGTCCTCTACTGGAAGCCCTCTCCATCTGATCAAACACTCTCTGATGACCCTGCTCCTTAGTTTCCACTCCCGAAACTCCAAAACCTCCTCCAAAACTAACTCCAATCGTCCCTCCTCATCCAACGGGGGAAGCTCCTTTGATGTACTAATGAATTGTCCCACTACCTTTTTTAGGCAAGACACATGGAACATGTTATGAATCTTTCTCCCCTCTAGAAGCTCTAGCTCGTAAGCAACCTTGCCTACTCAATGCATGATCCTGTAAGGACCATAAAATCTGGGCTTGAGCTTCTTGGCCCCACTCTTCTTCAAAGATGATTGTCTGTAGGTTTGGAGTCTCAAGAAAACCAAATCTCCAACCTCAAAGATGCGCTCTATCCTATGTCTATCCTCACTTATATTCTGTCGGTTTTGCGTCGTCTGCAGGTTCTTTTTCAACAACTTGAGAATCTCCTGACTCTTTATGATCCAATCCTTGGCCTTGGGATCTCTGCTCTCCCCGAATACCAAGTATACCAAAGTAGGATCATCATATCCATACAATGCTTGGAAGGGTGTCATACCAATGGACATGTGGAAGGTGGTGGTGTAGCAATGTTATCCTAAATGTAACCACTTTACCCACATTCTATGTTGTTCTCCTACATAGTTCCTCAAATACCCTTCAACCCACTTGTTGACAATCTTGGTCTGCCCATCTATCTGAGGGTGATAGTTGGTGATAGGTGTCAACTATGTCCCCACCAACCAAAACAACTCTCTCCAAAATGTCTGTATGAACCAACTATCCCTATCACTGACGATGTTCTTCAGAAACCCATGAAGTTTGAAGACCTCCTTGAAGAAAATATCGGCTACCTGAACTGCACTATACTATGTCAGTATGGAATAGAAGTGAACAAACTTGGTCAATCTATCGACCACTACATAGATACAATCCTTACCCTAGACCTTGGGTATACCTCTGATGAAGTCCATAGATATACTCTCTCAGTTCTACTCTAGAATGGGGATTGGTTGAAGTATCCCTGCTGGAGGAGCATGCTCTGACTTGTTCTACTGACAATTCACACACTTACTGACGTGTCTCATAATGTCATGTTTGAGGCCCTTCCATGAGAACCTCTCTCTGATCTATTTGTAGGTTTTGAAAAACCCCTGATGGCCTACTAGAGGTGAATCATGAACTTCGGTGAGGATCTTCTTCTTCAGCCCTGAATCTGGCACCAAGTAGACTCTATACTTGTAAAATATGACATCGTCAATGACGCTATACTGGTCATCTTGTATCTTCCCATCCATCACCTCACAATCAAACTTGTTCTTGGAATATTCCACTAACAAGTGGGATTTCCAATCTGTTGACATCTTCATCAAAGAACATGTCGCAAGTCTCCTCGATAGTGCATCGGCCACAATGTTATTCTTCCCCTTGACATACTCTATGTCAAAGTCGAATGTTTGTACCTTCATCACCCATTTATGTTGGCACTCACTGAGGTCCTTCTGCTCAAGGAAATACTTCAAACTTTTTTTATCGGTCTTGACCATGAATTTGTTGCCCACCAAATATTGTCTGAACTTGGTCAAGGCATGCATGATTGCCAACATTTCCTTGTCATAAAAGGAGTACAATCTCTCAGGTTGACTAATCTTTCGGACCTTGAATACAATGGGGTGTACTCCCTACATCAAAACTGCATTGATCCCTTCACCGAATGTGTCATACTCTAGTACAAATGGCAAGGTGAAGTCTAGTAGTGCCAACACTGGACAAGTGCCCATGACTTCCTTCATGTGATCAAAGGCTTCCTGTGATTTCTTGGTCCATATGAAGGCCCCATGCTTGGTAAGATCTGTCAGTGGTGCTCCAAGCTGAGAAAAACCTCGGATGAACCGCCTATAATAGCTACACAACTTGAAGAAGCTCCTCAATTATGTCGCGTTCCTAGGCATCGGCCAATCTAGAATGGCCCTGATCTTCTCTTGGTGCACCTGTACCCCCTGTGCACTGATGATGTGGCCTAAGTAAATCAGCTATGTCATATCGATCTTGCACTTGGACTCTTTAGCATATAATGATTGTGCCTCCATGAAGCTCAATACCTCATCCAGGTGCCTCATATGCTCTTGCCATGATTGGCTATAGATCAATATGTCGTCGAAGAAAACCAAGAGTAATTTCCTTAATTGATCCCTGAATATATGGTTCATGTAATACTGGAATGTAACAGGTGCATTGGTTATCCCAAATGGCATAACCAGGAACTCAAAGTGTCCAAAATGATATTGAAATGTTGTCTTCTCTATGTCCTGCTCTCGGATGTTGATCTGATGATATCCAGATCGTAGATCAAATTTTAAAACTGCCCCATGCAGTTCATCCATCAACTCATCAATGCGTGGGATAGGGTATCGATTCTTGATGGTTTTCTTGTTCAAGGCTCAGTAATCAATGCAAATCCTCATGGTGCCATCTTTCTTCATAACTAAGATAACTGAAGAAGAAAATGGGTTGCTACTCGATCTGATGTGTCCCATCACCAGATATTCCTTGATTGCCTTCTCTATCTCATCCTTGAACCTCCTATGATGACGATAGGGGGGAGTGATCATAAGTTTGGCCCCCTCCTCCAACTCAATGGTGTGCTCAAACCCCCTATCAGGTGGTCTCCCAGGTGGAATTGCCTCAAAGACCTATTGATGTCGTCCCAATTAATTATTGATCTCTGTATGGTACTGTTGTCGACCTTTTGAATCCTTATGAGTAGTGATCAAGAATTTTATGGCATATGCTACCTCCCCATGTCTGAATATCCTCTCCATCCTCTTGGCTGAAACTGTCCTAGGTGCTCTTGTTGACATACCTCCTAAAACAACCTTCTTCCCATCCTGATCTCTGAATCCCATTTCCAAGGTTTGGTAGTTGGTAGTGATTTTTCCCAAGGTAATCATCCATTGAACTCCTAACACCACATTTGTGTCTGATAGGTCAACCACATAAAATGTGTCTCTCACTGTGTAGTTTCCTAACTTCATCTCTAAGTTTGGAGCTCTGTCTAGACACTCCACTGTGTGGCCATCTTCTACCACAACATCAAACCCCTCAAACTCCTTTGTCTGAAGTGCCCGTCTCGATACTAGTGAAGCATCGATGAATTTGTGGGTGGCCCCACCATCTATCAGGGAAATTTCCCATTTCCCCTGAACAATCCCTCTGATTCGGAGGGTATCATATCTAAGAACACCAAAAATTGTCTCTATGACTCCTCCCTTTGTTGGTTTCCTCATGTTAACCTGCTTTGGTGGTTGTGGGGCTACTGGAGGATGGGCTACTACCGATGTTGGTGGTCTATGAGGAGGTTTCTCCTCTGCTGGTGCTGACTCCTCCTTTGAACTAGTGGATCCACTATCCTGATCCTCCTCCTCACTGTCCACGTTGTCTATTTCTACCTCAATATAATGAATCTCTCCCTTGCCCATGCACCTGTGGCCTGGGACCCAAGGATCTCTGCCACTGAATCAAAGCTTCTTCCTCGTAATCTATCGCCTAGTCTCATCATCCAACTTCTCCTTTCCCTTCCATTCTCTCTAGAATGGATTCATGTCTCAATCCCTCTGGGGCACAAATGGTTTGGAGAAATTTTTAGTCTTTGGCATTGAGTCTTCCAGATCTCGAGTGCGAAGGATGGCATCCTGCAAAGTGGGAGGCTTGTATGCCTTCACCCATCCTCTCAAAGGATCTATGAGTCTTTGTGTGAATAGCATGATCATCCTGGGATCTGATATATCTGTCATTGCCATGACTACCCACTAAAACTCTATGATGAACACCTCTGTTGTGTCAGTTTGTCTCAACTGGGCTAGATCCATGAAGTGTATCTCGGGATCCTTCCTATCAAACATATCCATGAGCCTATCTGTAAACTCCCTATAGGAGGTGATGTGACTATGAACCAATGTCACTAGTCCATGATACCACCACTCATGTGCCTCACCCTCCAAGTGTAAGGTCGTGAAACTGATGGCCTTTGTCTCGGTAATCTGGTTGAGCTTGTAATACATGTCTAGATTGTGTACCCAAGCTATGGCGGTGTATTTGGATGATCCGTCGAAAGAAGGGATGGTGAGTTTCCCAACTTTTTGGATGAAATCGATGTTATGCCCCTATTAGTGTTGTGTTCCTCCACTCTGCGGCTCTCTGGGGTGGTTCCTAAGTCTAAGCCCATAGTACTCGACTAAGGTCATGTCCTGATGGAAGTCACAAACCAATGTTGTGTACTCCTTCCTATACTCTGCAATGTCATCTGCATGAGTGGGTGGCCTTTGTGCTATCGGTGGTTGTGTTTCTACCAGGGGCGCCCTCTGGAAACTAGGAAACAAGGATATGGGAATCCTACTTGCAGAGGTGTATGTGCGAGAGGGTGACTAGGGTCCACTACCTGCTCCTGATTTCCCCTATGTTGCATGCAGGACTTGTGTGTCTAGGGTGCCCACTCTAGCCAATTTATCAACCACCTGTGTCAAGGACTAAGACATGGTTCATTGAATAGCTAACATATCATTGATAACCTGCATGAAAGTTGTCTCTGGATCTATGGGAGCCTTGTCACTGCCCTCTGGTCACTCATATCTGTCTCCTAGCATCCTCTCTGCCTCACGCTCAGTCTCACGCTCTACCCTTCTCTCTGCTTCTTTGTTTTCCTCTTGCTCTTCCTCTGAGCTAGGAGGAAAAGGGGGGAAATCATGCCTATGCCTTCTTTCCTTATGCCTATTGTAAGTGGCATGTTCGTCACCTATGTGTTCACGGCCCTCTGGGTCTTGTGCTGCACTCATTGTCTTTATTCATAGGTTGGCATGACTAAAGCTCTGATACCACTGTAATGTTCCTGATTGGATAGTCTAGAAAATGCTGCTAATGTGAGTGTAGGATCAATGGTTTACAACATATAATTGATCATACAAATAATAAATGCAACAAAGGACTGCAAAGTTTGTATTATGATGTCTATGTGGATTACAAAATGTCTGAATGCGGCTGAATAAACTGACAATACTCGACTAGATCAACAGAAAAAGGATCTTAGCCGGAATACAAATAAGCAACTAAAAGATAATACTCGGAATATGGGAGCAGTGCGGAATCAATGGATGTGTTGGGACTATGGCAGTTCTAACTGTAACTGTTGGAAGTCTGGAAAGTTTTCCCTAGGATCTATACTTCTCGGAATGGCCTGTAAACTATCCCAAGTGATGCACCCTACTCTAGTCCTCGGTGTTGGTATCTGTCAGACCCCTCTACTGATGAATCTGGACCCCGGATGAATACCCCTAGGGGAATGCACCCCTCTTCTTCTGGAAAAACGTGTCCTAGTGATTCCATCGTCGGAATCGGACGATATATGTCTCAAAACGACTGCCTTGGTCTACTAGGAAATGGGTCGGAAGGGTTTCCATGAATCTGGTCGGATGCTCACTCTAGAACCCCAAATGTGCCCGCCAAAAGTGTTGCATGTCCAAGTCTGGAAAATGTGTCCCAGTTGATTCCTCAATCGAAATCTGATGAGGAACCAAAAAAAATATGCGCCTTTCCCTCCTCTCAAATGGGTCAGAGGGAAATATTGTAATTCTCCCTGGATGGGATAAGTCAACTAAAAACCCTCTCAGAAGCTATGCCCTCACTCTTGATGAATGCGCCCTTACTCCTGAACACTGTGTAACTATTGTTGAAGAATGATGGAAGACCTGAATGATCTTCCCAGTGACTAGGGTGTGTCTCTCAACACCTAAATCATCCACTGGTGTCTTCCTCCTGTAATCCATTGAACTATCTCTCCTCAGATGCGCCTCTTCTCCTCAATGACAAGTCATAATCTGCATAATAATGAATTATGTCGCTGACCCTTCCTCTATATCTTTCCAAAACCCTAAATCATGTTGAAACCCTAATTCATTGTTGACTTCCAAAATCCTAAATCACTGTTGAAACCCTAATTCATTGTTGACTTCTATTTTTAGCTCATAATGACTTAAAGCGCTTTTAACCCTATTTAGCTCAATGTCACTTTCTGAATATAACACCTGTGACTGGAGTGACATATAGTAACCCTATTTACCCCTCTTTGGCCCTGGCTATAGTCTAACGAGGCGGTTTATACCATTAAGCCTCCTCTCTGGAGCTCCTATTTGGAAAGGGACATTACAGAGTTGGTGCTCTATGCAAGTTGTAGCTTGTTATCAGAGGTTGTACCCTCATATTTGAGTTGGAGCTCAAAGACTGTGATGTACATGAAAGTTGGAGCTTGATTGAAATCCTAAGAAGAAGAGGTTTTCACCCTTTATGGGTTTACTCA
>JZKD02S1977930.1:454332-468295 GCA_000966675.3 Picea glauca | reverse complement strand
ATGTTAAGTTATCAGCAACACATTAAATAATAATCTAGAAAGAATCAGAAAATAACAAGAAAATTTTCAAGCTTATATACATAATTGATTCACCCCCCCCCCTCTCAGTTATATTTCCAACAACATTCATATTGAATGATTGAGGAGCATGAGTAAGTTGTGGGAGAGAATAGATGTGTTGTGATTGGTTTTGGTTCAGATCGTACATTAAATGATAGAAGTGGATGTGACTGAGGGTTGTAGAGGATCTGAGTTTTCATGAAGAGAAAACCCTAAATACTCATAAGGCATACGTAGGTTGTAGTATAGACAGGCCTCGTACATACGCGAGTTATACTATTGATAGGGCACGTACATATGTGTGTTGCATTACTGACAGGTCGCATACCTGTTGACAAATTGGTAGTTGTTGAGGATTGATTCCTCTTCTCAATTGGTGTTGAGTTGTGTAAGTCGATTCTTACATTGTAGAGTTGGTGCTCTTGTGAAGTTGTAACTCTATTTAGTTGTTGTTGATAACCCAAGGATTTTAGTCTGTAATAAAAACAAAATTTTACATACATCTTTTATTCTTTGTGTTCCTTGTGGTGATGACTTATTGATGATATATGTTGTTGATGTGTATTCACATATTAACGGGTTATAAAATGACAACAATAAGTAATTAGTAAATGGTGATTGCTAACTAAGGAATTTTGTGAAGGGGAAGTTTGAAAAAGAGACCCACACTCATTCACCCCCCCTCTAAGTGTGGTCGGTGTGTCCAATAGTAATTGGTCCATGGAAATAACTATTATCTCATTTATCTTCTATGTGAAAATAATTATTGATTTGTACCTGATTATAATGTAATAATGTAGAACTATATTCAGAATGATATGAAACACATGAGTGCATAGCATAGTCATCAAATATATCAGGGTACAATGAATAATATGTAGAAGAGTTAAGAATATAAAATGCATCTCTTAAAGTGGCAGACATATATGATTTCAATTGTGGATTTGTTTCTTCTCCTAGTATAAATTGATTAACCTCCATTGTATGTTCTCCTAAAATATCTTAACATGAATTATTAAAAATGTGTTCATTATGAAAGGGTAGATGTGAGAGAAAATCACAAGAATTATGACAATTGGATGATTCAAGAATAAGTGGGGGATTAATAGTTTTACCAATTATAGCATCTCCCAATAGTTGATCTTGAACTTGTTAAAATGAATTAGGAGAAGATTTATTGATAACATAATCACAAATATCGGATTCAGTTTCTTTCTCTTTTGAAATAGTTGTAGTGTCTTGGATAGTATGACCATTGTCTTTATTTAAAGTTTATTTATCATCAGAAGAAGACATTGAAGCATTATCAGGAGGAACAATTACATCTTTCAAGATATCATTGTAACATCCCGCTCTTGCACACACCTGATTGGACTTATTCTTTGAGGACACTTGTGTGCAAGTGATCTAGTTCATTATATGATTGATTGTTTCGATTATGGATTATGATGATGTGGTGGATATGATGATATGTTATTTTGTTATATTTATATTGACATGTGTTATTGACTGGTTTTTCCTAAGTGTGAAAGACTCTGGACCACTTGAGAATGTCGATGGCATCAATGGACCTCTTTGGACTCTGGATCGAGTCAGGGAGTGGACTGTTATGGTTTAAGTGTTTTTGATATTGCATATGTGACACATGACTAGTATATTATGATGTTGATTTTCGATCGCTGACATGTTTCATTGATTGATGCAAGCTGACGATAGCTTGCTAACATTTGGAGTAAAGGAGTCACACATGACAACTAGATATATTGAGGGAGAGGTGTGGCATCATCCTTGCCACACCCTACTAGCACTCTCGTCGTGGCTCTAACTTTAGGTTAACAATTACCTAGTTTGAGAGATCCACGATGTCGTGAGGGAAGACTGTGAATTTCACACACGATGATTCTAAGGGGCATGCAATAAGGCAAGGTCCTTATTCCTTAGAGGCCCTTAGTCTCCCACAAGGTCACCTAATGAAGTATTGACTCCAGGGGTTTGACATCTACCAAAATCATTCAAAAGGTGAGTGGCACCCTTGGAGCATGTAGTGTGTCTTGAAACGCACATCGCATAAATAAAACATGAATGCAGACGAGTGGCATCCTTGGAGCATGTAGTGCGTCTTGAAGGGCACATTGCAATTTTTTAACATTGGTAATTTAATGAGCCTAGTACCTAGAAAACTATGTCTCCTTAGGACTTGGTCAGCCTTAAAATGAATGATTGCATAAGTAAAGATTAATAATTCTAAAATTTTCCTTTAAAAACAATTTATGCTAAGCCTAAAGAATTTAAAGCCTAGGTCTAAATAGGTCTAGAGAACTAAAATTTAATTAAGCAAATAATAAAGGGGGGGGTGAAGAAAATGGGGTGAAAAATAAATTAAAAAGAAAATTTTTTGAAGGATTAAATTATTTAAAAGATTAATGGTGGGCTAAGTACAAAACCTGCTAATTTAGAACTTAGACCAAAAAGGAGAAACTTTAATACAAAAGGAATATGGAACATAGTAAGGAATCTAGTCTAGAGAAATTTCTAATTTCAAACTCAATTAGGCTTTAAGAAAGGCGTCAGTCATTAAAAAGAATGTAAGGGAATAAAGGGACATCGAGGAGCATTTTTAGGAATGATTTTAGGTGGGTGAGGGAAATAGGCAAATTAAATTGTTTAATTAATTAAATTTCTGGTGCAACTAAGGGATCGGGTGACAAGTGTACGAGGGAGAATTTTCCTAATAATAAATTTAATCAAAGGAAATTGGTGTGGTTTTGGAAACAAGCCACTAAGAAAACTCTATAAAAGAAAGGGTGGGGAGGAGAATGGATCATGTAAGGTTATGCTGTCGGATTTTATTCTTGACTAATTTTTCTTGTGGGAGTTGGGATACCCAGCTCAGATAACGAGTGGTAGCTCGACCTTGCGAGGTGAGCTAGGAGATAGTTTTATCTGGTTGTGAGCATGGCCGCTTTGTTGCTTGGGGGGGATCAGGGGGAAGAAGAGTACCCTAGCATTGGCTAGGAGGCACCGGTGAGGTCTCATTGGTTGGCAAGCAGGAGCTAGAAGAAAAGTGAACGCGGGACAGCAGCATCAGAACCTTTGCCTTCACCTAAGGTACACATGTCTAAATTTCGCAAGTGTAAATAGTTTAATTTTTATGTGGTTTTACATTTATATGGAATGTGGTAAATGGTTTTCTGGATCTATGGGTGTAATTTTATGGGTTCTTCGCTTCTTTATTTTGCTACCTAACCTTGCCTAGTTAGAGTGCGACCACCTTGAGAATCTCCTAAAAACCCCATTGATTTTACTTGCACCTTGATTTTACTTTTCTCCTTGATTTTACCTTGCGCCTTCTTGTCTTTGCCTATTGGTTTTTAACTCTGTGTTGGGTGGGAAAATTTGTCCTTAACCAGTTTTTTTGTTTCCCTTGTGCCTCTGGAGGGCTCCTATAGTGATCATATTCAATTCTTGCTTCATTCTTGCCAGGCGATTTGCTTGGTCGCACAGAGTTTGTGTAGCCCTACGCTCACTCTTCCCTTGTGTTTCCTCTAGACTCCTTACATTTGAGAGAGTCGGTCCAGTTCCTAAGGTGTCTATCGTATCTGAATGCAGATCACTACCTACTGTGTCATTGGCTTTTAGACACTCTTAAGATAGTACTTGTTGGGAGCGCGAAAGGGCGCTCGACCTCCAAAACCCTCTGGAGAGCGGATAGTTTCATCCCTATCATGAGCACCAGATCCTAACTTGGAGTCTGAATCAAGCGAAGTTTCGACTATAATTAGATTCACTCTTGTGCTAATTTTTATACCATTAGAATTAATTTAAGGAGGAACTGCCTCACGACACTACTTATCAGAAGAAAAAAAATTATTATGCCTGTCTCTAAGAAAACTGCCTAGTCTCTCTTTTTCCGTGTTGGCCAGGTCCTTAACCACACCACCACCTCACTCTATGTTAAATCTATATGCAGTACGCTGGATGAAAGTTTTTGTAATGTGTATTTTGCCTGGGCGAAGCCCGGAACAATCCTCTCTTTTGTTAAATGGTTTTTTTGCACAGACATTTTCAGACCACCCCTTCTCATTAGTACGCGGGTTGGCATTGCGCCGAGTACCCCTCCTCTGCACAGCCTTCTTTTATCATGATTTTACTCTGACTTACCCTTGTACCCAGGTTAGAGCCTCCCTGGAGCGTTCCCTCACCTCGACCTGTGCATCCTTGCCCACTGGTGTAGTTTCTCGCTTCTTTCTCAGCGCCTCGACCGATGCCCCTCTGTGATGGTCAGTTGTCTCTCAGCAAATTGGTGGTTAAGTGTATCACAGAAGTGACACTTTGACTTCTATTCTCCCCTCTGTGATGGTCAGTTGTCTCTCATCAAATTGGTGGTTAAGTGTATCACAGAAGTGACACTTTGAATTCTATTCTCGTGGACTTTTATTCCAGCTAACCTTATTTCTGCTGCAACCACAGAAATCGACCAGTGTGTCTCAGAACATAACCAAGGGAATGATATTCAGATAAATCTAATTCGCTGGTTTTAAATTGAATTACCCAGTCAGGAGCCCTTTATAACTCTGAGTTTGACTCTGTTGAATGTCAGTGCTTTTTATTAATACATTTAATTCCCTTAAGAAAATTTATATTTTCCAGTTAGAATTTCTAGTTCTGGTTACAGTATATCCAAGAATAGCATAGTGGTTACCCGTTGACTCAATTTAAAATTAATTAATGGTTAAGAATATGGGTTAAGAATATGTGTTTCTTCTTAGGAGGTCACAGGTTCAAATCCAGAGGGGGGTAGGGTATGTATACCTTCGTAGACTTTACCGTTAAATGTGATTCACTCATAATTGTTCATAACAGTTTTTGAAATTGTTTTAGAACAGAGCCTTAAGTTTCAGAATATGTGGAATGGCATTTCATGCGATTAAATAAATAAAAATTGAAGGAATCCATTGCTTGATTTTGTATAATTTATATACTTCTGTAGATGTTATTAACCGATCATTGGGTGGAAGGGATTCTTTACCCCATAATCATATATAAGAGGATCTCGCAGTGACTACAAAATAAGATTATTATTATTATGGTCCATGAGTGTAAGTCTCCCTTGATATAAAAGTTGGATAATAATATAAAAATGATTGTGATTAGAGTGATACCTTGGTCTAATATACCTATGTCTACATGATTTTTCCTTTGCTTGCATTTCCTTTACAAAACTTTGGTTTTCAAATCTATTATAGGGAAATGGTAATTAGGCCATAGTTAAGACATCTCATTCACAGTATATTGCATTTCCTTTACAAAACTTTGGTTTTCAAATCTATTATAGGGAAATGGTAATTAGGCCATAGTTAAGACATCTCATTCACAGTATATTGTATGATAATATTGAATTCTTTATTTTTTATTAAATGGTAATTGGGTCATAGACTTTATTTTCAAATTAATGCCCAATAATATTATCCAAGAGTAAATTTGAATGTTTAATCATGTTCTCAATGTTGATGGTAATTGACTAATGATGACATGGGAAAGACCAAGATGTTCTATCATTTTTATTAGGTGATACCTTTAACATAGCCTAAGCAATAAATAATGTATGTTATCGTTAAAATGATTTAGCAATCAAAGGATTGAGTGATAAGAGTGGTTGAAATTTAGGCATGTTTATTTGATATGCTTGGTTAATGATTAGATTGCTTGGCTCTTGGACTATTGCTCACACATAATTTTTTATTATTTTAATTACTCACGCACGTTGCAAAATGATGACGCATGATTAGATTAGGAATAAATATACTTGCGCGTCTTAGTTTCGGTTGTCATGTGTTGTTTAGAATGTTTACTCTCATGAGCAGAAGATAGTAATGTTGATGTATGATTGAAGGATGTTGATTTCCCTTGCTCAATGAAATTATGACGTAAGAATGATTGTTTAAGATAGTAAACTCTTGTGCAAATGAAGGTTTAATGTAATGAACGACTGATATAGATAATCACGATCATGTCTTGGATTAATTTGATTTTTTATGAGTTATGTTAACGTTAGTCGTGCACCATGTTAACTGTGTATTAGGATTGAAGAATTGAGGAATTTTGATGATCATAGATGTTGTTGAATTAATATTATTACTGCATTAATATTGTTCATTCTTACATGTGAATGATGTGTTGATGATATTGTTAATTAAGTGAGATGTGTTTTCTAATGCAAAAAAAAATTGGGTTTATGATGCTTGTCGTTGTAATGGCGGGGTTGTTACAATCATGTTGCTCCTGATCTAAAAAAATTAAAGAAGTTGGCAAACAATGTTGTATTTCTACAACTCCTCAATTTTCAAGATCATCATGAAAGTTTAAAACAACCTGTGAATGAATATTAATGACTGATTCAGATTGGTTAACAATTAATTGATCTTGTTCGTCTGAAAGAGAAATGAGATATTGAAACCATTTATCAATAAAAGGTATTTATTTCAAAGGGAATCAAGTAAATAAATTATGAGCCTAATTGCAAAATATTCTAATGATTCATCATTTTCTTTCCTAAGACAATTCAATTCCTCACCTAATTTATCATAATCAAAATTGTTAAAATCAGATAAAAACTCAGTTCCAAAGTCAAACCAGGAATGAATTGAATTAGCCATAAAATATTCGAACCAATATTTAACCCGACCTTGAAATGTGAGAGCGAACAATCTGCATACAACATTAGGATCAATGATATTATGTTTTAAAAATTTATAAAAAAAATTACAAAGATGATCTTATTTGGATGTGCTCCCTTCACTGTCAAATGTAAGTTCTAACCAGAGATAAAGTGTCTTACTAGGAATGTTAACATATGGGAGATTAAAAGCACATTCCCATACAGGAATTTGGGCGGGAGCCATTGTTGTAATGTGACAATAAGGAATTTGGTTCTGAGTTAGCTTGTCATGTAACTAGCCCTTAAGCATGTAGATGATATCACTAAAGAATAGATAATGAATCTAAAATAATTATGGGCGAAGAACTAAATGATTGAGACAAATGACTAGAAACATTTAATGATTTAATTTTGCCCCCTTTCTAACCATTTGTTGGCGAGCGATATTTACCACTCATCAATTGAAAGGGAATAGTTTGGTTCAAGGTTGTTTAAGTGTATCCTGAGTCGTTTAAGGTAAATATCTCTGACAGTTTTAACGGCTCCATTGGCCAGTGAAAGGATCTATCTAATAAATAAATGAATTTTGTTTTAAGATCCTAACTACTAAATGTCATATTTCGAGTATTTACAAGATCTATTAGATTAGATAACCTTACACTTAATTACATAAATTCACAAAATTTACAACTTGTACATGGGTACAAGATTTACTAGAAACCTTGTGAAAATGAGAATTTCAAAGTATATAATGGAACTTAATCTCGGGCAAATCCAATCTAAACAATATCTATAAATAATAAAGAAAACAAATAATTCAAACTTCAATCATACTTAAACAATAATATTCAAGCTAAGCTAACAATCGAACTAAACTAAATGGTTTTGAATGTAATTTATGACAGGAATTATTCAAATGATCAGATCATTTGAACTAAACCATTACAATTAAAAATTCACATTCAAACAAGCCATACAAACAAAATATGACAAAATACAATGAATAAACTATCTTGATCAGGAGCAGAGTTGCAATCTAATGGTTGAATCCTCTCCTTCAAAACCTTGTTAGATTGTCCACCTATAAAAGAAATTCTCAGAGAGACAATGTTGCACTTCAAGTCCAACAAAATTCTGGTGAAAGAAATTTCAACAAAATAGAGTAGATTTAATACAGATAAGGAAAGGAAGCAACTTTGAGATCAATCCATTATGGAGAATAATAATGTATTATTTCAATTAATGAAAAACATTTCATTAAAAAGAAATAATTAAACACATGTAATTTGCATAAGAAAAATATAATACATTTTACACATGCATTTATCTATCAATCACACAAAGAATTGATAAAGTTGAGATAATGAATGATCTCTTTTAAATATTAATATTTGGAACAAAAGATACACAAATTAATATCATAACAATTAATTAATAAAACATGGACAAAATCCAAGGTTTCATTCTACAAAGCTATGACACAAAGAAAATGAACACATAAATGAAAACAAATGATATTATATTAAAAAAAAAACTCCAAAATTACTCACATAATAAAAGTCTAAAGCAAAATGAGGTTCATTGCCTTCTCAATACAATCCCAAGTCCATTCGTTATTCCATGCTCCTCCTTCTTCCAGATCTCTAATCTTATTTTAATAAGCCCAGACTACATAAACTGATTTAATTTAATTAATTTCATGCTAAAAATCAATCTTTGATATCCCTGGGTCATTCAAACAAAAGCCAAATTGGAGGATGACTGCAACACAAAATATGGAAAATTTGATGTCCAAGATATGTTTGTATCTCCCAAACCGTGTCATTTTTGGAGAAAATAATCATGATTAAGGTAAAACCTTATGTTCTGGAGATGGGTTTTCGAGCGTTTCCGTAAATTCGCTACCATTTGCCCAGAAATGAAGATTTGATTTTGCCTCCTAAGAAGTGAAGCAATTTTTTGGTTTTCTCATTTCAATCCTTTAGCAACTATTCTCTCAAAACAAGCAATTCCAACTCTCTTCCATGATCTAGAGTATGAGATCCTGTAAACAAAACCATCAAAATGATTATTAATAATATCAAACAAAATCGAACAAATAATTTAAACCTCTTTCATGCTAAAAACATTCAAACCCTGATAATAACAAAAAATATTTGAGATAACTATGGAATGTTCCATTGTGTATTGTTTTAAATCAAATATTTAAATATTAATATAATAAAACAATACAAAAAAAACGCATATCTATACTTATTCTACAAACAAACTATAAATAAATGTGCAAAAATTAATTGCTAAACACTCGACAACTCTTGGGCCACTTTTCCATTTAATTGACAGTAAACAATGTAA
Source organism: Picea glauca (assembly GCA_000966675.3). Lineage (NCBI taxonomy): Eukaryota > Viridiplantae > Streptophyta > Pinopsida > Pinales > Pinaceae > Picea > Picea glauca. The sequence continues at coordinate 459,222 of JZKD02S1977930.1, read as the reverse complement.
TTCTCAATTGTTTTATTAGCCTCATGTCTTAAACATAGTGTAACATGTAATCAATTCAGTTTTTTGAATTACGTGGTTATTAAGAATGATCGTTAAAATAATTAATTGCAAAGAACTTTTCATAATGACCAAGTAATAACAATAATGACTTGAAAACCATGACATGATAGTAACAAGAACTTTTATAGTATTGACCTTTGTAATGTCATGTAATTCAAATGAAAGGTCCAAATACATATAGAAAATTTAACCATTGTTCATAGTTTTAAGTCATGATAACGATTATGACCATTAAGACTAAGACCAAAGCAAGTCAAATCTTGATTATTCATCTAAATCTAGTTATCTAACTCATGCTCAAATGAGATTATTCCTTTTTGAAATATCATCCAATAGTATTAGGAAAACAAGAACAAGTGTATAAAAGTAATAATAAATCTATTCTTGGATTCCGTTGTCGAATCATGATGATAACCAGAGTTTTCATTCATTAACCAACAGAGAAGACCTAGAAATAAAAACATGTTATGAAACCATTTGCTAATCATTGAAAGACATCACGAAATCCTTCATACTCTAGTTTTAAATTTTTATGTTGAAAATCAAGAAATTCAAAATGAAAAATAATCGATATAAGAATGAAGAACCAATGTTAAATTAACTTTCAATAGTTAACATATTCAACATAATAATGTCCAGTGGAAACATTTAAATCACAAAATATTCACACAATTCAAAGCAAACCACTCAAATAAGAAAAAATCAAAAAAGATAAAAGGACTATCAAAATACCAAAGATCCAGTAGATACAATTTTGTGAATTTATTACATTACAGGCCAGCTACCACACCAAATTAATCCATAAAATCATCTTCTCAAATCAAGTAATATAGAATCGAATGTCATGAAAGTGATATTTTCGAATGGTCAAGGGGGTCTCCTTGATTTTTTGTAAAAATTCAAGGGGGACTGTTGGGGGGCTAACAGATCCTCGGGCTCATAATGGAATCCTTCTCAAGACTAAACTCTGATAAATCAGAGTAAGGTCTCATCCATCACAACAAAGTCCAAAAAATGGAGCTTCTAATCTCATTCGCGACCTAAGCACACAAACAGAGTGATCCGGTCGCGACTTGGCAGTCCATAAAGGGGGAACCAACACTTTCGGTCGTAGGCTTGAGGAAGGAAAATCGTGACTGAAGGGAAATTAGGCTAGAAACTCAAGGGGAAAATGATGAAAGTGGGTGAATTGGGTAGGTGACCTATAGGAGATGATTTCCCAATGGTTAGATGGTAAATAATGCTATAACAGATGCCCCCTAAAGTGCGAGGTTAGAAGAGATGTCTGATGGCCAAAATACTTTACCAATAAAAGGCATAGAGTTGTGGGAAAAGAAGCTTGGAGAAGAGCATCGCCAGTCCTGCAGAAAAAGATACCCGAGGCGAGAATTCCCATGCTCGGTAAAATGGATGATATCATAACCACCATAAATACACTACGGATATATGCATGAGGCAAGTGATGGCCATAACAAAATACATTATGGATCGATCAAGAAATAAACATGACTCGATTCATGGCCATGAAAGTATACATTATGGATCCATGAAAGACGCAAGTGAAATCATAGCCATGACCAAGCACAAAGGTGGATCTATGTGATGTCACACAAAGCAGTGAGAAATCAGTGAAGTGCTCATAAATATTCTCCATTGCAGCTTGGGAAAGAATATCATGTAACAAGAGGGTGATATTTCCCAAGGTCTTCGTCCGTAATCCAAATGGTATGAATCTACGACATACGAATAAATGAGTTGAATTCGAGCATGGTAGAAACTGTCTGATTACCAATCATTAATGTATATTTTTCACGGATGCAACGGAGTCCATCGATGAGGATGATGGAACCCAAGATACCGAGTACAATATATGATGTGTGAATAAAGGAGTTGAATTCGAACATTCATAGATTCATTCAACAGGAGTCAATGATGTAAACCCATTGTCAAAATGTAAGGAGACCTACCACTGATGTCTGCAAGTCCCAGGGTACTAATGGGTTTCTATATTTCAATCCTGGATAATGAGTTGAAGTCGACAGGGTGAAATCCATCGAAGGAGGGCCTTGATGTATCCCCCATCAATCGATGTGAAACAGGTAAAGATAGATGGTGTGAGAATGATAATAATGGATCACAAGTGACACAGGGATGGAAGATATAAACAAGCATAAAGGAACAGTAGGTGGTTGAATTAGGTATAACTTCCCTTGAACAAGTATGCACGACAAATGACTTGACTCAAAAAAATTAATGCAGGTGAATACCATAATAATTGATCATGGACCGGTGAGTGGAACATGACACAATTATGGGAATGGTGGTCAATGAGAGAAAATGGATAACTCGATTGTTGTATGTGGTGGAAAAATAGGTGAATTATTCAAGGGAGACTCAAAGTAATGTCAGTTGTCAGATAATGAAGATAACAACACGGAAAAAACCTCTGAAAATTCTCCACCATGATCGGTGAGTACCTCTTTCTAGTTTTATGAGATAGAGGAGGATAACAGGATGCTCGATATATCTCATATGGTGATGAGTCCCTCAACATATTATTAACAAACCTGAGGAAGGAGGGGTTCGATCCCATGATTGGGTCCTTCTATGTAAATTTTAACGAGTCCAAAGCAGGTAAACTCAATGGCCTTTTCCTATTTAGAGAGTCTGAAAAGGTTGTAAAGAAAACTCCATAAAGGACTTTTTCGTAAAGTTAGTCTTCAGGGTTCGAAAAAGTATAAAATGATACCTAGGATAACTCTCCTAACCATAATGGATAGGGTGTTCCTTTTTCGTAAATAGTCTGATGAGACCGAAAAAGTGACAAACTATCGCTCAACAGATGTGCTTTCTAATTCACTTTAACGAGCGTGAAAGACAACAAGATCGCTCGACAATCTTTTCATTTTTTAATGAGTTCAAAAAGAGCTTAAAGAGTCCTATATGATGAGATCTTTTTTTGTAAATAGTCTGTCTGGACCGAAAAAGGGGTAAACGTATACCAGGTGGGCGTCTTTTCAAGTCCATGATATGAGTGTGAAAAGACAAGCATACTCGATGATCTTTTCTTTTTTAAGGAGTCAAAAAAGATCTTAAATAAGACTCCATAACATGGTTCCATAGCTTTTGTTGATAGTGTTCATGAAAAAAATCAGATTAGTATGTGGTTCCAAGAGCAATAAAAATGATAAATAGCCAAAAATGAAGAAAAAAATCTAGTTATAGTGTGAACAGGGTTAAAATGAAGCTATATGTGGGTTAAAAACTAGTGTTTTTACCTTATTTTACCCATTTACCTTGGTGAAAGTTTGGAGAGCCCTTTTTCTTGTCTAAATTTGGAGTGGTGATTGTGGAGCGTGGAACCAAATATATTGTACCCTTCAACCAACAAACAACAGGTTGGACCTCAACTTACAAAACCCATATTGTATTTTTTTATTTCATGCATTTTTTTGTTAATGGCAAGCCTCGAAATTTTCGAGTTTGTGAGGTCGTGATTAGCCTCCTTGCAGGGTGCGACCGAATGGTTCGGTCACGACTAGTCGTGTCTAGGGTAGATTGGAGGGGAAACCGACCATTATGGTCGCGACCGGATGCACTGTTGTCCAAAGGTGGTCGCGACCGAACAGAGTAGTCGTGATCGGTTTCCCTATATTCTCATGAGGGTCACGACCAAGTGTGTTTTTTTTCATTTTTACAAAAAATTGGATGAATATTTTAGTGTGAATGGGTTCTAAAACAAAATTGGTGTCTATGGTAGGTGTGAGAAACAATGTTGGAGTGGAGAGAATGCGAACATGAAGTGAATGATAATGCTTCAATGGATGATCCTCTCACTCTAGGTGCTTTGAGAAATTGTGGGTTATTGAAATTATTCCTTTTTCAAAACATGCGAGCTCATCCAGCCATGTTATAGAAGTTGGTCGATATGTGGGATGCAGATCGACAACATGTTGTGGCATGAGACTAGGTATTGACCCTGGAGATAGAGGATATATATTTTATGACAGGATTGTCCCATCGTGGTGCCACTATGGTTCTGGTAGGTGGGAAGAGGGCAGCTAAACATGGCCGTTGAAGACGTGTCATGGGAGTTGTTCGAGGAACGGTTCCGCGAGAGATATCTCTCTGAGGAATTCATTGAGCGTCAGCTCAATGAGTTCAACGCGTTACGACAGGGAGGTCGTACAGTGCCCGAGTACGAGGCACGTTTTATGGAGTTGCTTCAGTATGCTCCGCATCTGAACACTGAGAAGCTCAAGGTAAACAGGTTCGTCTTTGGCCTTAATGGCAGCCTACGTGCCAAGGTAAGGATTCTGATGCCTCAAACCTTGCACGATGTTGTCCAAAAGGCACTCATAGCGGAGGAGGAGCTGAGCAGCGGGGGTCAGACCAGGACTCCATCGAGACCAGCGGGACAGGGTTCCGCTGGCACACCACAGCACCAGACGCCGGCGAGACCTACGCCGGGATATCGTGGCTTCCAGAGGGGATTCACGTTCACTACGCCTCGACGACCGCCGCCTCAGCAGCGGACCCCTTACCGAGGACCACAGCAGCAGCAGCGTCGACCGCCGCAACAGTTCAGACCTGTTCAGCAGAACAGACCAGGGTTTCAGGCCGGCGGGCCTTCTTCTTCTACTTCGGGCACCAGGACTACTGGGCCGAAGAAGGGGTGTTGGACGTGTGGGGAGCCACACTACCAGCGCGATTGCCCTGTGGAGAGGGCCAGAGCGTCTGGATCAGCCGGACCAGCTACAGTGGGAGATATGGGCAAGGCCCATCGGATTCATGCAGCGGTGAATAACCGCCAGGCAGAGCACCAGTCTA
>JZKD02S1977930.1:397489-449613 GCA_000966675.3 Picea glauca | reverse complement strand
ACCTTAAATGGTTAAAGACGATGGGAAACCGGGCTTGAGCGTTGATTATGTGTCTTGGAGGTCCTAACCTTGCAGGGTAGGACGGGAGGGTGGTCAGTCGCATTTTTCAGTCAGGCTTACGTGTCGCTAAATGTTTTCGTTGCACAGTTATGTGTGTTGTCACTTATCCACGCGCGCACACACCGTACACAAAAAAAAATTTGCACCTGTTGCCAGAACGGTTGTCGTAACGAGGCGGTTCGTTACACTCATCCAGCCATGTTATAGAATTTGGTCGATATGTGGGATGCAGATCGACAACATGTTGTGGCATGAGACTAGGTATTGACCCTGGAGATAGAGGATATATATTTTATGACAGGATTGTCCCATCGTGGTGCCACTATGGTTCTGGTAGGTGGGAAGAGGGGTGGTGCAAAGAGGGTAGATGACTATGTGGAACTTTATTGTCACCTGGGTACATAGAAGAGCATCAATAAAATTCCAATTAATCATGTAGTGGACTTGACCTTATGCACCGTTTTACTCACCATTACACGGGTGGCATGGAATATTGGGCCACACTTGGCTTTGAGGATCCAAGTAGATTATGTCATGATGAGTCTATCCCCTATAGTATATAACAGGTGTGACAAAGTGTTGGAAAACATGAAGGAACAGTTGACCAAGTGCAGGTTGGGTCGACAAAAATAATTTTATTATGGATCCATTTTATTATCTTTCTTATTCGTGCGAGTGCCTTCATCGTGTCCATGGGATGTGGTTCCAGATACTAGGTATAGAGATCCAACTATGAATAAATGGAGAGATTTGTTGTCCCGACTTGGGGGGGAACACAATTCCAGTTTGATGCAAAAAAAATTCGATATTGGGATCACCAGATAGTGTCGATTGATGATTATCCATATCACAGTGTGGACTACCATGACGATCTAGATATGGTTCTCCCCAAGGGGGAAAGATTCGGTGATGAGTTCAATAATAAAGATAAGTTTTCGATATATATGTTTTTGGTATTTTTAATGTTTTTGTGATTTTATGATATATAAATGTTTTTATGTGTAACATAACAAATAATTTTTGATGGGAATATTGTGCACCAGCACGTCCATCAGGTATGTCACCATTGAATAGGAAAGATGAAAAACTCGGTATTGGCAGAGAACAACATGGTGGAAGAGCCAATGGAGAGATCTTGGAAGATCTCAAGGAGAATCTCGATCATATGAATGTGGGAATTCTAGTGCCACACATGGACGATATACCTATGCATATGTATAGGAATGTAGTAGGTGTGGGGAACTTATTTGGGCACCTTCTGCAGATGGTCGTGCAAGCAGTAATTTTATATAATGACCAGAGGGCTCCTCATGATGACTAGTGCTCTTTAGTGTGATGGACTTTTGGTTCATTTTGTTTTGCAGATGTATGGGCAAAAAGCCTAATTTTGTTATGTTATACTGGTTTTGGATACTTTTTACTTTTTAGACACATTATATATATATATTTATATATATATATATATATATATATATATATATATATATGTATATGTCTTTGTGATTTCTACTTATGTATATGTGATGAAATGGTTTATATAATGAATATTTAATGTGATGCCTTTTCAAAGAAGTAGATGTCAATTCAAAACAAAATTTTCTAGTGAGTCAGCTAAAGAATTGAATTGTCTTGGTATATGTTCATAAGTGATAACTGAAATGATCATTCCAAGAGTCGTACCCTTAAATATTTCTGAAAAAGAATAGGATGTCGAATAGAATAAGTTGAGTTGAGGTGTGAAACGGTGAGCTCAGAATCTAGGCGTACTATCAGGTGACATATTCCCAAATCAGATGCTTCAGTCAAAATTTCAATGATGACATTGTATTATGCAACATTGTTCATTGTAGGGCCTATATATATGCCCCCATAGTTGACTATATCATTGGTGGGTAAAATAATCACCCAGGTAGCGAAAGCGATGTTTCGAGAGGTGCGACTAGCTCCATCCGCGTATCCAAAATAGGGTGAGGGAAACAATGACATATGTATTTCAAGGATTAAGTAGGATAAGAAGATTGAAAAAGACTGTCACATAAAGGGAAAACAAAATCAACCATAGCATACTATAATACATATGGTACAAAATAACTAGATAGTATGGGGCTTATGCGTAGTACTTTTTCAAGTAGATCCTGTTGTGGGGCTTCGATAATGGGTTTCCTTAATAGTCGGCTAGATCATATGCTCCTTTTTTAAGAACTCGCATAATTATATAGGGTCCATGCCATAAAGGTTCAAAATTACTTGTGCCTAATTTATTGTGGTCTTGGTCATAGACCAAAACTAAGTCTCCTTCTGAGAAGGATCGTGGGTGTATCTTTTGATCGTATTGGTGTTTTACACACTTTTGATGAGATTCATTGGCCATGATGGCTTCACGATGTCATTCATCAAGATGATATAAATATAAGAGTCTCTCTTCTTCAGCGAAAGTGTTGGGCAGGATTTCAACAGCTAGCTTGAGGGATGGTATTTTTCATTCAATGGGTAAAACGACCTTCAAACCATAGACAATTTGGAATGGGGTGAAGCCAGTGGTTTTTTTGGCTGACATATGATATGCCCATAAAGCCAGGAATAACATTAAATTCCAATTGGATTTATGTTTTCCAATCATTCTCTGGAGCATTTTTTTGAGTACCTTATTAAATATGGACTCAAATTTACCATTTGCTTGAGGGTAGTGAGGATACAAGTGTTCTTGATCAAAACGCAACAGAGTAGACAATTTTGTCATCATGCTATTGAAACAATGTGACAAGTGATCAGTCACGATGGATTTGGGCACACCAAAATAGATGATTATATGATTGAATATGAACAAGGAAGCAGTCTTGGCATCATTAGAATAGGTGGGAATATCTTCTCCCCATTTTGTAAAATAATCAACGGCCACAATAATGTAGTTATGACTAGTAGTAGAAGGGGGTTTACAAGTGGTAAAATTGATACCCCATTTGGAGAATAGGTCGACTGCAATGACGGGGTGTAAAGGAGCAGGGTGAGTGCACATTTTCTTCGAAAATATTTGACAAGGGTGGCATTTTTGTACCGTATTAATGCAATCTTTGAAAATTGTGGGCCAAAAATAGCCTGCGCGTAAAATTATCTGGGTAGTGGCTAACCCAGACAAAATGGCCACTACATGCTCCAGAGTGGCAGTCATTTAGGATTCATTCGGCTTCATAATGGATGACACATCAACATAAAACCATGTCAATTCCACAGTGGTAAAGAGTATCGTCGACGATGAGATAGTTTTGGGACTGATGGAAAATATGGCGACGGACATCTTTAGACATATTGGGCCGGAAACACTGGGTCTGGAGATAAATCAGTATGTCTCCATACCAAGGATCAGACGATTTGATGAGAAATAAGGATTCGTCAGGTAACGAATCTTGGACCACAGATTCATCAAAGGCTCAGGAAAGATCGGTCATTAATTTTGTGAAAAATAAATATTTTTGGAATTTGGGGGTGGAGAATTCAAGATCAAATTCCTGTAACAGGATGATCCATTTAGAGTATCTTCCCCCCCATATCTTGCCTAAAAAAATATATTGTGTTGGGTTCACATAAAATATGACAATGGTGGTTCTAAGCAGAATGTAATGTCGAAATCGTTTGACAATGTATGGAGTTTCCAGCGCCAACTTCTCGATGTAAGGATATCGAATCTCAGCACCAACTAAACCTTTACTAAGATAATAAATAACATGCTCCTTGTATTGATCATCGGTCTGGAGTAATACCATTCCAATGGTGGTGCTAGAGGTTGTCGAGTATGGGATGAAATCTTTATTGTAATTTGGGGGTTTAAGTAATGGTGTAGATGTGAGAACCTTCTTCAAACGATCAAAATATTGTTTGGCCTATTCATCCCAAATAAAAGGTACAACCTTTTTTAATAACCGCATGAAACCTTTGGTGATTTTAGCGTAATTGGCAACGAAGTGTCTAAGGAAGTTTGTTTTCCCTTAAAAACTTTGAAGTTGGATGACAGATTTAGGAGGAGGCAATTCGATGATTGCCTCGACTTTGAGGGGATCCTGGATACAATGAAACCAAGTAAGCAACCAGAACCCACAACAAAAATGCATTTGTGTGGGTTCAAGTGAATGTTGTAATATCGACAGCAAATGAAGATTTGGCATAAGTGATCTACATGATTGGACCTCTTGGGAGATCGAGCTGAGAAATCATCAAGGTAAGGATGTACGATATGTTTAATTTCATGGAAAGCGTAGGAGATGGCATGTTGGAATGTTGCACCAGCAATTTTAAGACCAAAAGGTAACTTTTGATATGCGAAAGTTCCCCATGGGAAGATAAAAGAAGTTTTGTGTTGGTCCTCTGGAGTAATTTCAATTTGATTATAGTCGTAGAATCCATCCATAAATGAGAAGACTTCACATTCGACACAATCATCGATGATTTGATCGATGAAGAGGGTAGGGAAATTGTCTTTAGGACATGCGTTATTGAGGTCACTATAATCAACGCATACTCGGATGGTGCCTTGATTATTGTTAAATAGTACAATGTTGGACACCCATTTAATTAGGGGCATGGGGTAAATAAAACCATTGTTCAGTAATTTTTTCACTTCTTCCTTAATGGTTGCAGCTTTCCGTGGATGAACAGGGCAGAGCCGTTGTCGAACTGGATGAGCTCTAGGATAAGTTTTAATTTCATGTACAACAATTCATGGGCCAATACTTGACATTTCTTCATAGGACAAGAAGAATATGTCGCACAATTATTTAAATAGGGAAATATAAGCTTCAATTTCTTCAGGTGAACAATCTGTGCCTATATGGATGTTTTCCACAACCCCAAGTTTAACTGAAATGCTGATCAAAATGGTTTTGTAAATATTTCCCAAGTTGCCTTTAGATAAAACAGGGTATGATGTGGAAGGTAAAAGGGATGGATCTTGGATATCAGTTGAAACAAGGGTGTGTATCTAGGTCTCTTTCTTCTCTCCAAAGGGCAGGAAAGAGGAATGATGATGGAAATCCTCCCAAGGTTTATCTTGTAAAGTCATGACTTCTATAATAGTATTGTTTGAAGGAAGGACGATGTTGATAAATTCATGGGACGATAAAACGTTGATCTCCCAAAAGGGAGAGGAAAACAGATCTAGTTCCTCATCTAGTAGGAGACTAGAGTGAGAATCAAGAGATTCTCTTGTCAATTGTATGACTGAATATTCCATATCGATTGGTGAGAGTGGCATAGTGTCTCCATAAGACTCCATATTAGATGGGTGGGCGATTACCCAAGGGTCATTGCAACCGATGGGTGTTCCGGAAACTGCGGAGATCATATTGATGGAGATGGTTGGAGGTAAATCTAGTGGAGGGAGGGGAAAAGTCCCCATTAATGAGGGGTAAAGGTTGACACAATTCTTTCACATATTGAAGAAGACTCTCCTATAAAAGGGACATTTTCATTAGGATTTATTCACACATCTGGGGTACAAAAGTTGATTTGGTGTACAGTGAGAACCTTCCCTTGATGGGGGAATTTAACAAATCAAAAGACACTAGACACAATAGCCTTCATGGTGTAAAACCCAGTGCAACCTAAAAGCAAATTATAGTCAAGTGTGGCATCAATTACCTCAACTTCTGTCAAAACGATTTTGCCCGCGAGTTCAACGGGTAATGAGGGGAGAATTATGTGGTGTTTGAAAAAATGGTTGTCAAAAGCTTTCAGGATGGTTTCTGATGTGGTAAGTTGAGGAGAACCAAGAGATTTCCAACATGTCAAGGACATAATGCAAGTTGCAGCACCCTCATCAAACACTATTCGGAAGACATTTTTATTAAGAGATCGGAGAGTGATTTGTAATTCTAATTGGTGTGATAGGCGGGAATCATTGCAACTTGTGTCGAAGGAAATAACATTAGATTCTATAGGGTCAATTCCACCAATGGTTGTAATAAATATTTACGTGATGCGGGACAAGACTATAGTACTTCAAGTGCTGGCGCAAGGTGATTGGGTGAGATATTCTACTATATTGTAGTGTTGGGCAGCCTGAGAATTAGGATTATGCATAGTGCGATGAAGTACTCACTTTAGATGGCGTAAGGAAAATTTGATAGATGGATTCTCTAGTGTGAGAGGGTCATTAGGTGGGGTGGATGTGGGGGGATCCTTGGGTAAAGAATCACCTTCTGGAGAATCATAATTCTTGGATCTAGTAGATATAGTTGCAAATTTATCCATCAAGATGTTTACAAATGAGGATTCAAGGTTGCCCCCAGGTGGGGGTGGTTGCATTTTCACAACCAGTTGTCGTTGTTGGGGGGAGGATTTGTTAATACTACAAGTGTAGAAGAGGATGGACCTCATTCAAGATATTTATGGATTTCAGCGAGACGAGGACAATATTTGGTGAAATGATCCTCTTTACAAATCATGCAAGGATATTTGGCCTTTCGTTTAGGTTTACCCTCGGCATTGTTTTCTTTTGTATTGGGGCCTGACTGCTCAGAAGAGTTTTCCTTTTTATTATTATTGTTACCCTTTTTTTTTCCTCCGGATTGATGTGGGTTTTTGGGTGTGGTTGATTGCACCAAATTAACCTTGGAGGTTTGGGAAGGGGGTTTAGTAGGAGTTCTTTTATGGACAGATGAGCTAGGATTGATAGCTTTATTCCATTGGTTGTGTTTCCTAGTCATTTGACCAGATGTATCAATAGAAACAAGACTGATCATACTGTCGACATGGAGTCTGGTTGTAGCCTTGGTTGGATCATTTGACGATCGAGGACCATGGGGAATCAAGTGATTGAGAGTATACCAAATCTAAATATTGGACTCGATTGATGGCTTGTTCCTTGGTGACCACGCCTCCCATGGAGACATCTCGAGCTATAGATGGCAAGAGATACTTGGTGAACCAATCAACTAATAATTGATCTGAGATTGTGGCTTTGATTAATCAACGTCAATGCCCCCACTCATGAATGTGATATAAAATGTGGGTGGAGGTTGATTGGCATAACGAGGTTAAGAGCTCGATACCAGTTTGATAGTGGATAGGTAATTGGAAGTGTATCAAAAATGACATGGCAAGGGAATTAAAGTCATTAAAGGAGTTCTGCAATAGTTCTATATCCCATTGGCTATTGATCCTGTAAGGGTTCACTGGAAAAGTCGTAATCGGATGGAATTGTCCATCAAGGAGTTCGAAGAACACCATAGGTGGAAATTCATCATGTGATTATTTGGATCTTCTCTGGGCTTTTCGTCGAACTTGGGAATATCGTATGGGAGTTTGGCAGCAATTGGGGGCCAAAAGGGGGAATGTCATATGGGATCATTAGTGAACAATGAAAGATCAGGAAAATCTAAAGTTTCCAAGAACGGGAGTTGTTTGTTGACCTGTGGAGGTGGGTTATATGGTCCTCCTCCATATGGGTGTTGTTATGGAGGTCCTCCTCCATAAGGTGGTCCGTCGGGAGGTCCTCCACCATAGGGTGGTCCTCCAGGGGGTTCTCCTCCATAAGGTGGTCTCCCAGGAGATCCTCCTCCATAGGGTGGTCCTCCAAGAGGTCCTCCTCCATAGGGTGGTCCCCTAGGGGGTCCTCCACCATAGGGTGGTCCTTCATGAGGTCCTCCTCCATAAGGTGGTCCTCCAGGAGGCCCACCTCCATAGAGTGGTCCTCCCCCATGGGGTGGTCCTCTAGGGGATATGAAACCATAGGGTGGTCCCCCTCCGCCATGGGGTGGTCCACCAAGAGGTCCACCACCATAGAGCGGTCCTCCAGGGGGTCCTCTTGGTTGAGTAGAAATTGCAAGATTGGCGGGTTGTGGAGGTTGGTTCCATATGGTATTGGTTATTCCTGGCTAAGGGTGGCCATATAATAGGCTGGTGGTAAAGGGAATATCCAAGGCCTATGATGAGTGTTTTTCGATATTTGGGGGTTGTCCCATAGTTGATTGGTGCCCCCAAAGCGAATATGGATCTGAGGTTGGGGGTTTTCCCCCAATGGGTGGTTTCCCTATTCAAATAAAGGTTGGCTCCCGATAGTAGGATTTTCCCCCGTTAAAAATGATCTGGAAGTGGATGGTTTCCCCCTAGCAAGATGTTAGTCGAATATTTTCCTTGAGTACAAGGGTTGTCCCCCAGTGAAAGGTTGGCTCATGAATGTTTGTTGGCCAAAACTCATTATTTGAATTCCTTTGGGAGGTAATCCTACCATTTAATTTTGTTCTCCAAAGAGGTTGGGATCACCTCCTAAGAACAACAGGGCAAAGAAAGGTTTCCCCTTAGTGGGGGATGTATAAATTTGTGTTCTTGAAGGTGGTGGTACAATGGTGAGGACAACATATGATATGAATGTCAATGTTGATGTTTGGGTTGTGGAAACATTCAGTTGAACTTGTACTGGTGTAGAGTGGATGGGGAAGGAATGGGGGAAATAATTTTGAAACATATGGGAGATACCAGATATGGGGGAATGAGGGGTGTGTGAAGAAGCATGTGAATGATCTCATTGAAAGAGTTTAAAAGAAGAGTCTATGGTTGTATCTCATCGAGTGAGGATGTTGTGGGGTTGTTCAGGGGTTGTTCATGGGTTTTCATAGGGTCAGATGGACCAGAAACCCGTGGTGGTGTGATGTAACCTTCGAATAAATGGATCTACTAGGTTTCATGCTCAAGACGCCTTCACAAGGTACAAGTGGTAGACGAGGCTAATCGGTACCAAGTACAGGTTCTTCAACAGAGTTTACTTGAAGAAGGAGGGGACCTACAGGGTTAGTCAAGGGTGGATTTGCAAGGAGTATAAATCCCTCTCGAAAGTTATCTCCTTTTGGGCATTCCAAAAAAGGGGTAACAACACTTCCAACTTTGAAATGGATTTCTTCATGGAATTCCTCTCAGAGGTGGTCTTCGGGTGAGTTGGGAGGAAAATTTTCATAATTTAGTGGAGGCAAACCTCGCCTCCTATGATACCTATGCGAGTTTTGATTGTCCAGGATTGAGATATAACAATGACAGTCCTAAAGCCAACTAAATAAAATAAACAATAGGTGCTAAGAAATATAGGAATCAAACAAACAAACCAAAGTTTTTTTCCATGATCACACTAGTTGGTGATGAAATCCAACATCATGGGAATATGTGAGAAGGAGAGGGGATAAGTGGCTGGATTAGTTACGTTGGAGGCCTGCTTAATAGACTTACACCTTGGTGAAAACTCCCTGAAAATCTATTCATGGGTTTCCCTTCAAAGAGCCCGAGTGAGTTTGACTAACCTTTGATCCAAGTACAACGAAGACTCCCCTTCATCGTCACCTTGTGTAAGAACCCTAAATATTATGGAAACTAAGGTCACCAAATTACAGTCAGCCTCTGGGTGGGTATACTCGACAGTCGGGTCTGATAGTATGGGCAGGATATCAATTTTGAAATTCCTTAAGAGAACTGAGAACAAGAGGACCGGAAAAATATTCAGAGGACCCCAAACAGAATCGGGATTCACGAAGTTCTGAGATTAAATGGAAATAGTCGATTCTCAAGAATAACCCCCAATATACTATCGTTCCATAATGTTTGGTTAAGCCTCAGAGGGGTAATCTCTGTTGCCCAGTCATACACGACCTCATGTGTAGCCCCTGTGTGAGAGGGGGCTCCCAACTATACCTATACGAAATTTGGGTTTAAGAAATCTTTAGTTTTCTATGGCTTGTGTTCGTGGTCTTGAATAGTTTACTCACTTATCTTAGTCTAAAGACCCTATACCTATACTATTGTTGGTTTTCTTAGAAAAGAAAAAGTCTAGTTAATTTTATTAACGCGTGTTCATTTTTTAAGATGTTATTTAGTCAAAAGGTTGTGTGGAAGTGAAACTTATGATGTGAAACGACTCGACTCCAAATGGATGTGAAGGGATGAACTTTTGACAATTTTCCTTTCGATGAATCCTATTTACGAGAGAGAGAAGAGTATCTTTATTTTTTCTTTTTATGTAAGAAAACACCCTACTGCATATTGATTCATATGTATTCTTGCAAATGAGACAAAAGGACAAAATTTTCAACCAAACTCACAGGATGATTTACGAAATTCCCAACCAAGCACAAATTGTTGCAATTATATTTTAAATCACTCTAAATGAAACGTATTTTGTTTCTTTTATTTTTTCAAACTACATGAAAATTGAAACAAAAAAGTATTCTTCAGCCTTTTCTTTCAATTGACAATGTTCTGAAATGAATGCAAAAGATGGAATTAAAAACCAAGTATGCAAACTTAAAGCACACAAAAATATTTTAAGTCTAAACAATAGTTTTAAAGGTTCTCAAATGATTTCGGAAACGACAAACATTCAAACTAATGAAAGAGATACTTGTATAATAAAATGATAGACTTTGCGAAAAAATATTCTGAGACAACTATGAATAACCTTCTACTGGACTAAAAGGATTAAACTAGATGATAATGTTTGTACCTATCAATCGCATGAGATGGCCACAAAAGAAGATAACTTTCATAAATTTCAAAAATTTGAAGCGAAATCAAAGAGATAGGCCTAAGACAGGTCTGGAGTGTTGAAGGAGACCAATGCAAAAGGACATGGTTGATTTTTTTGAAGGAAAACTCTTCAAAAAAGAAGGTTTAAGGGGTCGATCACTCCCTGCAGAGGGAGACAGTGCAACTGGGTCGCGACCCAACAAGAGGAACAGTGTGACCGAAGAGTATGTTCACCCCTTGTAGACTTGGGAGCAGGGATGTTCGTCATTCCAAAGGAGGAAAAGTTTTACCAAGAAGGCTTTGGTCACTATGTGCACACTGGGAAGTCGTGACCAACATAGAGAAAAAGAAAAATCTAGATCTAGGATGAGATCTATCATATCCAAGATATATATTTCTTCAACTAAACTCAAGAAAGAGAACAACAAATTCTGGAAATTAGATCAGGACATTTTAATGGGTAAAGATCACATAAACAAAGGATGTAAAAAAGGAAGAAAAACACATAAAAGGAAATTTCCCTAGTATGGCCGCCAATCTATTGTAGGGATTTTACACCTTGCAGGAGATGAGCTCCCTTAGTTTCTTCATATATCTAAGATAGGAACAAAGATGCGAACAAAGGATGCTTCTAAACTTGATAATATGTCATAACATACAAATATATCAATTATCTATCAATGAACACACACATTTTCATGAACAATCAATTAGAGGGAAACATCCAACATATCTTCCATTAATTAAGTAAGTAATATTACAATTTACAGGTGTAAACTGAAGATATGTCTTTCTTCCAAACTCCTTGCTCAAGCTTTGCCACCAAAACACCAGAGTAACCTTGCTAGTTCTTTCCCCTTTTTCCCATGGAAATGGTTGGGTTCTTATAGGGATTTAGAGATAATTCCATATGGTTAATAGGATAATATCCTCAAGCTCATAATGGAATCCTTCTCGAGACTAAACCCAGAGAAATTAGAGTAAGGTCTCATCCATCACAACCAAGTCTATTAAAGGGCTCTTCTAGGCTTGGTTGCTACCTAAGCACACAAACAAAGTGACCTGAAAGTCAAAAAAGGGCGACCAACCCTTTCGGTCATAGGCTTGAGGAAGGAAAATCGTGACTGAAGGGAAATTAGAATATAAACTCAAGGGGGAAATGATGAAAGTGGATGAATTGGGTAGGTGACCTCAAGGAGATGATGTCCCAAGGGTTAGGGGGTTAATAACACTATAACAGTATCATCACCAAACTGTTGTATGGATTTTACACCCTGTAGGAGCTGAGCTCCCTTAGGTTCTTCCTATACCTAAGAGATAAACAAAGATACAAATAAAGGATGCTTAGAAACTTGATAATATGTCATAACATACAAATATATCAATTCTCTATCAATGAACACACAAATTTTCATGAACAATCAAGTAGAGGGAAACATCCAACATATCTTCTATTATTCAAGTAAGTAATATTACAACTTACAAGTGTAAACTAAAGAGATTTCTTTCTTCCAAGATTTGCCACCAAAACGCCAGAGTAACCTTGCTAGTTCTTTCTCCTTTTTCCCATGGAAATGGCTTGGTTCTTATAGGTATTTAGAGATAAGGACATATGGTTAATAGGATAAGATCCTCGGGCTCATAATGGAATCCTTCTCGAGACTAAACCCCGAGAAATCAGAGTAAGGTCTCATCCATCGCAACCAAGTCTAAAAAAGAGAGCTTCTAGGCTCAATCGCAACCTAAGCACACATACAGAGTAGCTTGGTCGTGACTTGGCAGTCCAGAAAGGGAAACCAGCCCTTTCGATCGAAGGATTAAGGAAGGAAAATCGTGAACAAAGGGAAATTAGGCTAGAAACTCAGGGGGGAAATGATGAAAATGGATGAATTGGGTATGTGACCTCTAGGAGATGATGTCCCAAGGGTTAGGGGTTTAATAATGCTATAACACCCATGCTCTCTTAACTAGGTGAGATGACTTCCCCACCAACCTCTTACATACTTTCAATGATTGGCTTAATAAGTCAAAGGGGATAATTAGACAATAAGTAAAATTATTTATGGAGATGGAATAGGACTCTAGGCATATGGGATTTCCCCTAAACCCCTCTTTATCCCCCTCCCTTTTGGAATCATATCCCCCCAACATTGTCATCCCTCTCATATCACAACCAATGATGTATTTTTATTTAATCAATGTATGTATAGATTATAATGCTATTCTCCTCAGTTATTAACCAGTACACGGTCTCTGGCCCAAATCATGTTGGCTCACCATCCTATTTCACATGTGTACAATTACATTAAATTCATGGGGATTAAAACTAGGATGTTACATAATCCATGCACTTAAATCATACAAAACACATCGGTGCACACATACATGTTGTGCATCAATGCATTTATAACCAAGCACTTCAAAAGTTGTTATATCTAATCCATATAAAAATAATGGGTTTATTTTACTTTTAATCAAACTCTAAGTGATGCATCATAAACTTATAATCTCACCAGTGCATGGTAATCTACAATGCATCGAATGAGTTTAGACATTTTTTTATGCAATATAGGTTTTTATTTAAAAAAATTAAAGTGTGTATCCATTGAAGCTACCCAGTTTGTTCCTTATATAGGTGCACCAATAAATGTTTCTGAATATTTTGTATTATATCTCAAACATTAGTGCATCATTAGACAATAAGCGCAATAGTATGTTTATATGTACAAAGCAACGAAGTAGGTTTATACATTTTTGTTATAAAATATATGTTTTTTATTTTTGTTTAAATTCAAAAACTAAGTAGTGTGCTTAGTATCCCAAGAATGCACCACAACACATAACAAGGTGCATTGATCCTTTTTTTTAACATACTAGTGCACTAGGAACACATAAATACATTAGTGCATTGGACTGTTTGGCATACCAGGGTACGGTAAAATAAATTTAATAATTTACCAAACTATTATTTCAGTTTTAACTTTCCTTTAGTGCTTCCAATCATACAAGTACTAGTTCTCACCATCCCTATATAGTTGCCCTACTATCAATGTTAGTGTCTTGCCAGATTCCTCAATACCTTCACTTGACTAATGGATTTGGTTCATTGTTGATTTTTCAAAATAGTACCATATTTTCATTTTTATCTACATGGAAACCATGCCTCAACAATAAAGAGACAAAGTAAATTATTTGTTACCTCCAAATTTTCATTTTTAATAGATTAAAATATTGTATTGAATTAAATTTGCATTTTTTTCAATTTAAAAAAAATATATGTGGTGTGTTTAAGTTGTTCATCTCACACCAGAAAATCTAGTGTATCCTGTAAATTTATAGGATGCACCATTAGTAGTGCATCGTGTTACATGGAGCACACCAATCAAACAACAAAACATTAAAAATCCCACTATTGTTTGGTGCTCTTTATAATTTTAGATGGAGACATACCTGGTGATTCTCGATATTATAAACACACTAATGAGGTATTTTTCTATAAAAACAATATATTGTACTTGTCTATGCTCTAGGAAATGTACAGATGTACTATTAACGGTGCCTCTCTACATATCATGTGCACCAATAGGTTTTATTTATATAAATCATTTTTCTATGTCATGATGACTGAGATCTTGGTTTGAAGGAGATTCATCCCCCACACTATGTTGCAGCATGCTAGATCAAATATTAGAGTGCATTAGTTTGAAATTAATAGTGTTGTAAGTAAGTTGTTTCCCTCAAATCTTAGGTAAGTTTCTCACCACTCGCTACTTCTTATGAATTATGTAATCAATATTAATGTATCTTTATTTTTTTAAGTTAATAGCTGCAAATTGTTTTGTTTTTTGTCCCAAGTGAGAAAAACTTTATATTCAACAAAATGAATGAATATACATATTCTGGACTCTCTTGAGACTATCTTTGTAGCTTTGTTTGTACTTTACATAAACACACTATATATGAAAACTCCATTCTATACTTTCTTTACAATTATGTACATATTACCTTCACATTTAAATTCAAGTGCTAAAAATAATACAGGAACAAAAAGAACCTATAGTTTGAAATGCATCTCTTCATGGAGGTGGTGTTCGAAAAATTCCTGGAAAATAAAAGCTCCCTTGTCCAGATCGAGTGCTTCCTTAGAGAGTTCATCATCCTGCGCATTGTGTGCTCTAGCGACATGGGTTATGGATAACCATTCAATAGAGGAAAGAAAATTTTGTATATGCTCCATTAAATTCCTATCTCTCAAAACCTACATCTAAGTTTTACCATTTACCCAATCTATTACAGCCTTAGAGTCCCCAAATATTTGAATTTTCCTCAAGTTTAAGGATGTTTCATGAACCAATAGAGTCTAGACAGAAAAAAGTTCATTTTTTGTATGGGTGCCTCCTCCTAGAGCATATCAAATTTGGAAGAAGTGAGAATCTAAGATAAAAAGAAAAGCATTGGCCCCACATTATGAGGGTGACCCTGACATGCTCGATTAAAGAAGCCCCACAAAATTTTGTTATCAATTTCAGGACTGCTGGATAAAAATAAATTGGAGCCTTTTCCTCACATATAAACTCGTAAGAAATATTTACTATCAAGGTTTTTGTTATGGATGGTGATATACATTTGTCTTGAAATATACATTGGTTTCGATCCCACCATACAAAATAGACCAGAAAAAAAGGCAAGGACCTAAAGCTTTGACCTTTGGGGTCCTCTTTACAAACTTTTAGACATTTGAGCATAGAAACATTAAGGGAAGGATTGATTCCTAAGAGAATCTTGGAGATATCCGCACTGGCTTGTTGTGAATACTAACACCAAGAAAAAAGATGTAACACATACTCAACCTCAACTTTTCATAGTGTGCACCTGTTGGGACAGATCCAACCTCATTTTAATCCATTGTCCCAAGTTAAAATATTATTTTCAAGAGCCAACCAAAGCATATTTTTCTCTTTCAATGGAACATGGGATTTCCACACATACATCCACCACCATTTTTATCACCTTCAAACTCATTTACCACTAGAGAGAGGTAGCAGAGTTTTATAGTGTAGATTCCATATTTTTCATTTTTGGTCCAAAATAATGAATCCTCTTCCTCCTCTTTAAGAACAACTATCATATAAATTTTAAATGTATCTACTCCATTCCTCAATTTGATTACCTTTCAAATCCAGAGTTGCCATTGATTTCCATGTGTTTCTTCCTAAGAAGTCTCCACCTGCATTACTAGCATCCCATAAAGAGAAAATTCCTTGATCATGGAGGATAGAGATGCATTCCCCAGAGAGATTGAAATCAGGACCCACATTAACACATGTATCTTCTCCAATTCTTACACATTTTCCATTCCCTACATGCCAAAGTGTCCAATTTCCAATAAGTGGAAAATCTTCCACCAAAGCCTTCCAACCAACCGAACTGTTGTTGCCCAATTTATTTAGGGATATATATCATTCCATGACCATTTTACTCCCCAAGTATTTATATTTCAAAACCCTAACCCACATCATTGAGTTATGGATAAACCTCCACAAACTTTTAACAACAAGAGATTTGCAAAACCAGTTGATATTCTTAATACCCCAACCTCCAAGCTCCTTAAGCATTGCAATAAAGGACCATTTAACTAGTGGAATGTTATCAATCTCTCATTTTCTAGACCAAAGAAAACGGAAACAGACATTTCGAATCTTTGTGAGGATACCTCTTGGAATTCTGGCTATGGCCTCCCAATACACAGGGATGTTTCTTAAGATTGATTTGAATAGGACTAGTATGCCTCCTCTAGAAAGCCATCAGTGCGCCCAATTCATTAATCTTTCTTGAATTTTTTTAAACATCCATAGCCAACCACCATAACCATAGGATTTTGGTTTCAAGATGAAACCAAGGTACTTGAGCCCATCATTTATTCCTTGTCTTGAAAAGGGGCCACTCACTTCCACCTGGGACAAAATTTTGGTTGGGATTGTATGTGTGTACAAAGTTGATTAGCATTCCAGAAGCATCACAAAATTCCTCCAGAATATTTTTGAGAGTTATATATTCCTACAAAGAAATTGCATTGAAAGGGATTAAATCATCAATGAAAAGAAGATATGATAAAAAATTTGAGGGTGTGATCTTGAGACCTTTAAGTCACCCTTCGTCTTGAGCTTTTTTTACCAGTCTACTAAGACCTTCTGCAATGATGAGGAATAAAAAAGGGGACAGAGGGAATCCCTAGAGAATGCCTCTAGAAGAACAAAAATAAGGTGTGGGAGAACCATTAATTAGAATTGCAAATGATGAAGATTGAATGCAAGCTACGATCCAGTTTACCGAGGGAAGACTCATCCCCATTTGAATTAGATCAAGTCAGATAAAGGACCAATTGACTATTTCATATGCTTTGGATAAGTCTAGTTTCAAGATCAAAGCAGGTAATTTTTTGGTTTTAATGGAATGGAGTGCCTCTTGGGTGATTGAGACAGCGTCATGAATCTGTCTCTTGTTCATAAAATCTTATTGTTCCTCTGATATGAAATCACTAAGGATAGGCTTGAGGTGGTTCAAAATAATTTTGGAAATAAGATTGTAAATGAGATTGCAACAGGAGATGGGACGGAAGTCATCGAAAGTCTCCAAGGTATTATTCTTAGGGATGAGTGATAGAAAGGTATTGTTGAACTAACATAGAATCTTCCTGGATATTTCAAATTCAGAAACAACTTTTAAAAGGTCAAATTTAAGAAAAATAAAAAACCCAAAAAAGAATTCAATGATGAGGCCATTGGGGCTAGGGATTTTTCATTTCTAGAAGGAAGATAGTGTTGCAAGAATCTCCTTCTCAGAGACTTCTTCTTGAAGGGAAAGTTTAAACTCCTCTGAAATGGATCTGTGGAAGAGCTTAACCAATTTAATAGTTTCAACAATGGGACAGCTAGGAAGGATTTTGAAAATGGAGAAAAATTACTTACCATCATTTGTTATTCCTTCAAAAGAAGAAAATTGGATGCCATTGGTATATTTTATTTCCAAAATTGTGTTTTGGATTCATATATGATCATAAAAATTGTGAAAAAAGTTTGATTTGTTATCCCATTCCTTCAACCAAACGGATTTTCTTTTTAAGTGCCATTGGGCCTCCTCTTCGTCTAATAGATATTTCCTTTTCTTCATTAAATCGTTGAGCCTTGATTCCTCCTCATCAAAAAAGGAAGAATTTGGTTCACCACCATCAACTCGTCGATCTATGCTTCCACAATAGACATAAGAGATTTATCCCTCTCATTATTCTTCTTAGCCCATGATATAGATTATTTTTTAACCCTAGCCATATTTTCTACAAATTGAAACATATGGGACCTTTCCACATTATCCTTTATCATCCTCCATACCAATTGGATCTTATCTTTGTACTCTTCCTCCAAGATCCATCTATGTTTTAACTTGAAAGGGGATAGAGGCTTAGATCCTTTTGATACCACTTCTATAGAAATTGACATATGATATGATATTCCTCCGACTAGTACCTTTGAAATAAAGGCCCATGGACCCTCTTTCCTATCTCAGAAATTAAAAAATGGTCAAGGAATTTAATGACTAGAGCTTAACCTTTTCTCCCATTGTGTCAAGTATGAGTGATTTTATGAGGAATTAAGTCAATCAAATGATTGGATTCAATCTAGTCAGAAAAGAATCATTCTTGAGGATCAGACCTTGGCATATCTCCCCAAACTTCTGTCAACAAAAGTGTAAAGTTCAAATCCCCTCTAATGAGATTCCTCTGTGATATAATCCCACTATTTCTTAACTTATTCCAAAACGGGATCTTTTTTGCATATGGGCCATATAGATTAACAATTCTAAAGGTACAATTTGAAACAGAGTCCTTCAATTCTATAGCAATACTTGAATGAAGAAATGAAGAGGAGATAGGTTTGAGCATTGGAATCCAGGATGAAAGAAAACCCCCAGAGAGTCCTTCCAAGTCTAAGGTTCTAAAGGACCATTCCTTACGCCAAGGCATGAAAGACTTTACAGCATTATCTCCATTGCACATTGTTTCTTGAATTAAAAGGACATCTGGCTTGCTCGAAATCACAAGCATTTTTAGAGCATTTAGTTTATAGCTTCCCCCCACTCCCCTTGTGTTGAAGGATATAATTATCATTGGGTCAATTTTCCATGGGATTTTCCCACTCTAAGGGCCTAAGTGATTATGGATTTCCTACCACTTCTGATTTTTTTTACAACTTGAATCTGAGCAAGATAAATGTGGGATTTCCTTCCTGCATGAGAAGACATGCCTTTTTCCATATCCAACCACCAAGGCAGCCCTTGTTATACAAAATTTATCGCAGCAAGTGATATTTCATATTCTCTGACATATAAAACATAGAACTTTGGAAGAAAACTAAGAGAAAGTATTCTTGGGAAGGATCAACTCTAAAATATCCCTAAAGTACAGAGTTATCCCTAAGCAAGGTGTGACAACTTTACTTATCGCACACTGCATCACTGGAAGTTGTGACATTGTTGCATTTTTCTTAGGTTTAAGGGTGTGACAACCTTTGTGCATGGGAAAAAAGAAGAAATTCTCTAAGCTTCTAGAAGAGAAGTTTCGATGATGAGTTGTTTGTCGATCGGTTTGTATCTCACTCGTCTCTCCTGATTTAGTGAGACCCTAACCTATCATCCTAACCTCTTCATGGCTTCCTCTCCAATCTATAAATGGAGGCATCTTCTAAAGGGAAAGGATAATAAGTGAGTATTAATTAATTAATGGTGAATTGAGAATAGCCCCTGGTTTGTAATTGAGAGTTTGTGAACTTCATTTTGGTCCTAAGAGATTTGGGCTAAAGTGTTCAAGAGATGGTGATGGAATTAATGGAGGCCACTTAGGTGTTGGAACATTGAACTGCTAGAAGGATTTTGTCAATGCCAAGGCTTGTTTATAAACTGCTTCTTGATTTATTAATACAGTTATACATTTTCCTTTCCTATTAAAGGTTGTCAATAGTTTTTATTTGTATTTCTCTTTGGCTATTTACATAGATTCATTGAAACATGTGTATGTATGTTACTTTCACTGGTTCTTTTCGATCCTTTTTACATATCTATGTTTCTAAAAAGCATTGGATCAAGCTTAGAGAAAAAATCAATAAGGACAAACGTCAGTTAAAAAGGTACGATTTTTATATACTTTTTCATTTCTTTTGAATCTAAGGAAAGGGGTGTGTTCTATCTAATTTTGTTCTAGTTTCGAGTTCTCGAACTAGGGAGATTTGTTTATGTTCAAATTTACAAATTTATCCATAACACCCCTCCTTGGGTTTTATTTTTACCCGAGAAAGAGGGAGATACGAGGAATTGATAGATGACTTGGAGGAATCGGAAACCAATGGAACCACTACACCTTTAGTCAAAGAGGATGGGGACAATGGAGGGATACTTTCCTTGGGAGGAAGGGGACGAGGAGGAGAGGAGGGTGATAGGGGCCACCAATGGGGGGGGAGTTGATCGACGGGGAAAGATTTTGTGGTAGCTGTGAGGACTTGACCACCCAGTCGCCCCCTTTAATAGAATTTGAGCAGACGAAACAAATCGGAGACTTACAAGAAGAAGATGAAGAGGGAACTGAAACATAAGTAGAGGTGATTGAATTCTTACCCTATTCCGCAAACTTTATATTTGAATTTTTTACCGTAGTGGGAACCACATAGGACTTTACCCCCACCACTTCCTTGAGAGTTGAAGAGACAGAATCTTCCAAATTGGCCTTTCACTTCCACGTATGTTGAAAGGGGGGAAAGGAGGAAGGGGGTCTATGACAATGGGCTTGAAGGTGGCCCACCTTATCACAACCAAAACACTGAAATGGAACCATCCAGTAGTCTATACATTGCAACCAACTGAAGTCACCCCAGACTAATTTGATTTCATCGAGTATCCCTTCTCTGAAGTCAACCTATATTTGAATCCAAGCCCACTTGTGGTTTGTATTACTTTATCAGTCAGTCTCACAACACACAAAATTCCCTTTTTTATACTCTATAGACTCCATAACCACTTCCTCCCATAAAACCATTGGAAATACGGGTATAATAGCCCAAAATTTTGAGGGATCCAAAGCATCCTTTGTGGGGTCAAAGGAAGTGACCCATTCTTTTAAAACCAGGCCTGAAGTTCCTCAACCTCGTGATCTACTGAATATATCCATCATGTCTATTTTTTACTAGAATTTAAAGCACAACCACCCTCTGGCCAACATGTGAAATTATGGATGGTAACTTAGAACCCCCACCTAGTTTGCATCTAACCAATTTTGAAGGGATGAAGAGGAGACCACCTTACCAAAAACATTTCCCACTGTTGTCTTCCCAAGAAACCTCAAAAGAATCTAAAGAAAGACCTAATTGAAAATGAAGAGAGTTATTGATTGTGTTATAAAGACCCTTGTGTCTGTGTCCTAATAGGATTCTTGCAGGAACATGTGCCTCCAAAATATATTCCATACTATGACCAATACCAAAGTTGGTTCTATACATATGACCAACAATTGAAAAAACAAATGCAATAACTAAAATATGATGAGCCATATCATTCAACCATAAACTTTGAGTTTGTGGATGGAATCCTCTGAGAAGCGTTAGAATAACAGTTCTTGCCCCTTGGGAAGTACCGAATAAGTGACTACTAGAATCTGAATTTTGAGCATAAATATTCCATTGACCTATGAAAAGCGATCCTAAACCTTGGGGATGCAATAATACATTCAAAAAATTATCCCATCTGACATTCTCTCCCCTTAATTCAGGAATAGAGAAACATCAACCCCAACAACCAATATGTGATTCTCTTTGCGTACCTTCCAGCAATGTTGTTTTCATTTTCACGACTCTGCTATATCACCCTCAAAAGAAAGCACCTTATCAACCCTACCACCATTACCTAGAACATACTTAAGCTCAAATGATGAATCCGCTACATGAAAAGGTGGCAACTATTGAAAAGGATGAGGAATAAACTTCTTAGATTTAGCACCGGGAGAAATACCTGCCTCATTAACTAAATTTGCCTTACTTCTATCTAGTGCAAAACCTTGGCCATTTCTTGGGATGTTCGAAGGTGAATCAACTGTTCCTTTTGGATATGATGGTGGAATATCGTCCAGGTATACCACCCTTTTTAGGCGTTGCAAGCGACTAAAATCTTTCTCATAGAGGAAGACATCCTCTTTGTCCATTATATATTAAAGTTCTATTATTATATATTAGCCCATTTATTGACTATAATTGATCCATAGAAAACACTACTGAATTATATTGGATAGAAAATAAGTTAATATTATATTGAAAAGTAGGTGATTTATTTCCTAAATCCATAAACTAAATTATTATATTGGATAGAAAATAATTTAATATTATGTTGGAGATTAGGTGATTTATATTAACCCTAGTTGATACATAGAAAACACTATTAAATTATATTGGATAGAAAATAAGTTATGATACATAGAAAACACTATTAAATTATATTGGATAGAAAATAAGTTAATATTATATTGGAAAGTAGGTGATTTATTTCCTAAAGCCATAAACTAAATCATATTGGATAGAAAATAAGTTAATATTATGTTGGAGAGTAGGTGATTTGTTTTCTAAAGCCATAAAATATTGTCTCCTTCTTGCGCGCACCACTTTAATAATGAGTCAAAATCATACTTAGCAACTTCACCCTGTGATGTGATAGTAGACTAAAAACCCCTAATTAGGATCTCAATCCCTTCTTGGAAAACTTATTAATTTTGTCATACAAATTGACCAAGTTGTTATAGTGTACATTTTTAGGTTTTATAAAAAAAATTATGTGTTTTAGACTAAAACCCCCGAACTAGGATCTCAATCCCTTTATGGAAAACTTATTAATTTTGTCATACAAATTGACCAAGTTGCTATAGTGTACATTTTTAGGTTTAATAAAAAAAATTATGTGTTTTAGATTAAGTTTATATGTGCAAATTTATAAAGATTTTCATGATACACATGATTATGGGGTTTTATGTGGTTTTTAACACACACAAAATCAAGTTTAAAACATATGAAATAATTAGCATTTCAAATTTATTTCATAGTATTTAACATTAATTGTAATTATAAATACTCATGCATATTAATTTCATTTAATAATATATCAGGTGCATAAACTAATATTAAATTATAATTTAGAAAACTAGGAAATTAATTCATCATTTTAGTAATACAACAATACAATAAAAATAATTTCAAATAAAATAGAGAAATAACTAACATATAGTAATGGGAAACATAAAACTATAATAAATTTCATGATTTTTAAATTTTTGTGCAATATAATCTCTTCTTTCAAACAATTCTAGATTTAATATTCTTCTTATAGTTTTGTTGTTTTTTTGGAATATTTTTAATATCAAAATTCTCTTCATTTTTTCCCCTTTATGGAATTTGACAATTCTCATGACAATCACTAATTATCTCTTAAATAAAATGCATTTAATTAGGAATTGAACAAATCTTATGACAGTCACTAAATATCTCTTAAATAAAATGCATTTAATTACAAAGCTAATTCAAAAGATCCATAGCTATTCATTAGTCATGACACTCATTAAATATCTCTTAAATAAAATGCATTTAATTACAAAGCTAATTCATAAGATCCATAGCTATTCATTAGTCATAAAGTTTTGATATTTGTTAATATCAAAACTCTCTTTATTTTTTGCCCCTTTATGGAATTGGACAAATCTCATGACAATCACTAAATATCTCTTAAATAAAATGCATTTAATTACAACACTAATTCATAAGATCCATATCTATTCATTAGTGAAGCAAATGCGAAGACATGCAACTCAGAAGAATCATCAAGTAAAGGAGAAAAAATAGGATTACCTTTAACAAGAGGGATTGTTCTTTTGAGATGACACTCTTATTCAATTTATAATATTTAGAATATCTATTAATTAACCATAAAACTTAATGATTTTAATGTGTTTTCCCTAAAAACTTCACAACTTTAATAAATTATTACATCTTCATGATTTGCTTTCATTTGAAAAACCTTCATGCACTTTTTTATACAGAGTTCCTTTGAATGATGGGTCCCTAAGTCATCATTCAAAACAAAACAACATATAAAAAAAGTGCATTTATTAAATTTAAGAGAGCTTCATAAGTGCATGTATATTTTCAAATAAACACTAAACAACATGTAAGGATGTCAAGTGGGGTCACGTAATGATATAAGATTCAAAACAAAATATTACTACTATTTATTTTCAAAATATAATTAAGTTTGAGATTAATATCAATATTATTATGTTAATTAAAATAATATTTAAATAATTAATATTATTAAAATAAATTATGATAAATAAATGAATGTTAAAATACATTTTTCATAAATAATATAATATTCATGTTAATTTAAAACTTCAATCAAGCCACATTTCTTCAATCCAAGATATTTATATTAGGTAATATTGACCTCTTCTTTTACAACACGAGGATTCGGGGAATAACTAATTTTGATTAAGATGTAGGAGAAGTTTGATTCTAGGTGTCAAGTAATGAGTTAGGAAAGAATCAAATTAACACAAATAATTTGAAATTCAAAAGTTACTAGTTCTATTATTAATAAATAGTGTGATCTTGGTCATCATTATTTTTTGAATGAGAAGCATTTACATGTAAAATTCAAGTGGGAGTGTCTTTCATATCTAGTCATTTTAGAGGCAACAACAAGTCTATATCAAGTTCAATATTGTTAAAAAGGACTTTGGGATATCCTAATTTTGTTGGTTTGTTGGAATATCATCATGTGGTAATATATCGGCTACCAACATCTTTGAATATACCTGAATAAAGGAGAGTAAAAATATTTTAAGGAGAGTTCTTAAAAGAATAAATAATATCATAAGCTAATTGTTATCATATTTTATAGGACCTATTTCCCTTAGATTATTTCCTCTCCCTTTGGAATTTCTCCCTCTTCCTTGTGGGAAGTTAGCCATATATACATATAATAGAAGGTATGTTTGGACTTACCTCATGAATCAATGTGTAAATACCAATAGATTCTATTATATTCGAGGAAATAACATTGTTAGTACTTGGATTCCTTGCACTTATCCATTAATTCATCATTTTAGTAAATTGGAAATTAATTCATCATTTTAGTAAGACAACAATACAATAGAAATAATTTCAAATAAAATAGAAGAACAACCGACATATAGTAATTGGAAACATAAATCTTAATAAATTTCAAGCTTTATTATTTTTTGTGCAATATAATCTTCTATTTCAAACAATCCTAGACTTGATATTCTTCTTTTAGTCTTGTTCTCTTTTCTATAGGAATATTTGAATCTAAAACTCTCTTCATTTTTCCCCTTTATGGGCTTGGAAAAATATCATAAGAATCACTAAATATCTCTTAAATGAAATGCATTTAATTACAAAGTTAATTCATGAGATCCATAGCTATTCATTGGTGAAGCAAAGGCAAGGACATGCAACTAAGGAGAAAATGGTAGTGAATGTGAAGGAGAATGTAGTAAATGGTAGTGAATCATCAAGTGAATGAGAATGAATAGAATCGACTTTAAGATGAGGGATTGCTCTTTTGGGGTAACACTCATATTCAATTTATAATATCTAGAATATCTATTAAATCACCCTAGAACTTAATGAATTAAACATGTTTTCCCTCGGGACTTAATAACTTTAATAAACTATTACATCTTCACGATTTTGTCTTCATTTTCATTTTAAAAACTTCATGCACTTTCTTATACAAAGTTATTTTGAATGATGTCCCTAAATAATCATTCAAAACAAAACAACATAAAGTACATTTATTAAATTTAAGAGAGATTCATGAGTGCATGTATATTTTCAAATAAACACTAAAGAACATATAAGGATGTTAAGTGGGATCACATCATGATATAAGATTCAAAACAAAACATTACTACTTTAACATAATCATTTGTTTTCAAAATATAATTAAGTGTGGGACTAATATTAATGTCATTATGCTAATCAAAATAGCATTTAAATAATTAATGTCATTAAAATAAATTATGATAAATGCATGAAAATCAAAATACATTTCCAATTGATCATCATAAATCACATAATATTAATGTTAATTTAAGACTTCAATCATACCACATTTCCTCAATCCAATATATCCAGATGAATGATTGAGGTAATAACTACCTTGGATTAAGATGTGGGAGGAGCTTGATTCTAGGTGTAAGTGACAGGTTAGGAAAGAATAAAATTAGCATAAACAATTTGAAACTCAAAATTTTTACTAGTTCCATTATTTAAGAAAGAGTGTGATCTTGGTCATCATTATTATTTGAATGATAAGCATTTGCATGTAGAATTCAAGTGGTAGTGTCTTTCCTATCTTGTTATTTTAGAGGAAAAAACAAGTTCAAAACAAGTTAAAGATGGTTAAGATGGACTTAGGGATAGCTTATTTTTTTTGGTTTGTTGGAATATCATCATGTACTAAGATATTGGCTACCAACATCTTTGAATATACCTAAATAAAAGAGAGTAAAAAACTTGCAGGAAGAGTTCTAAAAAGCATATAGGATATCATGTGCTAATTTGTATCATAGTTTATAGTACCTCTTTCCCTTAGATTATATCTTCTCCTTTGAGAAGTTCTCCCTCTTCCTTGTGGAAAGCTATTCATATATAGATATAATAGAGGATACATTTTAACTTATCTCATTTAAACTTATCTCATAAATCGGTACATAAATATCCATAACTGGCTTTTATTATATTCAAGGAAATAACATTGTTGGCACTTGGATTCCTTCCACTTATCTATTTCCCAAAACATTTACATGATTATGATAGTATAAAAATAAAACATGCTTCATCTTTAAACATAACCATCACCTATCTATTTCCCAAAACATTTACATGGTTATGATAGTATAAAAATAAAACATGCTTTATCTTTAAACATAACCATCATTAGTATTATTACTTCAATTATCTTTAAACATAACGATCATTCGTATTATTACTTCAATTAGTATGTTGTTTTTATTTTGGTCTTTATTGCTCTATGGAACCCCTAGTAGTTGTGATTCTGAACATGGGTAGATAATTACTAAAAGAATTGTGAATTTGTGCAATTTAAGTGGGTATATTAACAGTTTTTAAAAATTTAACAAGGATTGGAAATTATCACTTTTAAATTATAATTATATATATATATATATATAATCTATTTCCCAAAACATTTACATGGTTATGATAGTATAACAATAAAACATGCTTCATCTTTAAACATAACCATCATTAGTATTATTACTTCAATTATCTTTAAACATAACGATCATTCTTATTATTACTTCAATTAGTATGTTGTTTTTATTTTGGTCTTTATTGCTCTATGGAACCCCTAGTAGTTGCGATTCTGAAAATGGGTAGATAATTACTAAAAGAATTGTGAATTTGTGCAATTTAAGTGGGTATATTAACAGTTTTAAAAAATCCTTAAGAGGATTGGAAATTATCACTTTTAAATTATATATATATATATATATATATATATATATATATA
This sequence comes from Picea glauca, assembly GCA_000966675.3. NCBI lineage: Eukaryota > Viridiplantae > Streptophyta > Pinopsida > Pinales > Pinaceae > Picea > Picea glauca. The sequence goes on along the minus strand of JZKD02S1977930.1, from coordinate 422,418 downwards.
TATATATATATATATATATATATATATATAATTTAAAAGAGATAATTTCAAATCTTTGTTAAATTTTCAATAAATTTAGAGGTATCTTTCTCCTATGCTATGTTGAACTTTATAAATATAGTACACTTTGTTTGGCTTAACCCTAACTTGAATTCCGCTGTTAAAATTTCTCCATCAGCGGATTGGGAGGTCGTACCAACCAAACTCATGGTTTTTTTTTGTTCATATTGGCTCTGGTTGAATCAAATAACGTTCAAAGTGAAAACCATATAGGTTGATAGACATATGTACTTTATTATATGACTTCTTTCAAAATTAATTCAGTTAAATGTTTTTTTATTTGATAGTTGAAAATTGATTTTTACTTAGTAAAATTATTCTTATGTAAAGTCATGGTAATGTTTTTTTAACTTGACAGTTGAAAAATGATTTGAAAGTTAAATGTTTTTTATTTGAGAATTGAAAATTGATTTTTACTTGGTAAAATTATTCTTGGTGTAAAATCAGCATAATGTTTTTTTTTTAATATGATAGTTGAAAAATGATTTTACTTGGTAAAAGTATTTCTTGATGTTTTTTTTAATATGATAGTTGAAAAATGATTTTATTTGGTAAAATTATTTCTATATAAAATCAACAAAATCGTTTTTTAATTGATTGTTGAAAAATGATTTTTATTTGGTAAATTTATTTTTAGGGTGTAAAAAATTGTACATGTGATACATGATTCAAGAAATCTCTTTATCCTATTCAAATGAAATGATGGTAGAGAAAGTGCATTGTGTGTGAAATTTTAAATTCAAATTATAGTTGAAAAATACATTGTGTGTGAAATTTTACATAACTAGTGATAAGATTTTACAACCCAACTCTTCTCTGTTCTCTTATTCTAGTATATATCTATATTGAGAGGAAACAATTGTAATTATGTTTGATTTAGTTCATTGAAACCTTCTATATTCTTTGCATAAGTGTTATAGCATTAAAATGAATTAGATATGTGTTAAGTCATTGAAGAATTATCATTATTACAATATAACACATGTGCAGAGAATTATGTTTGATTTAGTTCATTGAAAGTGTCTATATTATTTGCATTATTGTTATAGCATTAAAATGAATTAGATATTTGTTAAGTCATTGAAGAATTATCATTATTACAATATAACACATATTTTGTTGTTAAGGAAAGAATGAAGTATTTCAAAATAAATAAATAAATCACCATTGAATGGCATACTTAAAGTGAGTGGAATGCATGACTTTTGTAATGAAATGGAGTTTTAGTGGAGCAAAATGTTCAAATCTTTTAGTTCTGAATTTTAGCTTTTCTTCTAAAACATTTTGAGTGTATTAATGTTTTATTATTTGTAAAAGAAATGGAATGCTAGTTTTGGTTATGCACTCTATTTAGATTGGAATGCTAGTTTTGGTTATGCAATTTATTTAGATTGGAGGATGTTAACTTAAACAGTTTACTAGCCAAATGAGTTTTGGCATATGTATTACCAAATGGAAATGATGTTATTTTGATTGTATTAATGTTTTATTACTTGAAAAAGAAATGGAATGCTAGTTTTGGTTATGCAATCTATTTAGATTGGAGGAAGTTAACTTAAGGAGTTTACTAGCCAAATGAGTTTTGGCATATGTATTACCGAATGGAAATGATGTTATATTGAGTGTATTAATGTTTCATTACTTGCAAAAGAAATGGAATGCTAGTTTTGGTTATGCAATCTACTTAGATGGGAGGATGTTAGATTAAAGATTTTACTAGCTAAATGAGTTTTGGCATATGTAGTACCAAATGTAAATGATGTTAAGTAGTTATAAAACTTTTTCTTAATTTTTCTTTAAAAATATATATACCATTTCACAGAAGTAGTTTTACATATTTAGTCATGTTTTAACCCGTTGTTAATGTTGTGGCATGGGATAATGATTAAATAAATTTTATCATTTCTTTATATATCTATTTTTTTATAATATATATTTAATGTTTTTTAAACCTACTTATATGTATATATGTTTAACCCAAACCATAAAATATTTTCCTTCGTAAGTGGTCAATTAATCATTCCATTAATCCACCCAGGGTCATTATAATTGCTTTGTTTGATTTGGGAATTGGTAGCTAATTGTTGGGGGAGTGAGGATTATACACCTTTACTTATGCAAACTCTTGATCTTATCGGGTAAACTGGACTCTGCATCCTTGTCTCTGTGAAATTGGTACTCTTTTTTTTTATCATTGTTAAAGACCTCACACTCATATGTTGGCCAGTTGGAAAGGCCTCTACATATAGCATGCACAGACACAATCACTCATAACGCAAGTAATTAATATATTAGTTCAATCATACATTCCCTTCCACAGGTCATCATTTTTTAATAAATACCATGTTTCCCCTACAAAGGTCATCATCTTTTAATAAATACCATGTTTCCCTTGTAGAGGTTTACTAGTCACAACATTACTACTCAATCAATATCATATCAATTATCCATGATTACTTATAGAAAAACAATGTGAGTCAAACATATACCACATCATTATACCCAACATGTGATTCATAATCACATCCACATTCAAAACTAAATAGTAACATGTGGTTCATCATTGCATCCACATACTAAACTAAACAATATATGTATGCATGCAGAATATAAATAAACATATGTACCACATCATTACAACCAACATTTGATTCGCATACAAAACTACACAGTATAATCAGTATAAGTACACCATAAAACAAAGAAAAATTGATCCAAAAATCTTTGTACAGTGTAGTTAACAATTTCATGTAAGAGGGGCATTGTAGAACTTAGCCTCCTATAGATGAATTCATTCATGCACCTATCAATTCAGCATCCCTTTTCTGAATTGCATGTGTACTTTTCCTGTAAATTTGGGATTCCACCCCAATTTTACCATTTTCTCCAATTTCAACATAGATTAAAACTTTACAACCATGAATTTGTTAAATTCATGTTGGTCATTGGCCCATATAAATATGGTGTTGAAACCTTCAACCTGATACCAAATTGTAACTTACCCATCTCTCTTGTCGAGTCACGTTACTATCATTTCTACTTAACATAACTATGATACCATTTAAAAATACATGCACACAGCATGACACACAAACTCTTGCAACTAATCAGTAATTTTAAATGTGTGAATGAAACTATTAAAGGATACACAACATTATTCAAACACATAAAATACAAAGTAAAACACAGTAATTACACACCACATCAAAACATAAATTAAAAGCGACAACACTTATCTTATGAGATAATGTCACCAATTGGCTATGTACTAAGGAAAATCCTTCTTATCATAGGCTATGTTGCTCTAGTTCTTTCAATATTGATCCACCCCCAAGTTGGGGTTATAATTCCACAAAGAGGAAATGAATCCTATGGCTAGCTACGGTCCACTCAACTTCCCAATACCCAACAATCTCACAGTAAAATGACTCCAACAACAATTCCTCCTGCCCAACTATATTCCCCATCATCCTAGACAACCCAAGGGATAAAATTTCCTTCTTTGCACCACAATCCCTCAAATAATATCCATCCTCTACAGGGCTCCAGCACGAACTAGCCAAAAATATATCAGCTAAGGGATCCAGGAAATCCAATTGTAAAAGGAGTGCTCACAGTAGCCTTTACATGGGCTCTTGGTTAATTTCTCAACAAAAATATCCTCACAGGCATGATAGCCTATTCCTCAACATAATTCCCATCACTATTACTAAGTTGTAATGCAACTACAACAATTCCAACTATCCATTTTTCTTCCCCATCAGTCTGCACAACCTAAGGGATGAGATTTCCTTCTATGTACCACAATCCCTCAAACAACTTTCATCCCCTACAGAGCTCCAACACATACCAAATAGGAATCTCTATAATTGCATGTAATTTCACCCAGTATGACTATCACCAACCTCTCATGGTTTTTTTCCCACATAGTATGGTTGGCTCCTCTTTTCCAGCACTAAGATCTATTTTTCCTCTATTCCTCTAGTTGTAAAAAAACTAAACTCCCCCTTCTACTCAATTTTTATTTCATTTTTTCTCATGCATGTTTGATTCTAACACTTCCCCAAGTTTATTTTACTCAACCCGCATTGTTATAAATAGGTAAGATGGCCCTTTCACCCACCTCTTACAAAAATCTCATCATGAGTGTACTTGGCCCATTGTTGTAGGGATTTTACACCCTACAGGAACTGAGCTCCCTTAGGTTCTTCCTATACCTAAGACAAGAACATAGATATGAACAAAGGAAACTTGATAATATGTCATAACATACAAATATATCAATTCTCTATCAATGAACACACAAACTTTCATGAACAATCAAATAGAGGGAAACATCAAACATATCTTCTATTAATCAAGTAAGTAATTTTACAACTCACAGGTGTAAACTGAAGAGATGTACTTCTTCCAAGCTCCTTGCCCAATCTTTTCCACCAAAATGCTAGAGTAACCTTGTTAGTTCTTTCTTATTTTTCTCATGGAAATGTGTAACATACCCCGCCACCCACAGGCCAGGGTATTCTACCTTCAATCCCACCCTTGGAATTCTTTCTCTTATCAATACCTTTTTAAATTAATAAGGATGCATAAAATAAAAGATCTAACGACATGCATAGCAATAACCATCAAGCATGCATATTCTAAAGATTTAATTAAACGACAAATAAATACACAGCGGAATACATTCATATACAGGTAAATAATACCATAACATAGAGAACTTATATTTTCAAGTAAAGATTCACCAACTAGTTGCAAACCAAGGACGTTCCACCCAATCGTAGACACTATTGTTCCAAATCTCAACAGTAGTGTCACCCCCAAGCCAGGGCTATGAATCCACAAGGATGGTTTTAGAGTGTTTCTTGGCTTCCCAAACCAATCAGCACTCAATCTCTCATAGGATTTCTCAACACTCGTAGCAATCCAAGTACCCATCTCTCTTCTACCCAGCCTGCACCACCCAAGAGAATGGACCCCCACCCTTCTCTGCCATGCAGTCCCTCAGGCATTCCTTCTCCTTCCAGGGATCCAGTGCAACTGGTCTAGAATCTCCATGTTGGAACTCTTAGGACTCGCAGTTGTGAACAAAGACTGAAACATACCAACACATCTCAGACATGCAGGCCTCGAGTCATGGTTGGATTACACCAACGACCTCTACAGCCAACAATACCATGGCTACTCTTCAGCAGTTTGTTTACCTTTCCCCAAGCCAAGACACGGATGAGGAAGGATGAATGAGTGATAGGTAAGAATGGAATGAATGAACGAGTGAGAAAGTGAGTGAACGAATGAACCAGTGAGCAAGTGAACGAGTGAATGAGTGAACCCCCCCAACAGACCAGGGGCGGGTTTAAGTAATTCGTGGGGAATCAAGAACCTCCTGGCCTCCCCCAAAGAAGCTCACGTAACTGATCCACTCCCTTAGACAAAAGGGTAATAAAAATAGGAAATAAAAGTTTAGCCCCTCAAGCCCCCTCTCTTGTGAAATCATAGCCCCCTATAACTCTAGTATGTGTTCATCTTAGCATCCAGTGATGTGTTTATTATTAATAATGATCAAAACATTACATTTCTTAGGCACACTGGCCTCTTTTAATTGTTTGGGACCTATGGCCTCTTGAAAATTAACAAAATACATTATTTAATATGGGGATCAAAATGTGGGGTGTTACATCCCCTCCCCCTTATTTTGGCATTGTCCTCAGTGCATATACAAAATAGAGATCAAAATCTCAAAATTTATTCAAAAATCTACGGGTACTCTTCCTGCATGGCATCTTCATGATCCCAGGTAGCATCTTCAAGACCATAGTAGGTCCACTAAAATTTTACCATCTCTATAACTCGATTCCAGAGCATTTTGACCTTTTTGTCCAATACCTGCACTGGTTGGACTTGGAAGTCTCCCTCTACCTCTACCTGAATCAGATGCCAATCAATAACATGGTTAGGATCATGTACATATTTATTTAGCAAAGAGACCTGAAATGCATTATGCACATTCATGGAAGCAAGAAATGCAAGCATGTATGCAACTGGCCCTATTCTGTCCAATATTTCAAATGGACCACAAAACATGGCTGCCAGCTTTGTACAACTACCCAATTTCAAAGAGATTTTATTGGGCTTCACTTTCAGAAGTGCATACTCCCCTACTTTAAATTACCTAGTTGTCATGTTCGTATCTGCATAAACTTTCTGTCTATCCTGAGCTACCTTTAAATTCTGCTTGATCTTAACCATTCGGTCTTCCATATCCTTGAGCAACTTTGACCCAAGTACCACTGTATCTTCTAGGTTGTCACGGCTCACTGGAGTATTTCATTTCCTACCATACAAGGCTTCAAATGGGCTCATTCTCAATGAAGCTTGATACCCATTATTATATGCAAACTCAACCAAGTGCAAGTAATCTTCCCACTTAGATGTCTTATCCATCACATACATTCTCAACATATCTTCAATTACTCGATTGACCCTCTATGTTTTCCCATCTGACTGTGGATGGTATGATGTGCTAAAGTTTAGATTTGTACCAAATACTTTAAACAATCCCCTATAGAAATTGGAGGTAAACTTTGTATCTTTGTCCAAGACAATTGTCCTAGGTATCCCATGCAACCTAGCAATCTCCCTCATGTAAATTTCTGCAATATTAGCCGTTGTATGTGTTGTTTTTACAGGAACAAAATGAATAGCCTTCATTAATTTTTCAACCACTACCATGATTGAATCATGTTGTCTTGTTGTCCTGGGTAATTTAGTTATGAAATCAATGGTTATCACTTCCCATTTCTTCTCTGGGATTGGTAATGGTTGCAGCAAACCCATTGGGTAGCTATGCTTAGCCTTCACCTTCTGACATTCCATACATCGAGCGATGTAATCAGCAACATCCTTTTTCATTCCCAGCCAAAATAATTGGTTTATTATTGTTGTAATCATTTTCTGGTAACCGGGATGTCCAACATAAGGAACATCATGCATTTCCTTCAATACGAAATTCCTTTGTTCTCCGGAACTAGGAACATAGATTCTATTCTTATGCGTAAGTAATCCATCTTCCTTTATCTCATACTCCTTTATTTTCTATTGTACATCTCCTTGATGTAATATTTTCTTTACCTGTAGGTAATGTTGATCTGTAACAAGATCATCTAAAAATTTTCTCTTCAAGTATGACGGATGCATACTGACAGTAGTAACATGCATGAGATGCACTCTTCTATTAAGTGCATCGACAAATTTATTCTCCTTTCCTTTGATATTCTTGATATCGAGGTCATATTCACTTAAAAACTCCAGCCATCTTGTTTGTCTGGCATTCAAGGTTGGTTGTTCAAAAAGATACTTCAGGCCAATGTGGTTTGTCCTTAATTCAAATCTCTTCCCCATGAGATAATTCATCCACATCTTCCAGGCGTGGACAATGGAAACAAGCTCCAAGTCATGTGTGGCATAGTTCCTCTCATGTTCCTTAAGCTTTCTGGACTCATAAACAATGACATGTCCATTTTGCGTGAGGAATCCCCCAAGTTCTTCCTTACATGCATATGTACATACCACAAAACTTTCATTTGGGTTAGCAATATTTAACACAGGTCCTCTAGTAAGTAATTCCTTCAATAAATTAAAATTATCTTCACACTTAGGTGTCCATTCAAATTTAGTTCCCTTCTTTTGAAAAGAAGTGATGGGATGAGCAATCTTAGAGAACCCTACTACGAACCTTATGTAGTAACCAGCTAATCCCATAAAAGATATGACTTTTGAAACATTTATGGGTGTTGGCCATCCTCTAATGGCTTCAATATTCTCTGGATCTACTGTTATGCCCTGCTCTGAAATAATGTGTCCCAAGTAATGGATCTACTTTTGATAAAAAGAACACTTACTCAGTTTGGCATACAACTAATGTTCTCTCGCCACTTGCAATACCAGTCTTAAGTGATGTTCACGCTCCTCTTCATACTTAGAATATACAAGTATGTCATCCAAGAACACTATGACAAACTTATCCAAATAATTTCTGAATATGTCATTCATTAAGCACATAAATACAGTTGGTCCATTGGTCAGTCCAAATGGAACCACTACAAATTCATAATGCCCATACCTGGTTCTAAAGGTTGTCTTATGAATGTCTTCTTTCTTGATTCTTACATGATGGTATCCTGACCTCAAGTCAATCTTTGAAAATATATTTCCTTCTCTTAGCTAATCAAATAGGTCATCAATTTTGGGTAGAGGATACTTGTTCTTTATAGTATACTTATTCAGTTGTCAAAATTCAATACACAGCCTCAAGGTTCCATCCTTATTTTTTTTTTAAAGTATTGGTGCTCCCCAAGGTGAAACACTTGGATGTATGTACCCTTTCTTCAGCAATTCCTCCAACTGCATTTGTAATTCTTTTAACTCTGGTGTGCTCATTTTGTAAGGTGTTTTTTACACCGGGGCAACTCCTGGCACTAAATCAATTGAGAAATATATCTCCCTTCTTGGTGGAAACCCTGGTATTTCTTGGAATACATCTTCAAATTTCTGTAGTACCGAGAAAACTTCAAGGATTTGCCTCTTTGTATTTTTTGTCTCTTCCACATGAGCTGCATACAATTGACATCATTTTCTAAAACATCTCTTCAGTTGTAGGCTGAAATATCCCTTATAGAGATGGGTCTTGGAACTCCTTTCACAGTGCTTTGTTTTCCATCTCCATCAAGACATGTAAATGTCTTTCTATGACAATCTAGGACATCATGATGCTTTTCCAACCAATCCATTCCAATTAGAATATCATAAGACCCCAAGGGTACAATATTCAGATCAACACTAGTATTCACACCATTAAGACTTATGGAACAAATTCTGACCATATCATGGATTCTCCTTTTGGTTCCAGTGGCTAACTGAACCAAACTTGATTTTCCAAGATTACTTTTCTCCAAATGTAATCTATCCACTATTTTAAGATCAATGTAACAATGACTTGCTCTCGAATCAATTAAAATAGCAACAGGTTGATTTATGATCTTACCTTCCACCTCGATCATATTGGACTGGTATTCCTCTTGTCGATCATCTAAGGTTGCATAAATCCTTCCCATATCTTCGATTGTTGTAGCCTCTTAGACGTTTTGCACAGTCTTTACTATGCCCTTTCTGTGTGGGAAATCCTTGTATAGGTGATCTTCTTTGCATCCCCAGCATTTGATTGGTGGTCTTCCCCTTTTTCCCAAGGAGTCTTCTTTCTTGGATTCACCCTTAGCATATTGATATTTATGATTTCTATTAGGCTCATTCCTATTGAAGGGAGGTTTGAATCCTTTCCTCCTCTAATCGGACTTCTCCTTGTTCTTCTCCTTCCAATATTTATGCAGGGATTCTCTTCACTGGCCTTGCTCGTACAGGTATTTATCCTTCCTGATGGCCTATGTCAAGGTCTTGGGCTCATCATACCTAATATTTTCTTTATAAAAGGTTGGAATTCCACTTATAAATCTATGTATTTTCACCTTCTCATCATTAATGAACCTGGCATATTTTAACAACCCCAAGAACTTCTTCTCATATTTTTCCATAGTCATGCTTCCCAGCCTGAGTTCAAAGAACTCCTTCATTTTCTTGTCATAGAAATTCTCTGAGAGGTACTCCTTCTGGAAGTACTTCTTGAACTACTTCCAAGTGATCTTATTCTCATTAATATGTTCAACTTGCTTCAATTGATCCCACCACATTGCATATTTCCCGTGTAAATGGTAGGTGGCAATTTTGGCTTCTAGGTTTGATGAATAGTTATGCAATTGAAAATATCTCTTGAGTCAAAGAAACCATGCTTTGGCATCATCTTCCCTTTCTTTTTCAACATCAAAGGAGGGTGGCTTAAGCTTCCTCATCTCTCCTTGCAAACTGTCCACTTCATGTCTCCTTCTTTGGTGCCTAACAAGAGACACCTCTAGACTGCTTACGGAATCTTACGATGCATAAAACTTTCTTGTTGAGTAAGGAGTTGAGTGATGTCTATGAGTTCTTCTAGCACTTCTTGAATAACCATCTCTTCCATGATCATCTCTTCTTTCACAAAACCTGCCTTCTTCCCCTTGCTCAAAGCCATTCCTTGTTTTCCTCTACAATTGGTTTAAGCTCTACAGCACTTGAGCATTTATCTGACTTTTCTCTCTCAACATCCTCTCATTTTATTCTTTGTAGCTCTGCACTTCTATTTTGAGGTTTCTTACAGTTTCTATTAATGTTTCTTTCTCTCCTCTTCCCTTGCATCCATTGGACTATGTCTCTGCATTACCAACTCTGGTATTCTGGCCTTCAACCTCTCTATCATGGCTGGAGGCTCCCTCACCTTCTTCCATCTCTCGAATATCCATTCCGAGCTGATATGTTTAAATCTCTTAATTCTACAAAACGTGCAAGTGACCATTTTGTTAGAATTATGCATACAAAGAAATTTTCCAAACAATGCTACATATCCTTTTCTTCTTAGTTCATGAAGAATATATCCCCATTCTCCGCAAAATAACAATGTCATGTTATCCTTGGCTAATACAAAATTTCATTATGTGCAGGTGCTTCCCTCAAACCAAGTTTCAAGTGACCATGGTTTGAATCCATGACTTAGTCTCTTCCTTAGCGCCTCTCTCTGTTTTGTTTCACATGGGGCTTGTGCGAGCCACAAACCCACGGATAAGTTACCTCCAAGCCCTTTTTTACCTGTGCATGGGACCGGTGTTGGGAAAAATTCCTCCGGACTTCGACCTTCGTCTATTATCTTTTGTCAAGTCATGTTTCCTCCCGAAGTTACCCTTCGTCGAAATATCCATTAGCTCCACCACAACGATCGAACGGTCGATATTTAATATCCTGTCAAATGGACGACCCTTCCCCCTTCTAGAGGCTTCACGAGATCGATAGTCAACAACTTAATGAAGTGTTGGGACGGACAGCCCTCTATTAATTCGGTGCTCTGGGGGTCCAGGACATTTAGTTCCCGTGTTGCTCAACTCCCCTTGGAGTGATAATTTGTCGAAGTGCTTACCCTGGCCTTCCACTTTTTGATCCAACGGTTGAGAAAGGTCCCTAAGCGATCCTAAATCGACGGTTTGCATGCCTTCGTGACTTTGGGCTTCGGCACTTTTCACTTGTAGAGACTTGAAAACCCCAGGAGTACCAAGTCTCTGAACTACAAGATCTATTGTCGCGTGTCTTATGGGATCAACAGTCAATATGTACTCCAGCCTTTGGGAGTTCTCGACCCAACGCAAACTATCACATCTTTTTCCTCTGAAGTGCCCAGTATCCAGACTGCATGATCTATCGCCATGTGGAGAAATACTAGAAGAGGACATGTGGCCCAATCAGGCAGGTGACACATGTCACGCTCTAACTAACATTTCAATCTTCCACAGGTTCAAAACTCACTGAAAAATGGCACACATCCCATCTTTCCACATCATCCCAGGTGACATCAATGAGCCACGTCACTTCAAAATTTTGGGCTTTGGAATATTTTACGCTTGCATTCCTCAAATCTCCCGAACTCTGAATTTTCAAACTACTTAACCTTCCAAGGTCCACATCACCTCCAGGTGACATCATCATTCCCCACCACTTTGGCTCTTTGGGATTTGGAACTTCGGGCTTCGGGAGTTTCCACACTAGCACACTCCAATTCTCCCAAACTTCGAATTCCTAAACTGGCCAATCTTCCGACATGTGTCTCCCTTAACGGACGGTCCGGATTAACTATGGACTTTGGGGCTTTGGAAGATTTTGCCTTAGCAAAATTTGTTCCTCCTGAACACCGAACTCTCGAACCGTTGTGAGATATACGACTCACAATCACCCAAGTGCAGATCTGACAATCCTCAATACTCCTGAAACCCACCTCTCTATCCAATGGTCGACGAACTTCAGGACTTCGAGATATTTCACATCAACACACTCCATTTCTCCCGAATGTTGAACTTCTGAACTAGCCGATATGCAGACACGTGTCTCTACTAAAGGACGCTTTGTATTAACTACGGACTTCAGGACTTTAGGATATTTTCCTGCATGCAACATGAGTGCTTGCTTCTCCTAGAGTTTCGATCCTCTGAACTACCGTGAGATCTACAGATCACATTCGCTCGTGTGCATATCTCACGACTGAGACTTAAACCTACTCAACCTTTTTCTTCTCCTTCATTAGACGACCCTTGTTCACCTGTCCTCCAATCCAATGATCCTCGATCCCTCTTGATCCCACAGTGGTGATTGCTCCCGAATTCAAAAGGGATGGTCACGATCCTTCAATCCCTTACAAAAGATCTATGAATTTCTATCTTTTGCATAGATTCTACAATGCCATTCCTCCTGAACTTTTCAACCTCAAGGTCAGAATTTGATCTCAACCATGAGACTATAACCAATAGACCCAGCCCATACCAGCCTGATGTTTCAACCAGAAGCTTCGATACTAATCTGTAACATACCCCGCCACCCACAGGTCGGGGTACGCTACCTTCAAGCCCACCCTTGGACTTATTTCTCTTACTGATACCATTTTAAATTAATAAGGATGCATAAAAGAAAAGATATAATGACATGCACAACAATAACCAGTAAGCATGCATATTCAAAATATTTAATTAAATGATAAATAAATGCATAATGGAATACATTCATATATAGGTAAATAATACCATAACAGAGAGCACTTATATTTTCAAATAAATATTCACCAACTGGCTGCAGACCAAGGATCTTCCACCCAACTGTAGACACTACTGTTCCAAATCTCAACAGCGGTGTAACCCTCGAGCCAAGGATATGAATCCACAAGGATGGTTCCAAAGTGTTACTTCGCTTCCCAAACCAGTCAGCACTCAATCTCTCACAGGATTTCCTAGCACTTGCAGCAATCCAAGTACCCAACTCTCTTCTACCCAGCCTGCACCACCCAAGAGAATGGACCCCCACCCTTCTCTTCCATGCAATCTCTCAGGCATTCCTTCTCCTTCCAGGGCTCTAGCGCAACTGGTCCAGTATCTTCATGATGGAGCTCTCAAGACTCGCAGCTGTGAATAAATATGGACACCGGCCAACGCATCTCAGACATGCAAGCCTCAAGTCATAGATGGATTACATCAGTGACCTCTAAAACCAACAATACCATGGCTACTCTCCAGAAGTTCATTTCCCTTTCCCCAAGCCAAGACATGGATGAGGAAGGATGAATGAGTGATAGGTAAGAATGGAATGAGTGAACAAGTGAGAAAGTGAGTGAACTAATGAACTAGTGAGCAAGTGAATGAGTGAATGAGTGAACCCCCCCAATAGACCAGGAGCAGATTTAAGTAATTTGTAGGGAATCAAGAACCTCTTGGCCTCCCCCCAAGAAGCTCACATAACTGATCCACTACCTTAGACAAAAAGGGTAATCAAAATAGGAAATAAGCATTTATCCCCTCAAGCCCCCTCTCTTGTGAAATCATAGCCCCATATAACTCTAGTCCTTGTCTGTCTAGCAGCTAGCAATGTGTTTATTATTAAGAATGATTAAAACATTACATTTCTTAGGCACATTGGCCTCGTTCAATTGTTTGGGCCCTTTGGCCTCTTGACAATTAACAAAATACATTATTTAATATGTGGCTCAAAACCTAGGGTGTTACAAAGTGGCTTGGTTCTTATAGGGTTTTAGAGATAAGTCCATATGGTTAATAGGGTAAGATCCTCAAGCTCATTATGGAAGCCTTCTCGAGACTAAACCATGAGAAATCAGAGTAAGTTCTCATCCATCGCAACCAAGTCCAAAAAAAGGAGCTTCTAGGCTTAGAGTGATATGATTGCGACTTGGCAGTCTAGAAAGGGATACCAACCCTTTCGGTGACAAGCTTGAGGAAGGAAAATCATGAACAAAGGGAAATTAGGCTAGAAACTTAGGGGGAAAATGATGAAAGTGGATAAATTGGGTAGGTGACCTCTAGGAGATGATGTCCCAAGGGTTAGGGGGTTAATAACATTGTAACAGATGCCCCCTAAAGTGTGAGGTCAGAAGAGGTTTTTGATGGCCGAAATAATTTACCAATAAAAGACATAGAGTTGTGGGAAAAGAAGCTTGGAGAAGAGCATCGGCAGTCCTGCATAAAAAAAATCCCCGAGGCGGGGATTCCCATGCTCAATAAGACAGATGAGATCATAGTCACCATAAATACAATGTGGATCTATGCATGATGAAAGTGATGGCCACAATAGAATACATTATGGATCCATCAAGAAACAAACATGACTCGATTCATGGCCATGAAAGTATACACTATGGATCCATGAAAGACACAAGTGAAATCATAGCCACAACCAAGTACAAATATGGATCTATGTGACATCACACAAAGCAGTGAGAAATCGGTGAAGTTCTCATAAATATTCTCCATCACAGCTTGGTAAATAATATCATGTAACTTGAGGGTGATATTTCTGAAGGTCTTCATCCATAATCCAAATGGCATGAATATACGACATGCAAATAAATGAGTTGAAGTCGAGCATGGTAGAAACTATTTGATTATCGATCATTAATGTATATTGTTAACAGACTTGAGGGAGTCCATCGATGATGATGATGGAACCCAAGATACTGAGTACAGTCTATGACATGTGAATAAAGGAGTTGAATTCAAACACTCGTAGATTCATTCAACATGAGTTAATGATGTAAACCCACTCTCAAAATGCGAGACCTGCCACTGATGTCTGCAAGTCCCAAGGTAGTAATGGGTTTCTAGATTTCAATCCTATATTATGAGTTGAAGTCGATAGGTTGAAATCCATCGAAGTAGGGCCTTGATGTATCCCCCATCAATCGATGTGAAACAAGTAAAGATAGATGGTGTGAGAATGATAATAATGGAGCACAACTGACACAGGGATGGTGGAGATAAACAAGCATAAAGGAATGGCAGGTGGATGACGTAGGTAGAACTTCCCTTGAACAAGTATGCATGACAAATGACTTGAATCAACAACATTTAATCAATTGAATACCATAATAATTAATCATGGACCAGTGAGTGGAACATGACACAATGATGGGAATGGTGGTCAATGAGAGAAAATGGATAACATGACCATTGTATGTGATGGTAAAAATGGTGCATTGTTCAAGGGAGACTCAAATTAATGTCATTTGCCAGAGAATGAAGATAACAAGACGGAAAAACCCTTTAAAATTTCCCCACCATGATCAATTAGTACCTATTTCTAGTTTTTCGAGCTAGAGGAGGATAACAGAGGCTCGATATAGCTCATATGACGATGAGTCCCTCGACATATTATTAAAGAACCCGAGTAAGGAGGGGTTCGGTCCCATGAGTGGGTCCTTCGATGTAAAGTTTAACAAGTCCAAAGAAGGTAAACTCAATGGACTTTTCCTATTTAGAGATTCTGAAAAGGTCATAAAGGAAACTCTATAAAGGACTTTTTCGTAAAGTTAATCTTTAGGGTCCGAAAAAGTATAAAATGATACCTAGGAGAACTCTCCTAACCATAATGGATAGGGTGTTCCTTTTTCATAAATAGTTTGATGAGACCGAAAAAGAGATAAAATATCGTTCAACAGACGTGCTTTCTAATTCACTTTAATGAGCGTGAAAGACAACAAGATCGATTGGTAATCTTTTCATTTTTTAACGAGTTCAAAAAGAGCTTAAAGAGTCCTCTATGATGAGATTATTTTTCATAAATAGTTTGTCTGGCCCAAAAAATGGGTAAACGTATACCAGGTGGATGTCTTTTCAAGTTCATGATACGAGTGTGAAAAGACAAGCATACTCGGTGATCTTTTCTTTTTTAAGGAGTCGAAAAAGAGCTTAAAGAAAACTCCATAACATGGTTCCATAGCTTTTGTTGATAGTGTTCCTAACAAAAATAGGATTAGTATGTGGTTACAAGAACAATAAAAATGATAAATAGCCAAAAATGAAGAAAAAGAGCTAGTCATAGTGTGAACAAGGTTAAAATGAAGCTATATGTGGGTTAAAAAGTAGTGTTTTACCTTATTTTATCCACTTACCTTGGTGAAAGTCTGGAGAGCTCTTTTTCTTGTCCAAATTTGGAGTGGTGATTGCGGAGCGTGGAACTAAAAATATTGTACCCTTCAACCAAAAAACAATAGGTTGGACCTCAACTTACAAAACCCATCTTGTATTTTTTTATTTCATGCATTTTTTTGTTAATGGCAAGCCTCAAAAATTTTGAGTATGTGTGATCGCGATTGGCCTCCTTGCGGGGTACGATCGAATAGTTTGGTCACTTTGTAATACGGAGGAAGTCACATATAGGGTATATTGGAGGGGAAACTAAGAAATATGGTCGTGTTTGGTCACACTGTCAACCAAAGGTGGTTGCGATCGAACAGAGTGGTCACTACCAGCCGCCCTGTCTGCTCATGAGGGTCGTGATCGAGTGTGTTTTTTTCCATTTTTGCAAAAATTTGGATGAATATTTTAGTGTGAATGCGTTCTAAAAAACAATTCGGTGTCTCTGGCAAGTGTGAGAAACAATGTTGGAGTGGAGAGAACATGAACATGAAGTGAATGATAATGTTGCAATGGATGATCCTCCCACTCTAGATGATTTGAGAAATTGTGGGTTATTGAAATTCTTCCTTTGTCAAAACATGCGAGCTCAGGTAACCATGTTACAGAAGTTGGTCAATATGTGGGACGCAGATTGACAACACTTTGTGGTACGAGAACATGTATTAACCCTGGAGATAGGGGATATATATTTTATGACGGGATTTCCCCATCGTGGTGCCACCGTGATTCTAGTAGGTCGGAAGAGGGGTGGTGCAAAGAAAGTATATGACTATGTGGCATGCTACTGTCACTCGGGTATGCAAAAGAGCAACAATAAGTTGTCAATTAATCATGTAATGGAATTTACCTTACGCACCAGTTTACTCACCATTACACGGGTGGCAAGGAGTATTGGGCCTCACTTGGATTCAAGGAGCCAAGTAGATTATGTTGTGATGGTTCTATCCCCTACAATATATAATTGGTCTGCCACGGTCTTGGAAAACATGAAGGAACAGTTGACCAAGTGCAGGTTGGGTCGACAAAAACAATTTTGTTATGGATCCATTTCATTATCTTTCTTCTTCGAGCGAGTGCCTTCATCATGTCCATGGGATGTGGTTCCAGATATTGGGTATAGAGATCCGGCTATGAAGAAATGGACAAATATGTTGTTCTGACTCAGGGGGGGAATGCAATTCTAGTTTGATGCAATTTTTTTCCAATATTGGGATCGCCATATAGTGGCGATATATGATTATGCATACCACAATGTGGACTACCATGACGATCTAGATATGGTTCTCCCTGAGGGGGAAAGATTCAGTGATGAGTATGGTAAGAAAGATAAATTTTTAGTATATATTTTTTTGGTATTTTTAATGTTTTTGTGATTTTATAATATATAAATGTTTTTGTGTGTAACATAACAAATAATTTTTGATGGGCGTGTTTTTCACTAGCACGCCCAGTAGGTATGTCACCATTAAATAGGCAAGGTGAACATCTTGGTATTAGCATAGAACAGCATGGTAGAAGAGCCAATGCAGATCTCTTGGAAGATCTCAAGGAGAATCTCGAGCGTTTGACGGTGGGCATTCTAGTGCCACACATGGACAATATACCTCTGTGTATGGAGAAGAATGTAGTAGGTGTGGGGAATCGGTTTGGGCACCTTCTGCGGAAGGTCACACAAGCACTCATTTGATATAGTGACCATAGGGATCCTCGTGATGACTAGTGCTCTTTAGTGTGATGGACTTTTGGTGCATTTTGTTTTGCAGATGTATCGGCAGAAAGCCCAATTTTGTTATGTTATACTAGTTTTGGATACTTTTTGGACAAACGCTTTATATATATATGGACATATGGATTTGTGATTTCTGCTTATATATATGTGATGAAATGGTTTACACAAAGAATGTTTAATGTGATGCTTTTTTAATGAAGTATATGTCAATTCAAAACAAAATTTTCTAGTGAGTTAGCTAAAGAATTTAATTGTCTTGGTATATGTTCATAAGTGATAAAACAAAATGATTGTTCCAAGATTTGTACCCTTAAATATTTCCTAAAAACGATAGGATGTCGAATAGAATAAGTTGAGTTGAGGTGTGAAACGATGAGCTCGGAATCTAGGTGTAGTATCAGGTGACGTATGCCCCAAGTTGATGCTTCAGTCAGAATTTCAATGACGCCACTATATTTTGTAGTATTGTTCATTGCAGGGCCTATATTTATGCCCCCAGAGTTGACTATATCGTTGGTGGGTAAAATAATCACCCAACCAGTAGAAGCGATGTTCTAGGAGGTGCAACTAGCTCTATCCGTGTATCCAAAATAGGGTGAGGGAAATGAAGACATCTACAGCTTGAGCATTAAGTAGGATAATCATATTGACAAAGACTGTCACATAAAGGGAAAACAAAATTAACCATAGCATACTATAATACATATGGTACAAAATCACTAGATAGCGCGGGGCTTATACATAGTACTCTTTCAAGTAGAGCCTGTTGGGGGGCTCTAATAATGGGTTGCCTTGATAGTCGGCTAGCTCATAGGCTCATTTTTTAAGAAGTATCATAATTATATAGGGGCCATGCCATAAAGTTTCAAACTTACCTGCACCTAATTTATCGCGGTCTTGGTCATAGGCCAAAACTAAGTCGACTTCTAAGAAGGTTCGCGGGTGTATTTTTTTATCGTATTGGTGTTTTACATGCTTTTGATGAGATTCATTGGTCATGATGGCTTCACACCGATGTCCATCAAGATGAGATAAAAATAAGAGTCACTCTTCTTCAGTGGAAGTGTTGGGCAAGAGTTCGACAGCTAGCTTGAGGGATGGTAATTTTCATTCAATGGGTAAAATGGCCTCCAAACCATAGACAAATTGGAACGGGGTGAAGCCAGTGGTTGTTTTGTTCGAGGTCCGATATGCCCATAAAGCTAGGAATAGAATTAAATTCCAATTGAATTTATGTTTTCCAATCATTCTCTAGAGCATTGTTTTGAGTACCTTATTAATGGACTCAACTTGACCATTTGATTGAGGGTAGTAAGGAGATGAGTGTTCTTGTTCCAAACGCAACAGAGTAGACAGTTTTGTCATCATGTTATTGAAAAAATGTGACCCATGATCGATCACGATGGATTTGGGCACACTGAAACAGACAATTATGTGATTGAATATGAACAAGGCAACAATATTGGCATCATTAGAATAGGTGGGCATAGATTCTGCCCATTTTTTAAAACAATCAACAACCACAATAATGTAGTTATGACCGGCAGCATAAGGGGGTTTACAAGTGGTAAAATTGATGCCCCATTTGGAGAACCGACCGACTATAATGAAGGGGTGTAAAGGAGCGGGGTGAGCATGCATTTTATTAGAAAATATTTGAAGAGGATGGCATTTTTTTACCATATTAATGCAATCTTTGAAAATTGTGGGCCAAAAATAGCCTGCACGTAAAATTTTCTAGGCAGTGGCTAACCCAAACAAATGGCCACCACATGCTCCAGAGTGGAAGTCATTTAGGATTTGTTCAGCTTTAGATAGGATGACACATTGGAGTAGCACCATGTCCACTACATGGCGGTAAAGAGTATCGTCGACGATGAGATAGTTTTGGGACTGATGGTGAATACAGCGACGATCATCTTTAGACATATTGAGCCGAAAACATTGGGTCTGGAGATAAATCAGTATGTCTCCATACCAAGGATCGGACGATTCTATGAGAAAAAAGGATTCATCAGGTAACGAATCTTGGACCACGGATTCATCAAAGGCTCAAGGAAGATCTTTCATAAATTCTGTGAAAATCAAATATTTTTTGGATTTGGGGGTGGAGAATTCAAGATCAAATTCATGTAACGGGATGATCCATGTAGAGTATATTCCCCCCAATATCTGGCATGAAAAAATACATTACATTGGGTTCACATCAGATATGACAGTGGTGGTTTGAAGCAGAATAATAATCCCTTACTGAGATAATAAATAACATGCTCCCTGTATTGATCGTCAGTCTGGACTAATACCATTTCAATGGTGGTGCCATAGGTTTCCAGGTATAGGATGAAATATTTATTGTAATTTGAGGGTTTAAGTAATGGTGTAGATGTGAGAACCTACTTCAAACGAACAAAAGATCGTTGGGCCTATTCATCCCAAATAAAAGGTACACCCTTTTTTAATAACCACATGAAACCTTTGGTGATTTCAGCATAATTGGCAACTAAGTGTCTAAGGAAGTTTGCTTTCCCTTGCAAACTTTGAAGTTGGATGATGGATTTGGGAGGAGGAAATTCGATGATTGCCTCGACTTTGAGGGGATCAACTATGATACCATACCTGGATACAATTAAACCAAGTAAGCGATCGGAATCCACAACAAAAATGCATTTGTGTGGGTTCAAGCGAATGTTGTAATATCGATAGCGAATGAATATTTGGTGTAGGTGATCTACATGATCGGACCTCTTGGGAGATCAAGCAGGGAGATCATCGAGGTAATGGTGTACGATATGTTTAATGACATGGAAAGTGTAGGACATGGCCCACTGGAATGTTGCACCAGCATTTTTAAGACCAAAAGGTAACTTTTGATATGTGAAAGGTCCCCATGGGAAGATAAAAGCAGTTTTGTGTTGGTCCTCTGGAGTAATTTCAATTTGATTATAGCTAGAGAATCCATCCATAATGAGAAGACTCCACATTCATCACAATCATCGATGATATGATTGATGAAGGGGGTAGGGAAATTGTCTCTAGGATATGCCTTATTGAGGTCCCTATAATCAACGCATACTCGGATGGTGCCCTACTTTTTTTTAACTAGTACAATGTTGGATTCCCATTCAGTTAGGGTCATGGGGTAAATAAAACCAACGTTCAGTAATTTTTTCACTTCTTCCTTATTGGCTACAGCTTTCCGTGGATGAACAGGGCGGATTCGTTGTTGAACTGGATGGGCTCTGGGATAAGATTTAATTTCATGTACAACAATTTTTGGGTCAATACCTAGCATTTCTTCATAGGACCAAGTGAATATCTCGCAGAATTCTTTAAATAGGGAAATATAAAATTCAATTTGATCAGGTGAATAATCTACGCCTATCTAAATGTTTTCCATGACCCCAAGTTTAATTTAAATGTCGATCAAAATGGTTTTGGAAATATTTCCCAAATTTTCTTTAGATAAAATAGGGTATGATGTGGAAGGTAAAAGGGATGGATCTTGGATATCAGTTGAAACAAGGGTGTGTATCTAGGTCTCTTTATTCTCTCCAAGGGGAAGGAAAGATGATCGATAATGGAAATACTCCCAAGGTTTATCTTGTAAAGTCATGACTTCCATAACAGATTCATCTGAAGGAAGGGCAATGTTGAGAAAGTCATGGGATGGTGAAACATTGGTGGCCCAAGAGGGAGAGGAAAACAAATCTAGTTCCTCATCCATTAGGAGACTAGAGTGAGAATCAGGAGATTCTCATGTCGATTGTATGACTAAATATGCCATATCGATTGGTGAGAGTGGCATAGTGTCTCCATAAGACTCCATATTAGATGGGTGGGGGATTACCCAAGGGTCATTGCAACCGATGGGTGTTCCGGCAATTATGGAGATCATATTGATGGAGATGGTTGGAGGTAAATCTAATGGAGGGAGGGGAAAAGTCCCCATTAACGAGGGTTAAAGGCTGACCCTGATGCTTTCACATCCCAAAGAAGACTCTCTTATAAAGGGGACGTTTGCATTATTATTTATTCGTACATCTGGGGTATAGAAGTCGAGTTGGTCTACAGTGACGATCTTCCCTTGATGGGGGAATTTAAAAATTCGAAAGACACTAGACGCAACAACCTTCATGGTGTAAAACTAGGTGTGACCTAAAAGAAAATTATAATCGAGTGTGGCATCAATTACCTCGACTTCTACCAAAACGGTTTTTCCCGTGAGTTCAACGGGTAATGAGGGGAGAATTTTGTGGTGTTTGAAAAAATGACCATCAAAATTTTTCAGTATGGTTTCTGATGTGGTAAGTTGAGGAGAACCAAGAGATTTCCAACATCTCAAGGACATAATGCTAGTTGCAGAACCTTCATCAAGCATTGTTTGGAAGACATTTTTGTTAAGAGATCGGGCAGTGATTTGTAATTCTAATTGGTGTGATAGGCGGGAATCATTGCACCTTCTGTCGAAGGAAATAACTTAGATTCTGCAAGGTCAATTCCACCAATGGTTGATAATAAATATTTACGCTACGTGAGGTAGGACTCCAGTACTTCAAGTGTCTACATGGCGCAAGGGGTTTGGGTGAGATCTTCTACTATATTGTAGTGTTGGGATTCATGAGCATTAGGATTATGTGTAGTGCAACGAAGTACTCCCTTTAGATGGTGTAAGGAAGGTTTGATATCTAGCTTCTCTAGTGTGAGAGGGCCATTAGGTGGGGTGGATGCAGGGGGATCCTTGGGTAAATAATCACCTTCTGGAGAATCATAATTCTTGGCTCTAGTAGATATAGCTGTGGATTTAACCATCAAGACATTTACAAATGATGTTTTAGGGTTGCCACCAGGTGGGGGTGGTTGCATTTGCACAACCATTTGTTGTTGGGGGGGGGGATTTGTTAATACTGTAGGTGTAGATGAGGATGGGCCTCATTTCATATATTGATGGATTTCAGTGAGAGAAGGAAAATATTTGGTGAAATGGTCCTCTTTACAAATTGTTGAGACCTAAAATTGACATCCCCATTACCCTATTATAATCCTCACCTATACCTTTTTTTCCTACATAAATCTTGAGTGAATGACAAGAACGCTACCATTTTCCAATAATAAGGTCATAAGGTAAAGTATGGTTAATTCATGCATTTTGTGGTTTATAGAGTTAAGGAATTAAATATTTCATGTACTAATGCTCAATTTGTCATATGTAAATCTTTGACCTCTAGATGTCCAGCGTTTATGTACCATCTCAGCTATCCGGTACCTGCGCACCAAGAATGTTGATGTCTGAATACGATACCAAGCGCATATGGTACTAAAATAGCATCTGTTGCGATCCGGTACCAACATGCACTGTTATGATCCGGTACCAACGGCCACACACTGTTATGATCCGGTACCACCTTTTGCGCACTGTCATGATCCGGTACCATCTACCTGTTAAGATCCGGTACTAATATGGAAAAGCCTAATGCACTAAGTTAAGTGCCAGATCTCGCCTAAGTCAATTGGTGGACGTCTATTTTCTTTAGCAAGGTTATAATAAGAATAGTTTGTTGATTGCCTCATCCTCATGCACTTCGTGTCATGAGGATGAAGCTAAAGATGTAACTGAATGATTGAATTCAACAACTGATTGATTTGCAAATCACTTTGCCTCCTTGTGTTTCACGATTCAGACTATTAAATAGCCATGGCAAGGATGGTAGAGGTAGTAGGAGAGTTGGCATATTACCAATATGTAAAGAAGCGTATGATAGAACAAAACATATTCAGAGTGAAGATTAATAGAATTTCATTTATCTCCATATTTTGATTATCCATGATTGAGTATGAGTTGAGTTGTTAACGGAAGTTTGGTTTTATGTTTTGAAATGTGAGTGAGAGTAATGTGTGTGTTGAAGACAAGCTTCCTGTAGACTTCAATATCTGACCTGTTGAAGCGGCAAGGGCCCACCGCCCAACAAAGGTCATCCTCTTTGTAGATTAGCATTAGTATTTGTTTTCAGTAGTATAAACATTGAATTAGCTAAAGCTTTAACTCTGTTAGATGATAGCAATACAACTTAGATTAATATTTCCATTCTATAATTGCTTAGAGATCTTTAATTGCTCTGTTTTTGCATATGCCATGTTTTTGTTCTCATGAATTTGATTTCCTTGAGTGATCATAGATGCTGGCAGCAATAGTCAAAACTATTTGGATAAGAACTAGTGAAGTTCATTGCGAACCACAGCAGAACCAACATATTGACTATTGAACTACCCATGCTATGCTATGATGATTGATGTGTGATTTCATTTCAGAAGTGTGGATTTCATAGTTATTTTTTGATCCAGGTGGATATCGGTGGCCACCCACCTTTTCCGACTAGCTCAAAACAGTTTTCTGGCAATTTTGGCAATTTACTATTTTTAGCAGGTTTTAACTTCCGGGGCCATTTTGAGGGCCTAAATGAAGGTTTTTTGAGATCGAGGTTCTCAATGATAGCCAATGGCATGATTGAGCCCCAAAAATGAATATCCTCGACAATACCTTTCCAACGAGCTATCACACGCCTAAAACGGAGATCGTATGCAAAAGTTACGATTCCGGGAAGTTGATGTACTAACTTACCCAAACGGGGCCCACATGACTTTTGGCGCTTCATCTCCTAGGGTTAGGTTTTTGGATGTCTATGAATTTTGGAATTCTCTTCTATTGTAAAACCTATTGTAAAAATGCCTCTAGAGCCTCATTGTAATCATCTTCTGACGGATGCGAGTAGCAACCACATCTCTTCTCAGAGATAAGCTACCAGCGCCCTAGCTAGTTTATTTCCATACTCTCTGTAAGCATATTTTAGTCATTTACTATTAATGAAATGAAGTCTTATTTCCATTGCATCTCTGTGTTTATGCGTATTTATGTATTTCATTATGTTCCTACATAAATCCGTATCAGTGGTATCAGAGCGGTCTGCTCATTCTCAATCCTTCTTTGCATGTCCCCAACGAGATCGGGGTATAAGGAGTTGGGGCTCAATCTGGTTGAA
>JZKD02S1977930.1:376343-389171 GCA_000966675.3 Picea glauca | reverse complement strand
AGGAAATCTACACCCTATCATCCACAAGAAAATGGACAAGTAGAATCTACCAACAAAGTTATTGAGTCCATTCTTACCAAAACAGTACAGCTGCACCATAAGGATTGGGCTGACATATTATTAGAAGCCTTATGGCTTATAGAATCACCTGGAGGAATACAATAGGACATACACCCTATGAGTTAGTGTATGGGAAGCAAGTGCTTCTCCCCATAGAATTTCATATCAAAACCTTCAGGACTGCAGTACAAGTTGGCATGAACTTGGATGAAGCCCAACAACAAAGACCCTTGTAGCTTAGTGAGTTGGATGAAACTAGGCAGGAATCACTTCAAAGGACTACCCTCATTCAAGAGTAGAGAACAAAATGGCATGACAAGTATCTCAAAAAGAAAAAATTTCAATAAGGAGATTGGGCCCTATTGTATGACAGCAGATTCAAGAACTTCAAAGGTAAGTTAACCACCCATTGGATGGGACCTTATGAAATTGACACTATCTATGATAATGGTTCAATCAGAATAATGACAATTGATGAACAACAGATACCACTACTTGTGAATGGTCACCGATTGCGAGTTTACAACAAACCTCTGTCAAAAGAAGAATTCTTGACTCGTATACTACAGAATTTAGACATGCAGATGATCAGTAAGGAAGGAGATCCTCCTACTGACCCACATTGATTTATTGGTTTATTTGAAACTTTTTGTACATAGTTGTGGATCGAATTTTGTTAATAAGTTGAAGGTAACAAGAGACTCTTACCTCCTTTTGTTTTACTTTCACAAATTTTCTTTTCTTTTGTAAGCAAATTTTTATAATCTATTTGATCCTTCATGAACTTGCTAAACATAAGTTGTAGGCATCAACAATGTTATGTTCTGCTTTGGTACCAGAAATCATGTTCTAGTCTGGTACCAGTCCAGTACCAGAGTCTGTCCTTCTTCAGTACTATCAAGACACATTACCTAATTAACAAAGCATACTACGCATATTTCAAAATATTATGTCAATTAACCTGAAGTGTGAAGCCATGCAACACCACTTAAGATGGAACCACGAAGCCAAATGCAATATCAAATGGCAGCCCTTCTGTTGACAACTAAAGGGAATTATTTTAATTTCTTTTGGTTTTGTTGCTGAGAAGAATTTTAATTTCTTTTGGTTCTGTTGCTGAGAAGAATTTTAATTTCTTTTGGTTTTGTTGCTGAGAAGAACTTTAATCTCTTCTGGTTGTGTTGCTTAAAAACAAAATAAAAAGAGGGACACAATCTTTGCCTATGATTTCTCAAAGAACCATAATCCACTTTAAAGACTAGAAGTTGCCTTTACCCAGTATTTCAGCATGATTTAAAGGAAAAAAATATATTAGCCTATAAGCAACTATCTCACCCTAACCAGACTTCAATAGTATTCATTGGATTATCTTATTAAAGAGTAACATATGAGTATATGAACACTCTCTACCATGGGCACACTACCAAAACTTTTATGGAAGAGGATGTACCAGTACCCTAAGGAGACTTTAGGTCATCCTCTTATGGACAACTTCAGACAAAATTATACATCTGGATCACTCTAAAGAAATAATGTGCATAAAAGTTTATTTTTCCTTCAGACAAATCTTTAAAATACATACAAAAGAAGAGTATATGCCTTCCAACCCAATACCATCCCACCCTGTAAAAAGGTTTTCAGATGAGCCTCCCCTGTCACCGTGCAAATCACTCTTTAATACAAACCAAAATAGGTGACTATGGACAAGAAGACTCTAATGGAAAAAGGGTTTAAGAGACTAACCCGCTGGGATACTGAACAGGTCTGCTGGCAGCGGGTATCGGTCTGTGGTATGACAAGGCAAACCCATCAAGGTACTGAACATGCATGTTGGCAATGGGGCATTCTTCCTAGGGAAGGCACCTCTCACTAATTCTCACAACTACCCCACCAGAGTACTGAACAGGATTGTTGGCAGTGGGTTCTGGTTGAAAAATGTCTCATCTATACTTGTCTGATTGAAAAATCCATTTTTTCCATCTAAAACAAAAAAGGTCATCATTGGCTTCCATGAGATACAAAACTCTAGATGAATCAGCAATATAATTACTCCAAACAAATGTCCATTTGAGAATCACCCTAAGTCAACTTATCGGTCTAACATCCAAAGCCTACACTATCTAAGAAGGAAACTTCTTAAGAGTGGAGCCCTAACTAGGGAGTCTAATCTACTTATATTGTGAACTTTATCTATAACAACCAATGATAGTAAATCTTTGAAGCGAGTTAGGTGGGATCTATTCTTCTAGAAAACATATATATATTCCCCTGTTTCACTACTGAATGCTACCTCTGTCAATAATCCATTAAAAGAAGGGCAATTTCATTTTTTTTGGCATGAGATGCAAACATATATATATTCCCATGTTTCACTGCTCAATGCTACCTCTGCCAATAATCCATTAAAATAAGGGTGGAAATTTTATTTTTTTGGTATGAGATTATATGATAGGTGATAAACTGTACTTCTAAAATTTGATTGGTTTCTTTTTATCTTATCATATTTTCTCCATTATGATATAGAATGATTGAATTGTCTTGCCTACAGATATACAACATCTTCAGCATGGGGGAAGGTCAAAGAGCCCCTTCAGGACTCTTTTCCAGACTCATATAATTCACCTACAGAACCAAATACAAAAGAAGATAAGCACAGAATAACAGAAGTACAGGACATTCTCGTACCAAGTTTTCAAGAAACTTTAGTCTAAAAGGATGAATTCTGACAATTTACAAGTAGTCACACATGCTATGGGTATCGATCATACAAAGGTGAAAGTAAAGGTAACATGGTATTTATTTTCCTATGCTCATAAAACTACAATAAGTATGAAAAGATATACTAGATCTTATGACCTTAGTATTAAACACATGTGCCTATCCCTCATACCCATATGCCTAAACCTAATTAATCCTCTCATAGCTCTTGAACATGGTTAAAGGAAAAAATCATATCAAAATATGAAGCATGCATAGCAATGATAAGCCACGAATATATTTCGTCCTTAAACATTCACGAACCCATCTTATATCATGAACCACGATCCAACATTAATTTCACCCCATGAAAGTCCAATCACCTATTCCAAAATGATGCCCTGATACCCAACGTCTTATCCTCATCATTACAGTAATGGGTAGATATGAAATGTCTTATCTGGTAGTGAAGCCATCCACATAAGCCTCATTTGGTCATAATTTTTCCTTGCAGCACCCTTACTTAAACTTACCATTCGCAACACCATCACCATATTTCCCCTTGTCATGAGATTTTCTCTAGTCCTGAGCCTGTTCCTTTCCGGTACCAAACCCTTCATCAATTAACTAAACCCTTGTGCTACAGCCCGATCCTTTTCTCAACTTATAACGACAGTCGTTACTAGACACGAACCGGTTTTCCAAATTTATAGGGAAACCAAGAAGTACCAATTATGTCAAGAAAAATACGCTAGATTGAGGTGGATACCATTGCTGAAAAAATTTACAGGCTGGCATGAGAAGATATCTCAGGAATTTATACAAGGTTGTGATGGAGAGATTGCACATATAGGAAATCTACAACTGACAATTAATGAAGCAACCTTAAGGGAGGTTACAGAACTACCTAGCAGAGGAGCCAACTACTTCAAAGGTGTAGGAATTAACAAAGAAATGTGCCAACAATTCTTGAAGGCAGATCATCAACACCTTGAATGGAAGAAGGGGATCCCTAGGAACTACATCAAAGAGGAATACCATCCAATGATTACCAGTCTTCAACGATTTGTCACCTGTGAAGGCAGGTATGTTGTGACCTTCATATATCATCTTAGGCTTCTATTGCATTTTGAAGGAGGCCCTGAAATCGATTTTCCATATTTTCTATGGATGAGTTTGAACAAAATGGTAAGAGGTGTTAAATCCATCTCCAAAATAGAGAAGACTAGCATTTACCATCAAGGTCTCATTAAAATTCTAGTTTTACATGAGCTTAGGAAATAGAGGATTAGTTGGAAAACCCTTATCACACAACACCTTCCCATAGAAAACAAATCTGTGGAGGAAACCCAGCATGGTCCAAAGAAAAGTAAGGAACCCCAAGAGAAAAAGAGAAAGAAGGATAAGACAACTCCACCATCATCTAGGGCAGTGATACAACATAAAAAGTAGGGTCCTCTTCCATAGTCAACAAGAATTCTAAAATATTTGAATCAAAAGGTAAAAACAAATTAGTAGAAGAGACTTCAACGGTGGCAGTTGAGAAAGAGGACCATCAGAAAATGATGAAGAAAGGGAAGCATAGCTTAGAAACTAAAAGTAAACAGTTTGTGGCACAACCCCCTGTCACCATTTCACAATTAGAAAAGAAGAAAAGGAAGCCTGTGAGCATCCCTGATCCGGTAGGTCCTTGTAAAAGAACTACGAGGAGCATGGAAAAGAAAGGAAAAACAATAGTCAGTCCTCATACACAGGAAGATCCAATCGACCTTACCTCCCCTTCTGAGGATTTACCAATCCAAGATGACAGCCCTAGTTTGACCGAGGAGCAAGACACTATTACTTTATGTGGGATGAGGGAGGAAGTCGAGGAAAGGGAGTGCACCCAGCCAGTAATGATAGAATCAACAAAGAACTTGAAAAAAGAACAAATGAAGAAAAGGATTGGGGAATTGCAAAAGCAAAATCAGGAACTCCAATAGAAAGTGAAGGAATACCAACTCTTGGACAGGTATATCAAAAAGGAAAATGAGCAGTTGAAGGCAACCAACCAACAAATTCAAGACGACCATGAAGAGACTTCTAACAAGCTCAAGAAGGTATTACGACTCCTACAATATGTTAGGTTCATCAAAAGGGAGCTGAGAGAAGAGGCTTCAGTCATCAACATCATTGATCCACCAAAGTAAAGAACACGGGCTCAAGTTTTGAAAAATTTTGGATTTTGTTTTCAGTTGCATGAGGACATGCAATGATTTTGGCATGGGGGAATGTTGAGACCTGAAATTGACATCCCCATTACCCTATTATACTCCTCACCTATACCTTTTTGTCCTACCTAAAGCTTGAGTGAATGACGAGAACGCTACCATTTTCCAATAATAAGGTCATAAGGTAAAGTATGGTTAATTCATGCATTTTGTGGTTTATAGAGTTAAGGAATTAAATATTTCATGTACTAATTCTCAATTTGTCATATGTAAATCTTTGACCTCTAGATGTCCAGTGTTCTTGTACCATCTCAGTTATCTGATACCTTTGCACCAAGACTGTTGCTGTCTGAATTCGATACCAAGCGCATTCGGTACTAAAATAGCATATGTTGCGATCCGGTACCAACACACACTGTTATGATCTGGTACCAACGGCCACACACTGTTATGATCCAGTTCCACCTTTTGCGCACTGTCATGATCCGGTACCATCTACCTGTTACGATCTGGTACTAATATGGAAAAGCCTAATGCACTAAGTTAAGTGCCAGATCTTGCCTAAGTCAATTGGTGGACGTCTATTTTCTTTAGCAAGGCTATAATAAGAATAGTTTGTTGATTGCCTCATCCTCATGCACTTCGTGTCATGAGGATGAAGCTAAAGATGTAACCGAATGATTGAATTCAACAACTGATTGATTTGCAAATCACTTCGCCTCCTTGTGTTTCACGATTCAGACTATTAAATAGTCGTGGCAATGATGGTAGAGGTAGTAGGAGAGTTGGCATATTACCAATATGTAAAGCAGCGTGTGATAGCACAGAACATATTCAGAGTGAAGATTAACAGAATGTCATTTATCTCCATATTTGGATTATCCATGATTGAGTATGAGTTGAGTTGTTAACGAAAGTTTGGTTTTATGTTTTGAAATGTGAGTGAGAGTAATGTGTGTGTTGAAGACAAGCTTCATGTAGACTTCAGT
Organism: Picea glauca; assembly: GCA_000966675.3. Taxonomy (NCBI): domain Eukaryota; kingdom Viridiplantae; phylum Streptophyta; class Pinopsida; order Pinales; family Pinaceae; genus Picea; species Picea glauca. The sequence continues at coordinate 383,215 of JZKD02S1977930.1, read as the reverse complement.
AGCTGACCTGTTGAAGCGGCAAGGGCCCACCGCCCAACAAAGGTCAGCCTCTTTGTAGATTAGCATTAGTATTTTTTCTCAGTAGTATAAACATTGAATTAGCTAAAGATTTAACTCTGTTAGATGATAGCAATAAAGCTTAGATTAAGATTTTCATTCTATAATTGCTTAGAGATCTTTAATTGCTCTGTTTTTGCATATGCCCTGTTTCTGTTCTCATGAATTTGATTGCCTTGAGTGATCATAGATGTTGGCAGCAATAGTCAAAACTATTTGGATAAGAACTAGTAAAGTTCATTGTGAACCACGGCAGAACCAACATATTGACTATTGAACTACCCATGCTATGCTTTGATGATTGATGTGTGATTTCCTTTCAAAAGTGTGGATTGCATAGTTAGTTTTCTGGGTCAGATATCAGAGTTGATCTATCAAACCAATTCCATCTCATACTTGCATGTGCCATAATGTAATAGATAACCTCTCTGTGAAAGATGGCCAAAGTGCATTGCAGTTTGTTATTTTGATTTGTTTCCAGCATACATAATCTAGTTTAATTCTATACTCGTGACATTAGAAATTACCTTTCTTACTGGTGTCTTGTAACTCTGTTGATTACAAATCCTGGATTGATAATTAATGAGTGCATTATATTAGACACATAAGTAGCACAACACAAATCATGCAAGGTTATTTGGCCTTTCGTTTAGGTTTACCCTCAGCATTGTTTTCTTGTGTCTTGGGGCCCGACTACTCAGAAGAGTTTTTCTTTTTCTTATTATTGTTACCCTTCTTTTTTCCTATGCATTGTTGTGGGTTTTTTGGGTGCATTTGATTGCACCAAATTAACCTCATAGGTTTGGGTAGGTGGCTTAGTCAGAGTGCTTGTATGGACAGATGAGTTAGGATTCGTAGCCTTATTCAATTGGTTGTGTTTCCCAGTCATATGACCAAATGTATAAGTAGAAACAAGATCGATCATACCATTGGCATGGGGTCCAGGTGCAGCCTTGGTTGGATCATTCGGTGGTTGAGGACCATGGGGAATCAAGTTGTATAATGTTCCTAATTGAGATTATACCAAGTATAAATATTGGGCTCGATTGATGGCTTGTTCTTTGTTGATGACGCCTCCCATGGAGACATCTCGAGCTATAGGTGGAAAGAGAAACTTGGTGAACCAATCAACTAATAATTGATCTAGGATTGTGGCTTTGATTAATCGACATTGACGCCTCCATTCATGAATGTGATCTTAAATGTGGGTGGAGGTTGATTGATGTAACGAGGTTAAGAGCTCGGTATCGGTCTCATAGTAGATAGGTAATTGGAAGTGTGTCAAAAATGCCATGGCAAGTGAATTAAAGTTGTCAAAGGAGTTCTGCAGCAGTTCTATATACCATTTGGTTGATGAACCTGTAAGGGTTCGCTGGAAAAGTCATAATCAGACGGAATTGTCCATTAAGGAGTTTGAAGAACAACATAGGTGGAAATTCATCACGTGATTGTTTGGATATTCTCCAGGATTTTCATCGAACTTTGGAATATGAGATGGGATTTTGGTGGGAATGGGGGGCCAAAAAGAGGAATGTCATATGGGATCATTAGTCAACCTTGAAAGATCATTAAAATATAAAGTTTCAAAGAATGAAAGTTGTTTTTTGACCTATGGAGCTAGGTTATATGGTACTCCTCCATATGGGTGTTGTTCTAGAGGTCCTCCTCCATATGGGTGTTGTTATGGAGGTCCTCCTTCATAAGGTGGTTCGCTAGGGGGTCCTCCACCATAGGGTGGTCCTCCAGGGGGTCCTCCTCCATAAGTTGGTCCCCCAGGAGGTCCTCCTCCATAGGTTGACCCTCTAAGAAGTCCTCATCCATGGGGTGGTCCCCCAAGGGGTGGTCTGCCAAGGGTTCCACCACCATAGGGTGGTCCCCCTCCATCGTGGGGTGGTCCGCCAGAAGGTCCACCACCATAGGGCGGTCCTCTAGGGGGTCCTCCTGGTTGAGTAGCAATTGAAGGATTGGTGGGTTGTGGAGGTTGGTTCCATATGGTATTGGATATTCCTGGGTAAGGGTGGCCATATAATAGGTTGGTGGTAGAGGGAATAGTCAAGCCCCATGATGGGTGTTTTCTGGTAGCTGGGGGCTTCCTCATAGTCAATTGGTGCCCCCAGAGTGAATATGGCCCCGAGGCTAGGGATTTCCCCCCAGTGGGTGGCTCCCCCCAGTCAAATAAAGGTTGTATCCTGATAGTAGGATGTGCCCCCACTAAAAATGATCTGGAATTTGAGGGTTTCCCCCCAGCAATATGTGGGTTGGATATTTTCCCTAAGTACATGGGTTGTCCCCTAGTGAAAGGCTAACTCATGGATGTTTGTTGGCCAAAACCCATTAGTTGACTTCCTTGGGGAGGTAATCCTCCCGTTGAAGGTTATTTTCCAAAGAGGTTGGGATCGCCTCCTAAGAACAGCAGGGGGGAAACCTTGCATCCTCTGAGACCTATGAAAGTTTTGATCGATCGGGATTGAGATATAAGAATGAAAGTCCTAAATCCAACTAAAGAAAATAAACAACACACTCTAAGAAATCTAAGTATCAAACAAACAAACCAAAGATTATTTCCATGAGTGCACTAGTTGGTGATGAAATCCAACATCGTGGGAACATGTGAGAAGGCGCAGGGATAAGTGGGTGGATTAGTTACCTTGGCAGCCTACTTAACAGACTTACACCTTAGTGCAAGCTCCCTGACATTGTATATGTGGGTTGCCCTCTAAGGACCTCAAGTGAGTTTGACCAATGTTTGATCCAGGTACAACAAAGACTCCCATTCATTGCCAACTTGTGTAAGCACCCTAAAGATTATGGAAACTAAGGTCGCCAACTTGCAGTCAACCTTCGGGTGAGTACAATCAACAGTTAGGTTCGATAGTATGGGCAAGATATCAAGTCTGAAATTCCTCAATAGGACTGAGAACAAGAGGAGAAGAAAAGGATTAAGAGGACCCTGAACTGATTCAGGATTCATGAAGTTCCAAGACCAAATGGAAACAGTAAATTCTCAAGAATAATCCACAATATACTATTGTTCCACTACGTTTGGTTAAGCCTCGGAGGGGTAATCTTTGTTTCCCAGTAGCACGCGACCTCGTGTGTATCCCCTGTGTGAGAGGGGGTTCCCAGATATATCTATACAAAATTTGGGTTTAATCACTCATTAGTATTCTATGGTTTGTGTTTGTGGTCTTGGACAGTTTACTCACTTGTCTTAGTCTAAAGACCCTATACCTAGACTATTGTTGGTGTTCTTATAAAATAAAAAATCTACTTAATTTTATCAACGTCTGTTCATTTTTTAAGTTGTTCTTTAGTCAAAAGGTTGTGTGGAAGTGAAAATTATGATGTGAAACAACTCGACTCCAAATGGATGCAAAGGGATGAAATTTCAACAATTTTCCTTTCGATGAATCCTATTTACGAGAGAGAGAGAGAGAGAGAGAGAGAGAGAAGAGTATCTTTCTTTTTTCTTTCTATGTAAAAAAACACCTTAATGCATACTGATTCATATGTATTTTTGCGAATGAGACAAGAGGACAATTTTTTCAACCAAAATCATGGAATGATTTACAAAATTCCCAACCAAGCACAAATTGTTGCAATCATATTTTAAATCACTATAAATGAAATGTTTTTTGTTTCTTTTATTTTTTCAAACTACATGAAAACTGAAACAAAAAATTATTCTTCATCCTTTGCTTTTAATTGACAATGTTCTGAAATGAATGCAAAAGATGGAAGAAAAAACCAAGTATGCAAACTTAAAGGACACAAAAATATTTTAAGTCTAAAAAATAGTTTGAAAGGTTCTCAAATGATTTGGGAAATGACAAACATTCAAACTAATGAAAGAGAGACTTGTATAATAAAATGATAGACTTTGCGAAAAAATATTCTTAGGAAGCTATGAATAACCTTCTACTGGACTGAAAGGATTAAACTAGATGATCATGTTTGTACCTATCAATCGCATGATATGGCCACAAAAAGAAGATAAATTTCAAAAATTTCAAAAATTTGAAGCAAAATCAAATAGATAGGCCTAAGACAGGTCTACGGTGTTGAAGGAGACCATTGGGAAAGGACTTGGCTGAGTTTTTTGAAGGATAACTCTTCAAAAAAGAAATTTTAAGGGGTCGGTCACTACCTACAGAGGGAGACAGTGTGATCGGGTCGCAACCCAACAAGAGGAACAGTGTGACCGAATAGTATGGTTTCCCCTTGTAGACTTGGGAGCAGGGACGGTCATCATTCCAAAGGAGGAAAAGCGCGACCAAGAAGGCTTCAGTCACTCTGTGCACACTGGGAAGTAGCTTCCAATGCAGATAAAAATAAAAAGATATATCTAGGATGTGATCTATCAAATCCAAGATAGAGGTGTCTTCAACTAAACTCGGGAAAGAGCACAACAAAGTTTGGCAATTAGATCAAGACATTTTAACGGGTAAAGATCTCATAAACAAAGCATGTAAAAAAGGAAGAAAATCGCATAAAAGGAAAGCTCCCTAGTATGGTCACTAATCGGTTGTAGGGATTTTACACCATGTAGGAGATGATATCCCTTAGGTTCTTCCTATACCTAATATAGGAACAACGATATGAACAAAGGATGCTTATAAACTTGATAATATGTCATAACATACAAATATATAAATTCTCTATCAATGAACACATAGAATTTCATGAACAATCAATTAGAGGGAAACATCCAGCATATCTTCTATTAATCAAGTAAGTAATATTAAAACTTACAGGTGTAAATTGAAGAGATGTCTTTCTTCCAAGCTCCTTTCCCAAGATTTTCCACCAAAACGCTAGAGTAACCTTTCTATTTCTTTCTCCTTTTTCCCATGGAAATGGTTTGGTTCTTATAGGGATTTAGAGATAATGCCATATGGTTAATAGGATAAGATCATGAGGCTCATAATGTAATCCTTCTCGATACTAAACCCCGAGAAATCAGAGTAAGGTCTCATCCATCACAACCAAGTCCAAAAAAGGGAGCTACTAGGCTCAGTCGCGACCTAAGCACACAGACAGAGCGACCTGGTCGCGACTTGGCAGTCTAGAAAGGGCGACCAACCCTTTTGGTCATAAGCTTGAGGAAGGACAATCATGATTGAAGGTAAATTAGGATATAAACTCAAGGGGAAAATGATGAAAGTTGATGAATTAGGTAGGTTACCTCTAAGAGATGATGTCCCAAGGGTTAGGGGGTTAATAACGCTATAATAGTATGGTCACCAATCTGTTGTAGGGATTTTACACCCTGTAGGAGCTAAGATCCCTTAGGTTCTTCTTATACCTAAGAAATGAACAAATATATGAACAAAGGATGATTCTAAACTTGATAATATGTCATAACATACAAATATATCATTTCTCTATCAATTAACACACAAACTTTCATGAACAATCAATTAGAGGGAAACATCTAGCATATCTTCTATTAATCAAGTAAGTAATATTACAACTTACAGGTGTAAACTGAAGAGATGTCTTTCTTCCAAGCTCCTTGCCCAAGCTTTGCCACCAAAACTCTAGAGTAACCTTGCTAGTTATTTCTCCTTTTTCCCATGGAAATGGCTTGGTTCTTATAGGGATTTAGAGATAAGGCCATATGTTTAATAGGATAATATCCCCAGGCTCATAATGGAAGCCTTCTCGAGACTAAACCCCAAGAAATCAGAGTAAGGTCTCATCCATTGCAACCAATTCCAAAAAATGGAGCTTCTAGGCTCGGTCATGACCTAGGAACACATACAGAGAGACCCAGTCACAACTTGACAGTCCAAAAGGGAGACCAACCCTTTCAGTCGCAGGCTTGAGGAAGGACAATCGTGACTGAAGGGAAATTAGGCTAGAAACTCAGGGGGGACATGATGAAAGTGGATGAATTGGATAGGTTACCTCTAAGATATTATGTCCCAGGGGTTAGGGGTTTAATAATGCTATAACACCCATGCTCTCTTAACTAGGTGAGATGACTTTCCCGCCAACCTATTACATACTTTCAATGATTGGATTAATACGTCAAAGGGGATAATTAGACAATAAGTAAAATGATTTATGGAGATGGCATAGGACTCTAGGCATATGGGATTTCCCCTAAACCCCTCTTTATCCCCCTCCCCTTTGGAATCATATCCCCCCAACATTATCATCCCTCTCATATCACAGCCAATGATGTATTTGTATTTAATCAATGTATGTATAGATTACAATGTTATTCTCCTTAGCCATTGATCAATGCAAGGTCTCTAGCCCAAATCATGTTGGCTCACCATCTTATTTAACATGTGTACAATTACACTAAATTCATGGGGATTAAAACTAGGATGTTACATAATCCATGCACTTAAATCATACAAAACGCATTGGTGCACCCATACATATTGTGCATCAATGCATTTATAACCAAGCACCTCAAAAGTCGTTATATCTAGTCCATATAAAAATAATGGGTTTATTTTAATTTTAATCAAACTCTGAGTGATGCATCATAAACTTATAAGCTCACTGGTGCATGATAATCTACAATGCATCGAATGAATTTAGACATTTTCTTATGCAATATAGGTTTTTATTTAAAAAAATAAAGTGTGCATCCATTGAAGGTGCCCAGTTTGTTCCTTAAATTGGTGCATCAATAAATGTTTCTAAATATTTTGTACAATATCTCAAACATCAGTGCATCATTAGACAATAAGTGTAATAGTGTGTTTATATGTACAAAGCAACGAAGTAGGTTTATACATTTTTGTTATAATATATATATATATATATATATATATATATATATATATATATATATA
>JZKD02S1977930.1:299337-376293 GCA_000966675.3 Picea glauca | reverse complement strand
TATATATATATATATATATATATTGTTTTTTGTTTTTTTTAATTCAAAAACTAAGTAGTGCACTTAGTAGCCCAAGAATGAACCACAACACATAACAAGGTGCATTGATCCCTTTTTTTAACATAATAGTGCACTAGGAACACATAAATACACTAGTGCATTGGATTGTTTGGCATACCAGGGTACGGTAAAATAAATTTAAGAATTTACCAAACTATTATTTTAGTTTTAACTTTCCTTGAGTGCTTCCAATCATACAAGCAGTAGTGCTCACCATCCCTATACAATTTCCCTACTATCAGTGTTATTGTCTTGCCAGATTCCTCAAGACCTTCACCTCGCTAATGGATTTGGTTCATTGTTGATTTTTCAAAATAGTACCATATTTTCATTTTTATCTACATGAAAACCATGCCTCCTCAACAAGAAAGAGACCAAGTAAACTATTTGTTACCTCCAAATTTTTATTTTTAATAGATCAAAATATTGTATTGGATTAAATTTGCACTTTTTTCAATTTAAAAAAAATATATGTGGTGTGTTTAAGTTTTTCATCTCACACCAGACAATGCAGTGTATCCTGTAAATTTACAAGATGCACCATTAGCAGTGCATCATGTTACATGGAGCACACCAATCAAACAACAAAACATTAAAAATCTCACTATCGTCTGGTGCTTTTTATAATTTTAGATGTCAACATACCTGGTGCTTATCAATATTATAAACACACTAATGAAGTATTTTTATATAAAAAAATAATATCTTGTACTTGTCTATGCTCTAGGAAATGAACAGATGTACTATTAATGGTGCCTCTCTACATATCATGTGCACCAATAGGTTTTATTTATATAAATCATTTTCCTATGTTTTTTGGTGCATTTTAAAAGTTTAATAGCATCACTATTAGTGATGCTATACAAAATAAGTGCATCAAAACACAAAAATAATAAATGTGATTCTCCCACTTTATTGGTGCCCTTTATAATATTAAGTGGCACTGTGCTCAGTGCTTCTCAATATTATAAATGTATCATTGAGTGCACACTATGTTCAAAAATATCCTAGACTTGTCAGTGTTCTAGGAAATGTATAGATGCACCATTAGCAGTGCCTCCATATATCTCATGTGCATCGATAGGTTTTTCGTAAATTAATATTTTCCCATGCGTTTTGATACATTTTTAAATGTTCAATAACACCATTGTTGGTGCTCTTATACATCATAAGTGCATTTGAAAATAGAAATAATTAATAAAAGTACATTGCTTTGTCAGTTCTCTTTATAATATTAGGTGGCATTGTTTGCAGTGCATCTCAATATGATAAATTTACTGATGAGTGCAATCTATGTACAAAATATCTTGGGTTGTCATGTGCTCTTGGAAATGTATGAAGGAATCTTTAGCAATGCCTCTATACATACCAAGTGCAACAATAGACTTTGTTTAAATTTAAAAAGTTCACATTTTCCAATGCTCTCTTACATTCTAAGTACATCGTCAAAATTATAGATTATAAATTTTCAAAGTTATTGGTGCATTTTTTAATGTACAAACATGTTGTTTGTTGTGCATCCAAGCATATAAGGCACACCATGTAGGTGTTGGTTCTCATGTACAAGTGGTGTATCGATTATCAATAATAATTAAACCTTTTTTCACTTTCTCAATGTGTTAATAAAACTTGTGTCCTTTTGAGGGATGTTGGCCACCTCAATTTTTATGAGGAGTCTACACATCTCAAGGGTAAAATGTGCTTATTGATGTATATGATCCATCATTGGGATCATGTGAGGTAGGCATTTAAGGTTGGTACCAAATTGTGGTACCATCCCACATAGGAGGGGATTTTTTCATCACTAGGTTGTCTAGGAGAAGGGAGGAGTTTCCTAAATTCCTTAATATTCCATCTGGCATTGCAGGAGAGGGTTCTAATATTTCACATGTGCATATATATCTCAATATAGGCATCACTAACCCTAATGAGTTTCAAGTTGTTGGTGGTCAGCTACATTTAGGTGCATTCAGTGCAAAGGAATTTAGGTGCCTGTCACTTATGGTCATGACACTAGAACACTACACCTATTATGGTAAATGAATTAGTTTCCCTATGATGCACTATGAAGATACTTTAGTTCATAGGCCTAGATTGATTTTGCAATGTGCCATTTTTCTATATTTTTTCTTTTCTCTAGATCATTGTCGTGTTGTGTTTAATGGGAGGATTGTATTCCTATTTGGTTTAGAGATATTTACTTTATTTTTTGAGGTGTTTCTATTCACTTGACTGACATTCAATCGCCTCCCTCCTAGGATGACAACTGATGTATGTATGTTCATGTGGAGGAAAATGTCTCCCAAGAGGGGCCAATTAGAGTGGTCATGTAGGTCAGACAATTCTAATGTATTACAATTGTTGGCTATTGAGAATGATCACACCCTTGATATTGTATGGTACCCATATCCAAGGATGGGTTGGTGAGGATGTACGAACATTCTATTTATTCAAGGGTTGAGCCATCAGATGCTAGAGGTAATATTATCGTTTTGTTTTGATTATTCAAGCTACATTTTTTGTCTTGATTAATGTGCATGTAATTTATTATAACATTTGGTTTGAATTATCTAATTATTGTTGTCCACTATGTTAGCACTGAAAGTCACACTTTGACTGCTAAAGTGTAAGCTCAGCACCCATCAGAATGTAAAATATAATTTTGGTTTTGAATAGGTGGATCAGCAAAATGGAGAAAGAAACAGAGAGGGTAGCAAACTGCAAATCAGTAGGCTACACCAATGGGCAATGGAGTTATAAACATTCTACTCATAGAAGGCATTAAAGATGCTCAACAGAAAACAAGATTATATGTTGATAGATGGAAGAATGAAGAAGGAAAACATAAGATATAATGTTCACTAAACAGAGATCCCCTCATTTTAATAAATCAACAAATACTTGAATAAAACAATGAATGATGGGAAAAAATACAACAGATCCTCTACTGCTTAGGGATCCATAAATCATTGGCAGCCTTTGATCCTCGAATCTGCAATATATTCAAATAATAAGATATATAAACAAAAGAATTACAATCTGAAATCACATCTCTCATGAGTCTCCAATAGCAGTAATGCTTACAATCATAAAAATCCCACAGGCTTACAAATGAACACACACAGGGAAATCGCTTGCTCCTACTCTCTCTAGCCTCTCTTGGCTCATGAATCCAACCCTTCTCCAAGAGCTCTCTCCTTCACTAAATAGAAAATAGCATCCAAATATCCTTATGAGGTTGAATCCCATCTCCTCCATTGGATTCTAAGCCTTGGAGATAGGTGGCAACAATCAAAGAGACAAAAATGCAACAAACTGCTAATTTTCAAGAAATTGTTGGAAGTCATTAATAAATTGTTTCCACCTCACTACATGTGGTCTTTAATGGAGATAAAAATTAGGTGTAGGTGTACCTTGACATATAATTTATCCTTTAGAATCCATTTGACCCCTCCTTGACAGGTGGCAACCTCCCAATAAGGCGAATATCCAATCAGCTATGCAAAACAGAGAATTGGCAGCACATTTTGTAGCGCACTGGTGTTTAAATTGTTTCTCTCAAATTACAAACTAGGTCAGGCTGAAATTTGGTGATCAATTCAAAAAGGATATCATCTTCCTCCACAAAAAATTTCAAAGAAACCCACTTCGTCGTTTGGGTTTTATGATCAAATCTCTAACACTAGTTGCTACAGGAAATTTCGTAGCTCCACTTCTATGTCTAATATATCTCAAAAAATAACACATTTTGCAAAACTGAGAGAGGTTTTTGTTATTTGGTATGTGATGAACAAAAACGTCCTCCAGTTTTCAAAAATACCTTTCCATTTGTTCATAATCCAAGTTTTAAGTTAGTCACTAAAAAATTGCAGAAGCATCGCATCGTGGGTTGCACTGCGCAGAAGGGTCGCATTGTGGGTCACACTGCTCCAAAAATGCAACAAAACCCTCATTTTTTTCACAAATGTTTCTCTTTTTGAGTTTGTGGTATGGTGTTGATGGTGTACTTTGGCTAGGTGATTATGTTGTGCCTTTTGGTAGCGCAACTACATAACAGTCTATGAAGACGATTTCGTAGCGTCGTGTGCTACGAAATCTCTGTGTTTTTTCAGTGTTATGCAATGAATCCTAAAAAACGCAAATTCTTAGTAGATGGACTATGAGTCTGTAAATTCCTTCAGTAGGTGAAAATATAATATTTCCCTTAACACTTCAAAAATATAAGGATGAATGACCCATAACAACTACATGTGACCCTTTACAACTTCATGTGATAAAATTGGCTCCACAGGGGATAGAGTCCTCCCTTAGATTTTGGGCTATGGAGTCATATGTGCAGCCAACCTCTTATACCACCACTTATTCATGAAAATTGAAAAACCCACTACAAACTGAAGGAAATCAAGGCTCGGGAAGCGAGCTTATTACCTATGCTACCCTACCCTAACCAGATCGGCGACTTGCTCAAGTAAAGGAAACTTTCCACAATAGCCATTCAAGAAACTTCATGACCAAAGGAATCCCATCTATACCACTGATCAATAGAGAATAACAGAGGTCTGAAAACAAAGTAGAAATTCCTTCATAGAAACATGTTTACCCATGAATACCGGTGAAATAATGAAAACTGGAATTTTCAGACAATCTGAAACATATAACTCCATATAAGTTGCAATGGGATTTTTTAGACCATGGTTGGAAAATTGTTGATTAAGTAAAGGCAATTGGTCATACATACATTCCTCTTTTCTTGAAAACAAACAACCTTCTAGTTCCCTTGAGATCATATCTTGATCATAAACAATTGAAATTTCTTTGTTTTCAGCATGATGATCACAAGATAATGGTACAACGGGGTTTAAATCACATTGATAATTATGATTAGCCAAGAAAATATAGCTATCTATTCAATCGTTAGTTATAATATGTTCAACATGCTTTGAAAACTGATCATAAGCTAGACATGCATCCTTGTCCATAGAAAAATATGCAAATGTTGAAGAATCGGATTCCAAATGTGAATCATACTTACATCCTTGTTGTTGTTCCAGATCTGATTCATACTCACGGTCTTCTTGTTGTTCATCCGGTGCATGCAGATTTTCAAAATACACTTGATCTCGCATCTTCTTGCTAGCACGGATGTTCTCCTCGACTTCTTCATCATCTTTAAATAAGTGTCTTAAGGATGAAGATTTCCTTTCTCTCGAGAGAAGGACAAGCTATGAATGTTGAGCCATCTCATAGTATACCATGGTAGCAGTCTTGGTAGGCCGGATCTCCAAAGGCATACTATGATAAATGTTGTAGAACCTTCTCTTGAACACAGATATAACTTCTTCCTCGCCTCTCCTCAAAGTATAAAAATCAACAAGGTATTGGTCAAAAGACTTGTTCTCACCCCAATGCTTTAGAAAAGCATTGGACAATTCGATCTAAGAACCAATGGAATCATCTCTCAAACTCTTAAACCATACTGTAGCATCTCTAAATAAATATTTGGAGAACAACCTCGTAGTAACATCATCATGAACTATCTCATGTTGATCAACAAAATTTTCAAAGGCCTCCAAATTCCTCTCAGCTGTAACATGATACTCTCCAGAAAAATTAGGAAGATACTCAAGGAAATCAAGAGGATAAGGATGAAGGTGATATGGAAGCCTTAAAGTTTTAAACATCTTGTCTTTGATTCTAGTTTGAAAACTAGTGGGCTAAATATGAGGTTTCACAAGTTGATGGAAAGACTTAGAAGAAATAGCAGAAGGTGATGATATCTATGAAGGATTTGAATCAACTTCATCACTTTCATGGTTACAAGGCTGATTAGATTCAGTAAGGATTGAAATATAAACCTCATCCTTCTCAATAGGCTGAAATGAAGTTTTAGGACCAACTTCAACAATACAAGCAGAAGGAATCTCTTCTTCTTCCAAGGATGGATATATAAAGGAAGTTTGATGATCATCTGAATAAACAAAGCACAATATGATCCTCTTTATATGTAAAGGAAAAGATAGTAAAGAGTTGATAAAGAAGAACAATAGTTCATGAAGAAATCTCATAAGTTGATACCTGGTCATCCCCTTTTGTATGGTCATCTTTCTTTCAACAGGATCCTCCCCAGTGGAGTATTTGATTGTGGAGTTTCTAGGTAGATTATTACAGTCAATTTTTGTGTCCCTCTCTTGTCTACCATCAAGAGTTGGATCTATGGTGTTCTTCCATGGAAGCTAGCTTCACACTTCATTCCTCGGAAACGATGCCAAAAATGTTAGCACTGAAAGTCACACTTTGACTGCTAAATTGTAATCTTAGCACCCATTGGAATGTAAAAGATAATTTTGGTTTTGAATAGGTGGATCAGCAAGATGGATAAATAAAGGGAGAGGGCAGCAAACTGCAGATCAGTAGGCTACACCAATGGGCAATGGAGTCATAAACATTCTACTCATCGAAGGCACTAAAGCTGCTCAACAGAAAACAAGATTATATGTTGATAGATGGAAGAATGAAGAAGGAAAACATAAGATATAATGTTCATTAAACATAGATCCTCTCAGTTTAATAAATCAACAAATACTTGAATAAAACAATGACTAATGGGAAAAAATACAACAGATCCTCTATTTCTTAGGGATCCATAAATCATTGGCAGCATTTGATCCTCAAATCTACAATATATTCAAATAATAAGATATATAAACAAAAGAATTACAATCTGAAATCACATCTCTCATGAGTCTCCAATAGTAGTAATGCTTACAATCATTAAATGCCCACGGGATTACAAATGAACACACACAGGGAAACTGCTTGCTCCTACTCTCCCTAGCCTCTCTAGCTCATGAATCCAACCCTTAGCCAAGAGATATTTCCTTCATTATATAGAAAATAGCATCCAAATATCCTTAGGATGTCGAATCCCATCTCCTCCATTGGATTCTAAGCCTTGGAGATAGGTGGCAACAATCAAAGAGACAAAAATCCAACAAACTGCTAATTTTCAGGAAATTGTTGGAAGTCATTAATAAATTGTTTCAACCTCAATGCATGAGGACTTTAATGGAGATACAACTTAGGTGAAGGTGTCCCTTGACATCTAACTTATCCTTGAGAATCCATTTTAACCCTCCTTGACAGGTGGCAACCTCCCAACAAGGTGAATATCCAATCATCTATGCAAAACAGAGAATTGGCAGCACATTATGTAGCGCACTTGTGTTAAAATTGTTTCTCTCAAATGCCAAATTGGGTTAGGCTGAAATTTGGTCAGCAAGTCAAAAAGGATATCATCTTCCTCCACAAAAAAATTCAGAGAAATCCACTTCATCGTTTGGGTTTTATGATCAAATCTCTAACAGTAGTTGCTACAAGAAATTTTGTAGCGCCACTCCTAAAACAACTTTGTAGATTTCGTAGTGCCACTTCTGTGTCTAATATCTCTCTAACAATAACACATTTTGAAAAACAAATAGAGGTGTTTTTTATTTGGTATGTGATGAACAAAAACCTCCTCCATTTTTCAAAAATACCTTCCCATTTGTTCATAATCCAAGTTTTAAGTTAGTCACTCAAAAATTGTAGAAGCGTCGCGTCGTGGGTCGCATTGTGCAAAAGGGTCAAACCGTGGGTCGCATTGCTCCCAAAATTCAACAAAAACCTCATTTTTTTCACAAATTTTTCTTTTTTTTGCAGTATGGTGTTGATGGTGTACTTTGGCTAGGTGATTATGTTGCACCTTTTGGTAGTGCAACTACAAAATAGTTTGTGAAGACGATTCTGTAGCGCCAGGTGCTACGAAATCTCTGTGTTTTTTCAATCTTATGCAATGAATCCTCAAAAAAAAAGTTCTTAGTAGATATACTATGAGTCTATAAATTCCTCTAGTAGGTGAAAATATAATATTTCCCTGAAAACTTCAAAAATATAAGGATGAATGACCCATAAAAACTACATGTGACCCTTTACAACTTCATGTGATAACACATTATTTTCCAGATGTCAACACATATGTTGGGGAGGTTCCTCCCCAATAGGATGAAGAGATAGGTAAGTTTGATGAGTTTCCTTAGATACAGAGTCCCATCCTAATCTAGGTGGATATTGGTGGCCACCCACCTATTCCAACTCGCTCCTCTTGACTGTTTTTGTTCAGCACATTCTTCTGTACTTCTTTCTAATTGTGGGTTCTACACTTCTGGGGTTGTTTGAAGCCCTACACATCCTCCAGGTGGATACTGGTGGCCTCTTGCCTAATCCAACTAGATTATTTTGTATATTTTCATGTCAGCACGTCTTTTTGTACTTCTAGGGCCATTTTGGGGCCCTAAACATTGTTTTTTTGGCTCACCACAATCAAATTGTAGACGGAGTCAGAGTTTGATAGCAGAATGTGTAGCTCTGAAATGAATTTCCAACGGGCTATCACGTGCCTAAAACAGAGATCGTATGCAAAAGTTACGACCCCCGGAATTTTAGGTACCAACTTACCCATAAGGGCCCACATGACTTTTGGCATTTCACCTTCTAGGGTTAGGTTTTTGGATGTCTAGAGTTTTGGAATTCATGCGTAATATCAAAAAGGCATGTGGAGACTCATTGTAATTTTTCTACTCAGACAGATGCGCATAGCAGCCACATCTCTTCTCAGATATAGCTACCACCATTTGAGCAAGTGTTTCAGTTATGCAGTTTTATAGTTTCAACCTATTTCATTTATTTAATAGAAGATATTGTTCACTGGATATTTGTGTTATTCTTCATATCTCTGTGTTTATTGTATTTAGTCTGTAATCATTTCATTGTGCTCCTAAACCTGGATCAGTGGTATCAGAGTGGTCTTCTCTTCATTTATTTTTCTTCGTGCATGTCCCCGACAAAATATGGGTACAAGAAGTTGGGACTTGAACCAATCGATTCGTTGCAATATCGGTCGCGTCGAGCCCGAAAACAACCCATGGGGGACAAAAATAAATATGATGGAGCAAGAGATACTATTAAAATGTTTCTCAAGGAATCCCTCACACAACAAAGGAACAAAATGATGGACAACTTTGTATAGATCCTTCAACGACTACCCACAGGAGAAGCATCTTCATCAAGCGGCCATGCAACCCCCTTCAAGGTACAGGTAAATTTTGATATTCCATTGTTTGAAGGACTGATAGATGCGGATGTTGTAGATAAATAGTTGAATTTTCTCAAAGGGTATTTTTTAGTCCACAATTTTTATGATAGGGAAAAGATTACTTTTTCACTCTTCAAGGCCATCCCCCATGTTAAGGACGGGCGGGATACTTACTCTGAGAAAAGGGTCATAGAGGAATCTGCAATATTTGTGGTGGCCCCTACATGGTATTCCTTCCGGTATGCCATTAAATAATAGTACTACCCTGTTGGAAGCTACAAGGACTAGTATACCAGATGGACCACCCTGCCTCAAGAATGGGACCAGAAAGTACCAGATTTCACCAATATTTTCCATACCCTACACACCAAATTGGGTATCAAATACTCTGAGTGTCATCTGGTGCTCAAATAATTCGATTGTTTTCATAGATACATTCAAACAGAAATGGAGTTTCTGGACATCGCCTCATTGGGCATGGCTTATAGATACGTTGTCAAGATCGAGCAGAAATTTAAGCAGAAGAGGCGAGAGTTTGGATATACAAACTCCTCATAGCCGAAGCAGGGAAAAGGTGGCCCCAACCCACATAGAAAGGGACCAAACCGAGATGACCACTCTCAGGACAACCAGTCCAAGCTGCAACACAAGAAGAGCAATGAGAAGATGAAGAAGGATATGGGGAAATGGTGTGAGTACCATAAAATCCATTGGCACAACACTAAAGAATGTTGCTCCAAGCAGTCACTCATGGTAAAGATGAAGGCCTCCAAGTCGGAGGTCGATTTTGATTCTGAATAAAATCCTGAAGGAGGGAAGCATATTATCGATGTTGAACTTGATGCCACTATCGCTACCACCAAAATATAGCCAAGCGAACTAGAATAACCAGAGGAAAGGGAACACTTTTTTCACTCACAAATGTGGGTAAAAGGGGATCCACTTCATTTCATTGTCAATAGTTGTAGTCAAAAGAACCTGATTTCAGCAGAGGTCTTCAAGCAGTTGGAACTTCCAATGACACCTCACCCGAATCCCTACACCATTGGTTGGCTTCGCCAAGGAAGAGATCTACGTGTCAGCCAACAGTGTTGTCTACCTTACGGAATCAAGCCTTTCAAAGATGAGGTATTGTGTGATATTTCTCCCCTTGAAGTTTGTGATGTTCTTTTAGGACAACCATATTTGTGTAAGCATCATGTTGTGTATGAGTCTAGACCCTGCAATGTTATTATTACTTTGGGTAGACAATTGTACAAGATACCAAAGGTAGTGTTGCCTACCATTATTTATTTAATCTCTGCCAAGCAATGCATTAAGGTAATTTCACAAACTGGGAAGTTCGTCTTCTTTGTGATCCATTCTCACAGTAAGGAAAAGGTCATCACCACATCTGTGGCCTCTACACAGAGCCTCTTTTTGTAGAAAAAGCAAGTGTATGGGATCGTGGAAGAATATAGAGACATCTTCTCCTCACCCACCGGGGTACCGATGCACTGCCAAGTCAAGCATACAATTGATCTGACCCCTGGTGCACCTCTACCTAATGGACCAGTCTAATGGGGTTTGGCAACTTTGCATTGATTACAGAGCCTTAAACAAAATCACAGTCGGGAACCGGTACCCAATTCCTAGGATTGATGAACTTCTTGACCAACTCAAGGGGGAAAAGTTCTTCAGCAAAATTGACCTAAAGTCTAGCTACCACCATGTTCCCATCGAACCAACTGATGTATGGAAGACAGCCTTCAAATCTGAATAAGGTCGCTTAGAATGGTTGGTCATGCCCTTTGGCTTAACAAATGCACCAGCCACTTTCATGAGGTTGATGGATGATGTATTGTGACCATTCACCAACTCCTTTGTGGTGGTATATATGACATCCTCATATTCAACAGAACTTGGGAGGAGCACATGTGGCATATTCAACAGGTTTTTAGCACTCTGTGGTAGCACAAGCTATGTTCCAACTTGTAAAAATGTTCTTTTGGCATGAACAGGGTCCAATACTTGGGCTACATTATTGATGAGCATGGGTTATATGTTGATCCAGCTAAGATCCAATTCATCTGTGACTGGCCAGCCTCGACCACATTAACTGAGCTTCAGAGCTTCTTGGGACTGGACAACTTCTATCGATGGTTCATGTTGGGATTCTCCCATATTGCATGGGACCTCATCCATGTGACTAAGGGCGGTGGCAGGAAAAGTTTGTGTGGGGGAAGGAACAAGAACAAGCATTCGATGATCTGAAGCATCGCTTGTGCTCAGCCCCAGTACTCTCCTTGCCTGGTATGTAACAACCGTTCGAAATTGAGACTGATGCATCTGACTATGTTGTAGGTGCAGTTCTCACTCAACATGGCCATCTGGTGGCATACCATAGTGATACACTCTCATATATTTTCCGGAAATACCCCACCTATGAAAAGGAAATGTATTCCATTGTAAAAGATTGTCGTCAATGGAAACATTACATTCTGGGAAAGGAGACGATCATCCAAACTGATCATAAGCCTCTACAGTTCATACAGACACATGGGAAATTGTAGAACAATCGCCATCAGAAATGCTCCACCTACCTACAGCAATTCCATCTCCACATCAAGTATAAGACAGGGATCTCAAATCGTGTTGTTGACTGCCTCAGATGACCTCATGTGGTTTCACTCACTATTGTGCTCCATTCATATGTACATGAGGCATTCGAGTGGCCCCAACTTTATCAGCAAGATCCTGACTTTGGCACCACCTATTAGCTCTTGGGTATAGGCGCAACTATCATTGATTTTCACATTCAGGATAGACTATTATGCCATTTGGGCCATCTATGTGTTCCTACAAGCAAGCATGCAAAGCTAATATGGGAATCCCACTACAGTCAGATGGCGGGATATTTTGGTGTGGGGAAAACGGTATTCATTCTTCAGAAACATTTTATTGGCCAAAACTTCGATAGGACGTCAGTAAGTATATCATATCTTACACTGCTTGTGCCATTTCCAAGCCAACCATCAAGAATAAAGGCTTATACACCTCTCTTCCTACTCCCGAGAAGCCTTGGGAATCTGTCTCAATGGATTACATGTCTGGCCTTCCGTCCACCAAGCAAGGAAATGACTGTGTATTTGTGGTCATTGATCGGTTTTCGAAAATGGCCATCCTCACGGCCTGCAAGAAGAATATCACAGTGGTACATATTTCCAAGCTCTTCTTCGAACGAGTGTGGGTCCATTTTTGGATACCACAAACCATCATCTCTGACTGGGACAGTAGGTTCCTCGACACATTTTGGTCGAGTCTCTAGTCATTGTTGGACACCAATCTCACTAAATCCACTTATTTCCACCCCCAAACAGAGGTTTTCAATTGGATGTTGTGCACATCCTACGCATGTACAACTCTAAGCATCCACATACATGGGATGAGAGTCTCCCCTATGTTCATCAACGTTACAATAGGGCTCTCCATAGTTCCATCGACCATAGCCCATTTCAAGTGGGGATGGGATTCCAACCCTTGGGTCCCATGGATGTTTCACTACCTCTTTCCACCACACAGACAGAATCTTCCCATGTTCAGTCTGATACTGACAAAGCCACCAGATTCATTGAGTGGATTCAGCACATCCGCCAACAGGTCCAGAAGATTTTGTAGAAATCCAATTCTAAGTACAAGCAGCCCCATGATCAAAAATGGGTACCGCACAAGTTTCAGGTTGGCGACAAATTATGGATACATTTGCAGAAGGAGCATCTCACGGGGCCCCATTGGAAGCTTTGACCACTTCACTATGGGCCTTACACTATCACCAAGGTTGTGGGTAGCAATGATTTTGAGCTCAACACTCCACCATTCCTTGTCCTACACCCAGTGTTCAATGTGGACCTCCTTCAACCATATTTTCCACCATAATTGGACACCTCAAAGATCGCATAATAGCTGACACCAACAGATATCAACCCTGACTACATGGAACAAGCATCTACTGATCAGATAGTGGACACACAGTTCAAGGGCACTCGCCAGCAGAGGATCCAACTTTGTTGGGTTGTCAAGGCAGGGCAACTCCTACACCAAGGAAAGTGGCTCACCTAAGGCCAAATCCAGCAAAATTTTCCTCACCTGATGGAGGGACTCAATGAAATGGAGACCATTTCTTCCTAATGGGGGAGGATTGATCCAGGTGGATATTGGTGGCCACCCAACTATTTCAACTATCTCCTCTTGTCTGTTTTTGTTTAGCACGTTCTTATGTACTTATTTGTAATTGTGGGTTCTACACTTTTGGGGATGTCTTAAGCCCTACACATCCTCCAGGTGGATATTGGTGGCCTCTCGCCTAATCCAACTGGTTTTTTTGTATGTTTTCATGTCAACACATCTTATTTTACTTCCAGGGCCGTTTTGGGGCCCTAAACATTATTTTTTTGGCTCGCCACAGTCAAGTTGTAGATTGAGTCAGAGTTTGACGGCGAACTCTGAAAGACATTTCCAATGGGCTATCACGCGCCTAAAATGGAGGTCATATGCAAAAGTTACGACCTTGAGAAGTTGAGGTACCAACTTACCCATAGAGGCCCACATGACTTTTGTCATTTCACCTTCTAGGGTTAGGTTTTTGGATGTCTAGGGTTTTGGCATTCATGAGTAATATCAAAAAGGCCTCTGGAGCCTCATTGTAATTTGTATTCTCAAATGAATGTGCATAGCAGCCACATCTCTTCTCAAAGATAGCTACCACCATTCGAGCAAGTGTTTTAGTTCTACAGTTTTACAGTTTCAGCCTATTTCATTTATTTAATAGAAGATATTGTTCACTGGATATATGTGTTATTCTTCATATCTTTGTGTTTATTATATTTAGCCTGTAATCAGTTTGTTCCGCTCCTAAATTCAGATCACATCCTGTGACCAAGGTTGGATCATAGATTATGTCATAAGCTAATGAATCAAATGTGTGCAATGATGGATCACCATGGATTTTTCCTTACACAAACTAGCATGATCACGCAAGACCTAGATCTTGCATGGTTATGGTAAACCCCTCCATGTGATATGAAATTATCGATGTGTCATGTTATCGGTGTTTTACAACTACTCAAGAGGTTGAGGGATCACCATGACCATCACCATCAATATTATTCTTCAAATTCTTCTGCTTTAAATTAATTTGTTGAGGATAGTGATCCTTAACCTCCTCCTCCTCATCTGCCTCTTCCATATCCTACATAATTATACCATCCACCATCTCCTCAACCTCCTCCTCCTCCACCACCTCTACCATATCTTATATAAGCAGACAAACCACCATCACTTCCACCTCTTCCTCCTCCTCCAATATTTGATCAATCAACATCTTTGTTAAGAATTGAGCACAAGCAATATGAGACAAGAAATTAGTGGAAAAGGATTTATATCATTCTGATACTCATTTTATTGATCTGATGATTTGAATTTATAAAACATCGATTGACCATATCTATATCTAGATCTCATTGAAAACTCATCAATGGATCATTTCAACACCTCATGAATATATGAGCTTTACAACTCATATCAATGTGGTTTCTAACTTTGTGATTGTCCAAGGACTCATAGTATAACATTACCCCCTTAATCACAAGTCTAAATAATTGTACCAGTAAGGAAACAATAAACGGTATCATCTTCAATATGAAACTACTAAACTAAGATTTGATGAAGATATGCTTGAAAAACTACCAATATTTGGATATAGTTCATATGGAAGTGAACAACTACCATGTCTAAACATTCCCATTCTTTTGATTGATGAGACCAGTTGTTATGCTGGAATTTCCAAATGTTGATTTATTTTTATGATTGGCAGCCACAAGACTTTGAATCTTGAAGCTTGACTATCATCATCGTTGATATCTGATATGTCCCCCTATCAGGTACAAGGTGTTGAATTTTCATAAGATACGATATTGTATATGAATATATTATTACAAAGATGAGTGTTCCATATATATAGAACATATGGTGGGTATCCATGAAAGGATGTGTCCCTTGGATAATAAATAACTACATATTTATTATTATTATTATTATTATTATTATATGAAATATATATATATATATATATATATATATATATATATGGAATATTGTATTCCCGAGGGAAACATTCTTCATCATGCCAAAGTTTGTCTCTGAAGTATACAAACTTCACTCTAGACTCATCAGATATCCAAAGTACAACATGACTTCACAGCCAAAGCATCCAAGACCTATGGGTATCTCTCAAATAGCTTCAACATGTCACCATGGCATCCACTACCTCACAATTCATTTATACCTCATCATGTGCACCAATGTGACTTCACATTCAATGCATCCAAGGCCTATGGGTAGCTCTCAAATAGATACAACATGTCCCTGGGACATCCACTACCCCGCAATGCATTTGTACCTCATCATGTGCACCCCTGTGACTTCACAGCCAATGCATCTAAGGCCTGTGAGTAGCTCTCTAATAGCTACAACGTTTCCCTGGTACATCCACTACTCTGCAATGCATATGTACCTCGCCACTCCCTCTAAAGAGGGACCGCGCCAAGCTATATCTCTTATTTTCTTGGGCCCTCCTGTGAGGGAGTTAAGCCCGGTCCCGCTCTAATACCATGTTGAATTTTCATAAGAGATGATATTGTATATGAATATATTATTACAATGATGAGTGTTCCATATATATAGAACACATGGTGACTATCCATGAAAGGATATGTCCCTTGGATAATAAATAACTGCAATATATATATATATATATGGAAGAATGTCTTCCTGATGTTGTTCAAACATCAACACAAGGTGAGAAGTTTGTTAAAGTTGATTGAGAGTATTGAAGATTGCAATTTGGATTATTTTGTTCTTCAATGATTCATAGTTGAAGATATCCAAGCTTAAGCTTTGTATTCTTTAAGTGGTGGTTTTGTTGGTTGACCACTAACTATCTTCCATTAATGCTTGAACAATGTGGTGGTTTTAGATTACCACTAACCGTTGATACTTGAACATTGTGGTGGTTTTGGATTACCACTGACCATCTTTACTAAAACAATGCGGTGGTTTTTGGTTTACCACTAACCATATTCAATCCCCCCCTGAATGTGTAAGAGAGTGTATTTTTCATCAATGTGCTCCCCCCTTGAGATTTGGAGAGTACCATCTTTTTTTCATGTTTTGATTTCAAAGAACATAAAGAATTGGATCTGGATCATCACCAAAATCATTTGGAATTGATGTTTGAAATATTTTAACTATTTTCATTTCTTTGTATTGTTGTGTCTTTACCTTTGTCTTGACTAGACGGTAAGACAGATGTAGCTTCTTTACTTGTTGATTCCATTTCCATGAGTTTATCAATCCATAATGAATTGTTTTCTTAACCTTCTTCTTCTTTCGACACTTTTTTGAGAGATTATTTCTCTTCCCACAATGAAGACAAGGATGGAAATCAAAACACTATGTCTCCAAGTGAAAAAATCTATGACAATGTTGGCACTTATTATCAAGATTTGTATCTTCTTCAAGGAATCCTGCACTCACAAACTAAACTAGTTTGGAGAAAATTGGGATATGAAAGTTGTTGTTTTTTTTCATATCCTAAGTCGTGTTGATTTTTTTTGAATGATAATTCTTCCCAAGGTTTGACAAACATTTTTTTTATATCATTTTGTTATTCTTTAGCTTCTTCAAATTTCATGTTGTTTTTTTGTTGTTGTTGTCATTCTGTGATTCTGATTCATATTTGATAAATATTTCCTCCATCAATTGAATGGAATATTCTATATCTTTTGTGTCTTTTGTATCATTCATCAAGTCTTTTATATCACATTTAGCATCAACCATCTGTATTATTATCTTGTGTATCACAAGTCGCATCAACCTTTTCTAGGAACTCATTTGTATCACATGTTGCATCAACCATTTGGATCAACTCTTGTGTAGCACATGTTGCATCAATATTCTCTATTAGATAGTTTTTGTCACAAATTGCATAAACTTTGTGTATGAGGCATTTGTTGCATATGTTGCATCAATCATGTCATCAATTTGATTATGATTTTCTCTTAATTTTATCGTAAGTTCATCAATAAATTGATCATTTATTTCTATTCCATCTCGAAGATCATTTGCTAACTATATTGTATCAACCCTGTGATCAATTATGTTTTTTAATTTGAATTAACTTCCACTCAAGTTTTTTAACTTTATTTTGCAATTCATGGTTTTACTCTTGCAATTCTTTGATTTCCTAAGAGGTGTTTTATAAACTCTTTCCTCCTTTTCCCATTTCTTATTGTTCTATTGTTCACTTGTCACACTTTCTTGTACTCGCTAGCTTGCACTCTCTCACTTGGTTTGATGTTACACTTAGGGTGTCGAGTACCACCAATCATGTGCCCTAAAGTGTGATTACAATGACTTAACTTTGATGATTCACTTGACCTCATTCAAATTTTAGGCAAGTCTTGATGATTCACAATTGACTTTGACTTGAAAGGGATTGACACTTTACCCCTTCTACAATTAATTGCTTAGGTTTATCCTTTAATGCTGACAATTCAACTCACGAATCAAATAAATTTGCTTGATAGATTTACAATTTTCCACTTAGTCAAATATTTGAAATGACACATAACCTTTTACCAATTTATAGAGATGGTAAGTTTCAGAAGACTTCAATACACTTAATTTTGGAAATAACCATTGAACTTCATAAGTGAATGAGAATTGTGTGCTTCATTTTCATGCTTAATAGAAAATATAAACATCAAAGAAAATAACCACCATCCATGAGCACAATCGCACACAAGGAAAAATGTCCTCAGATCCCCTTATTAAATTTTAGGTTGATCTAGGACACAACCACAAAAAATGAACTTTTATTATTCTTGATATAAATATCTCTTACACCTAAGAGTGATTCTCTTGTCAATTAAAATATTTTTCATCACATCTCATTTCCAAGCCTTCAACTATACTTTTATCCTTCTTTTTCAATTAGGATTTGTAGAGCCTATACAATAATATGATGAATTTTCTCCTCTGTATCAAAAATTTCCAATCTCCCTTCAACTATGTTTTTAAACACCTTTTACAAATTGTTTAACAACTACCAATTTGATCATACATTTTCTAGCTGGAACTATGAGAATTTACCCAAATAATATGAACTGTAATAGGAAAATGTCAGGGATTGAGAAATGTGACTCACAACACTACTGGGATGGAAATCATCCACTTCAACAACTTATGAAAATACAAGCCCTAAAAGTTATTTATGAAAAAGAACCCCAAAAATATTTTTTACTCATAATATTTGTAAAACTAAATTTTGTAGATAATTGGGATGGCTTCACTTTGCACTTGCTAATTGATCACTTGGTAATTTGGAAGCTCCAACCATGTTGTTCAGGTTCCAAATGACCTTGGTGTACTTTCTAGTATTCATACCACGTTCAGGGTTTACTCAAAGAAAGTTTGTTTTGAGCATAAAATAAATTGTAGGTATTACCTCTTCCCCATCGACATGTGCACACTAACATCCCCTGACGTTATTCTTTCTAAGAAACATGCTTCTTTTTGGGTGTAGTGTTTCTCCATGCCACTGATAGAATCACTTGCAGCTGGGAATTTTGATACCATGTTGAGATGTGATCGAGCCAATCTTGAGTTGGTCTGAGTTTGTGACACTAATACATTTAAATTGTTGAGTGAGTTATAAAATTACTTCACTTGAACAATGCCTCGGTCCATGCAAATCAGTCTCCAATCAAAAATTATTTCCAAGGGGTGTTTGTTGTTCAGTGCTCACTTTTGCTTGAATATGTTCTTACGGAGAAAAAAAAATGCTCTCTTATTAGATCAAATGCAACACATTAATTTAGTGGCGATGGAAGATGTTCTTGGGTTTTATCAAATGTGTCTCAAATCTATATATATCAAACTTAAATATCTATGTTGCCAAACCCTAGCCCCAAATTTATGGGTTGTTCTCTTCTTTGTGTGGGATATTTTTTTGTTTGTTGGAAAATGTGTGGGTTGAAAATATGTGATCAGCTAATCCAAATCACTTTCATGATCAATGTCATTATCTCTATTACACAACACTTTAACTAAACACCTAGAATAAAGCAGTTACTACATTCCTCGAGTGGTTTTAATGGATCTTCAAGAAATTGATGTTTCATATATGTCCAAACCCGATCTTAGTGCATAGACAAGCCCTCAAATGTGACTACCTTTCTGATTTGAGACCAAGAAGCACTAAAATGAAAATCCTATTCACTTTACATGATTGTTGGAGAGTTATTGTTATACATTCCCCACCATGCCAACATCATGGAAACCTCAAGATGCACCTCATCCAACGTGGCACTTAGAAGTAAATAAAATAAAATAAAAAATAGCAGATGTGCCACAATAGAAATGCTTCCAAAGCATATAGACATCAAGAATCCTTAAATACCTTCAAGATGAACCTCATCTAGTGTGGCCAGATCCAGTTTTAAATGTGGGTGGCCTTCTAAATTATCTTGAAAAAGCACACGAAAGACCAAATAGGGATCGACGTCTTGCAAGTGATGAGGAAATCACTACATATCTATTGCTAATATTCAGTTGATCCATGTGTTGGGAAGGTTGAAAATTCTCATCAAACATATGTATATATTTGTTTACAAACTAGGCAGATATATAATTAAGATCTACCATAGAGAAATGATATATCACAATATATCAGATATCAACCACACAAAAATATTTTGAGTATTTTTACAATGATATATTTGCAACAAAGAATAGATTTAATCGATTAAATGTCTTAGACGCTTGCTAAAGGTGATTCAATCCTCTTGCAATGCAAGACTCCTTGGCTTCGTCTCACATTATTGGTTTCATAGATTGACTACCATGAAGAAACTAAACCTCTCAAATATCAACTTCAAATTGCAAATCTTCCATGGAAAACTACCATGGTGCTATCATGCCCTTAATAACATAAGTGCTATGATATTATGAAAGTCTCTTCACCATGTATTTGATACCATGTTAAGAATTGAGAACAAGAGAGATGAGACAAGAAATTGGCAGAAAAAACTTTATGTCATTCTGATGCTCATTGTATTTCCTCGATGATTTGAATTTATAGTACATGGATTGAACAAATCTAGATCTCGTTGACAACTCAGCAATGGATCATGACAACACCTCATGAATGTATGAGGTTTATAACTCATGTCAATGTGGTCTCAAACTTTGTTATTGTCTAGGGACTCATTGTCTAACAATCTCCTCCTCCAGCAACTAACCAACCACCATCTCCTCGTTCAATCGACCAACTAGCTGCTACAGCCACTACACTTGTTATTGATTCTACACTATTATGTGACAGAGGTACTAATGCCTCAAGCTCTATTGTTGGAGGTAATGATGCCTCTAGATCTGTTGGTGGACCTAGCTTATAACAGTTGTTGACATGTATATATTTGATTGTTCTGATGTATATTTTACATTTATATTCGATTTGAGATGTATATTTGGCATATATATTGATTTTGATATTGTCATTCATATATATTATACATTTTCATACCATGTTGATGTTGATGTTGTTTTATTTATATAATATATTATGTGTATGTTAATGATTTATATTATTAATAATTTCTCAATTTTTTAAATCAAATTTGAGATATGTGTCTAATTTAAATTTGAGATGCCATATTTGACATGATTGAGGTGTATATCTAACACATATATTGATTTTTATATTATTGTTCATATATATTATGTATTTTCAAATCGTGTTGTTGTTGATGTTGGTTGATTCATAAAATGTATTGTGTATGTTAATGATTAACATATTTAATGATTTATGTGTTTTTTAATCAAATTTGAGATGTGTCTCTCATTTAAATTTGAGATGTCATACAATGTTTAATTCTAGTTATAATCATTTAATGTCATTATATAATGTATAACCATTTTTCAAGGAGAATTCTTTGGTGTGTAAGAAAATACAATATGTTGATTAAACATGTTTACAAACTTGATTAAATTATTCATTTAATGATTTCTCGATTTGACTAATATTTTAAATTGACTTTTTGGATTAAATTGTATTTTTTTATTTATTCTTAAATATTTTTACTAGATTTTTCACTATTTTTTATCAAATTAAAATTATTTTAGTTAAATCTAACAAAATAATTATTCCTCCAATTTTATACAATGATAACAACATGCGCATTAAGCTATGAACACAAATTTCATTATTAACAAAAAAATTTATAAAGTTATTTTGAGGGGTATGAATTTCATGTCTACATTTAAACATGGGAAAAAATATTTGAAATTTAAATTTAGTACAAGTAACAAAAAAAATAATTACCTATTTACCATAGATTAATACTTTAAAAAAAATGTTTTCATTCTTTAACCTTGAATCTTAACTATCATTCAATTTACCATAGAGTGATACTTTTAAGGTTTATTATCATGCTTTGGCATTGTATCTCAAAATGATAGTTCATGTTAGATACATGTAAATTAACAATCCACTCTTACATATGGTGGTGGAACCTTAGTCTTCAAAATTGCAAACGACATAGTAAATTAAACTTATGAATCAAATAGAGCCCTGTAAATACACATGGCATTGTGCATGTTTGTCTAGTTTAAGATTGTGAAGTTCCTTGTCATTAATTTAAAAATTCACAAACTTGTGATTTTGGTCATACTTCACAAGTATGTGAGTGTTATAGGTGTTGGTTATATTTGATAAATATGTTCTTTGTGTTAAATATTTTTTTGGTTATAAGTGTGTTGGTTATATTTGATAAATATATAGGTGTATTTTCTTATTATAGAGTTTTTGAAGTATGTTGAATGTTTGGTTGGGATCAATGGTATGAACAATTCAAGTTTGGTAAGACATGGAACTTTTATGTATAAAAAAATGTGTTTGATATTTTATAACTAATTATTCTAAGTTATCAAAAATATTTTACACATTTTAATAAATTAAATTGATTTAAAGAGAGGGGCGGTAGGAGCGGGGAGAATCATATATGATCTTGACAAAAAACAAGAAGCAACATTTGAATGGGGGTTAGGATCTGCAACAAATAAACAAGCAAAGTCACTTTTTATATTCCAAGGGATAAAGAAATTTGACTCTTTGCAAAGCAAAAGTATCCTAATTTTAAGAGACTCATTTGTAATCATAAAACTCATGCATAAATAATCTACATAAAAATATGGGGAATTGGATAGAATCATAAAACAAATTTAAAAAAAAACTCAAAATGTTTGAATACTTGGAATTTTTCCATGTTTTAAGGGTGAAAAATAAGCGAGCAAACCAATTTGCAAATTCAATGTCTCACTTAGTAGGAGTTCTTAGATGAAAAAGGGGGTTGTTATTAGAACCAATTCCTTAAGAATAACCATGGTCTTTATAACTATGTGGATGACATAAATCTCAATCATGGACATTATAACTCCCTGCATGATAGCCATGCATCGAAGCTCGAGGAAATGTGAAATAAATTTGCATGATCAACCATCAATGGAATGCATAAGAAAGGTTCCATCACACTTAACCTTCATACACTAGTAACTTTGGGTCATTTTCAGATGGATCTTTCGACGTAATTCCAATGTGATTTTGTCGGGATAACGACAAACATTGGCCCATCCAAACATCGTTTCTGGTATCGTCTCACTTCCGATGAATGTGCTTGTGTCACACTTCCGATGTTTCTTATGGACACATGTCGTCCAAGACTCAATTTTACAGTGACACAAATTTTCGTCGCACTTCTAAATTATATTTACATGTCCTCTTACTTATGATGGAAACATATGGTTTATGTGTTGTCACCACTATGACATAAAATGTCATCACAATAGAGATGACCTAAACTATTCCGACGACACCATAATTTTTTTAGACCTTAAACTATGATGGAAGACGTCATCGTAATTCTGACACCAGAAACTATTCATCGATGAATTTTCCATATCTATGACATTTTATATCGTCGGATGGGCATCGAAAGTCTGACACCATAATTGTATTAGTGTGTCGTAAGTGAGACAAAAGGGTCGTCGGAATATCGATACATTGTAAGTATTTTTAAAAATATATATAAATGTGTATCCCTTGACACTGAATTCTAGTTAATATTGCATGATTCTTATCCTCTCAAATCTGATGCATCAGCCATTTTCCATCAAGGAAAATGCTAGGTTTTTTTACATCACAGTGAAATAGACAAGACTTGTGCGAATTGCCCCTTTCTATCCAATCATATCTTTCTTTGTATCCACAACAATAGACGTTGGAAAAACTTGATTACCCTTATTTATTGATTGACACAAGACATATAACTGTGTCCCTCATGCCAAGGGATTATTTAACTTCATCCCTTATTCAATAGATGATTTAACTTCATCCCTCCTGCCAGAAGCTATGATGGGGCCGATTCTTCCAAGGTTGTTGTTGGACGAGAGACTATGAACTTCACCATCCCTCAAGTTCAACATGATAAAAGAAATCTTGTTCTATGTTATTTATTTATGTTGTTATGTTATATAGGCTTTTAGAGATGAGTTTGAGTATATTCAAACAAAAACTAGTTAAATATGTAAAGTCCATACTAGTTAAGACCTAGTTTCCCCTCAAGGGTACGCATTGTTTTTTATATTTTTTGAGATATGGAGCCCCAGGGACTGTCATGGTCTATGTGGGACTGAAATTGTTGAACCTCTCATGTATGTTTATATGTAATTTATGTCCATATTAATATAGAATATTACTTATTAAAAAAAAGATTGGTGTTAGGTCATATATTTTCCCTTTGGATTGACTTTCTATCACATCCAAAGAAATATTTGTAGAGGAAAATGGGCCCACATGTTGGTGGATATCACCATACCAAATGAGTATAGGCCTAATTTGGGTCTTGATCGAGTGATACTCCCTTGTTGCAGCAGGAATTTTTTCGTCTGTCAACACTACCTTAATAAAGAATTTATATCTGAGCAAGACAATACCAAATGCAAGAAATGAAAATCACTTGTGCAGAGACCATTCAATCACATATTTATGATGGTTGGCTCAAAATAAAGTTTCCTAGAGAAAATATTGAGCATAAACATCCCACTACCCAGTGTGACATTAATTATATAGAAGGTAGATTTCCTCCTCTAAATAATTTCATAAAATGACCATGTGATGGAAATGCTAAAATTCCTACTAAATGTAAAGTTGCATGTAAAACAGATGAAGAATTGAATACTACCATTTAGATGCAAAATTGGTAGAATGTGGCATTAAATTATTTTTCTGCAAATATAGATGATATGGTTAGAGATATAAAATATTCCTTGAGTAGCCATGACAAAACTCTAAATACTTTAGCAAACATTAGAAAATAAGTTTCTAGAATGGAACACCAACTAAATGAGATAGAAAAAATTATTGTTGGAAAGCCAAAAAAGAGAAACAGTTGTAGCCTCTAGTTTAGAAACTCCCTTGACTTGGAGACAAGTCACAAAATTATCAGAAAACATTTGGAAGCAAAAGAAGATTAAGCAGCAAGATATCAAGACAAAAGATAAGAAGAAGAATGAGAATAAAGGTAAAGAGAAAGTTGTAACTATGGTTAAGTTAGAACACTATAGTGTTAGCAACCATGAAATAGATGGAGATGGATTAGTTGATTTCATAGCATGACTATTTTTAACATGAATGAAAGAAATTCACAAAAAAAAAAAAAAAAAAATTGAAAAAAGGGAAGAAAAGAAAGTCTTACCCCTTAAGGAAAGTAGTGCCAATATGACTATTAGATTCCCTACCCAAGTAAAAGTAGATGAAGAAACGACATCTCTATTAGAACCACTATCTTCTATAACTAAAACACAAAATTTGCAAAGTGGCTATTACACTGTGGATAATTTTTCATAAAAGCAAATTCTAGAAATAATACATGGAATGGTAGGATGGGATAATGCACACATTCTCACCCTTTATAAGACCCTCAAGAAGTTTCTGAGTTGTTATCATTTGGTTTTATTGATAATTTGAAAGCCTATTGGGATGCTTTGTCTCCAAAAGTTATGTTAGGAATACTAAATGAAGGCATCATCACATTAGTAACAACTATTTTGCAAGATTTTGTGGGAGCCATATAATATAAATAAGCTTACATGAGAAATGCATATTTATCTCAAAAAATCTCTGACATTTCTCAAAGAGATCAATATTTTCATTTGATGAAAAACCTTTTATACTCGTCTGAAAGCATGAATGACATGGAAATGAAAAGATATTATATTAATAGATATCCTCCTACTATATTGGAAGCAACATATGTTGAAATTACTAGTATTCTTGTCCCAATGGCATCCATGAGCTTAACAATGTTGCATCAAATCATTGGAAAGGTTATTACAAAAGCATGTAATAACATAAACATGGGAAAAACAATTGATGTATTACAAAAGATGGTTAATACAAATATTTGTGAATCCAATGTGAGAAAACAATATTTTGGTTAAGATTAAAAAAAAAAAAAACTAGAAAAACACACAAGCATTATTGTGGTTGTTAGAATTGCTCTGATTTTGGTAAGCATGTTTACAAAAAGAAAAGGTTTGGATTCAATAAAAGGAAGATTCATATTAGGTACAAGACAGAAGGAAAGAATTCTCAAAATTCTACTTAGAAAAGGAAATACCAATGTTTCAGTTGCAAAATGTTTGGTCATTATGCAAATGAATTCCACAAAAAGGAAAATTAAAGGCATTAATTGTTGATGCCAATGTGATATTATTATATGAAAAAAAAAATCTTCTTCTGATTCTAACTAAGAACATGAAGATCCTTCCTTCCATGTATTTATGATTCATCATGAAAAAGATATCTATATGATTTCTCATGAATATCAGATTGAGCAATTTTGCTTTTACATGAATTTTCCAAACATATTCCTCCTTGGAAGATACAACATTTAGTTGCCCAATCCCATGATATTGTTTCCCTTCAATGACACTTATCTTTGTCTCTCGCACTAAAAAATCATAGTGAGTTCCAATAGTAACTGCAAAAGCAATCAAAGCCACAAAAGCAAGCAACAAAATCACAACAACACAAACCACTTACTCAAATGTTTTCTACTCTTCCTTCTAATATTAAAAATCTTCCTCTACTTAATATATAGAAGCATTCTCCACCATTGTTGCCTACTCCTTGATCAACTTCATACCCTTATTCCTCATATAAATTAAAATCAAGTTTATATCACAGTCTTCCTCTTTGATATAAGAGTTATGTCCAAAGTTATATAAAGTACCCTACTTCTATAGACCCTCCTTACTCGTCCTTGGTTCCTACTCCTGCAACTTAGTTTCATAGTACCACCCAATGTTATTACAACAATACTCATCCTTCAGATGAATATGATTATATATATACAAGGAAATGAATCAAATATGAAGAACTTGTAAGAATATACTAGAAAAGAGAAAGTCAACAATAAATCATTGACGTATAGAGAGAAAAGATAAGGCTACACAAATAGATGATATAGAAAGAAATTTTGATTGAATAATTATAAATTTCTCATCAATTCTTTGTTTCTAATTGAGATAATGAAGAATATTAGACGATTCAAAAAAATGAAGAACATCTATTGAAGAAAAAAAGTATTGCAAAGGCGAAAATTGCATCGAAAAATGTAGTGGAAGAGTTTGAGTCTTCTAATTGTAAGAAACCCTTATCCCTCTTTGATAAAAAAAATATTTGGAACAAATGCCTAAATTAGAATATGTCATGAGAATCATTGACACAAGCATATCATGATGCAAGATTTCCTTATCCTAGTCAAAGGGGGAATCCCTACAAGTCAAGTTAGGTTTTTCAGTAAGGTGGGGAATTCTCTAAATCAACTTAGTAGTTTGTTACTACTCACTCTCAGGGTGTAACGCAAGTGTAAATCATGTGAATAATTTTTCAAACCAATATAATTGAACAAGTATTGGATAGTGAATTACTTAGACAAGTGTGTGTATTCATAAAATGTGATTATGCTTGGAAAATAGATAGAAATGGAACTTTCTCAATTTCAATAGCTCAAAGAAACAGCAATCATGGAAATACTAGAAAAATTGCATTCCCATGTGAATCATATATCAATGGAACTTAAGATAGAATGTCACCACAAGACTTGAATTAAGATCATGAGATTAAAGGATTATATCATTCATTCACCATGTCCATGTGATCATCACGAAGACTTTGTCATTATCAAGATACATCCATATTGATGAGATCATATGTCAACAATAGAGATATATTTGATTTAGAAACAAAAAAGTAAGGATTCAAGACATGTAAGTGTTAAGTGCAATGTCAAGGATGATCAACACATAATACATGAAATCAAAACCGTGACCATATGTGATTTAAATTCCTTCAGTTTTATGAATGCAATTATTGGATAGCGAACTCAAATCCAATGGACACAAGTTATCATTTTTTAGAGCACGTTAACCATATTACAGTTGCAGGGTGCAATGAGTGATCTAGAGTGGTCAGGGCCTAGTAGCTAAGTAGTGCTATTGTAGAGTGAGTTAGTCCATAGTTCAAGTTAGGGCTTAGAGATTTTTCTTCAGCGGTTGCAAGGAGAGGGTTTGAGCGCAGTAGTAGGGAGAGGTATTTGTCCCAGTTGTTTGCCATTCCAAGGGTTTCTGGAGGGTAGAGAAAGGTTGCATGTGTGGTCCATACAAGGAGTACGGCGAAGGATGGCAGTCTATCACTCCAACAATAGTTTCCAAAAGGATATCAACCTTTGTGAAATATTGTAGGAGTAAAGATGTATATCTTAATCTGATCCAAGCTAGAAGTATGGAATGACAATCATATAGCATCATTGGGGCATGAGGAATCATTTTTAGGCATACCATACTTGGCACACATTTTCATGATACAAATGGACTTGTTTTTATTGTCCCTTAGGGAAGATTTCAACTAGAAAAATATGGCATTTTCTAGGCATTATTTGTAACAAATTTCAAGAGTTATTTCCATTCCCCACTTTATTCATATGTTGAGGATTGCTTAGGGAATATTTTGGTAGTAGATTAATGGCTTAGGGAATTATTGAGTATCTAATGATCTCAAGGGAGAGGAAGAAGAGGTTCAAAGAGAACTAGATAGGATTAAGGAAATTATACATGGTCTACATTGGGAAGCATGCAAGACAAATGGAAACCTCGGATATGAGGGATCATGGTCCTATTGCCTAGGAAATAATCAAAAAACCAAAATATACATGAATTATATCTTAAAACACTCATATATTAAAATTCCTATGCTTATTTGGAACATCAAAATAAAACCATAACCATCACACATGTCTATCTAAGGCCTTAATTATAGTCTTTTCTAAAGCTTGGACTTTTTATGTTTGTCCTAATAAAAATAAAAAATTTAAGAAGCATATATGCACACAAAAAATAACCTACAAGCCCTTGATTAAAAAATTATTATTGCAACATAATTGGATTTTTCTTTAACCATGGTGGTATTTGAAATAAAGACTATAGCTACAAAGAAAGAGTTATTTTTTAAACCATTTGGTAACACAGCATGAAAGATCTAGATCAACAAACGCACAAAGGAAGGATTGTAGATCAACAAAAATGTGAAGGCCAATGTGTTACCTCCAAGATCTACACCAAAAGATTTATTCTAACTTGTTTTTGTAACCCTTTTCTTTTGTTTCCCAATCCTTGGTGATTTTCTTCATGTCCTCTAATTTATATTGGGCATCAACCTGCAGTGCCAAATCATTCAACCTCCATAAATATCTATAAAATGAATACAACTCATATTGGTAGAATTATTTACTCTAAGATGCATTTTTATGAGAATGTCATACCATACCTTGACAGTGCTTCCAAGCACCTTATAAGACTTATTTTTGGACTAGATCCTCATCATCCTAGATTCAAACATGGATTTACTCAATGAGAAAAAACTACAAACATGATAGATGTATAACTAAATAGAAATCCTAAATAAGCTTCTCTTGGTTATGAGAATAATTTATTGGAGTCATCTAACCTTGGAGAAAACATCCCTCGATCTGAAGGAGAAACAACAAATTCAACATTTACTGTGTTTTCGCTCTGTTGGATTGAGGGAGGTTTTCTTCAAGATTAAACAACTCAATTCCCCAATTGATCCAAGTGGATATCGGTGGCCACCCACCTATTCCAACTAGCTCATCTTGGCAGTTTTTCAGTTTGGCAGTTGTTTCCTAGTTTTTGGGTCCTGAACTTCTGGGTCCGTTTTGAGGCCCTAAACAGCATTTTTAGGGCCCGCCACAGTCATTCGATGGACGAAGTCAAAGTATGATGACGTAATGTGTATTCCTCGGATAGACCTTTCCAACGGCCTATCGTGCGCCTAAAACGGAGATCATATGAAAAGTTACGACCCTGTGAAGTTGATGTACCAACTTACCCCAACGGGGCCCACATGACTCATGGTGCTTCATCTCCTAGGGTTAGGTTTTTGGATGTCTAGGGTTTTGGAATTTATGTTTATTGTAAAAAGGATTTCAAAGCCTCATTGTACTCATGTTCTTGAGAATGAGCGTAGCCATCACATCTCTTCTCAGAAATAAGTCGTAACCATTCTAGCAAGTTGGTTTCAGTCTGCATTTTACAATTTCAGCATATTTCTTTATTAATAGAAGACAAATTTTATTGTATCTCTATTATTGTTAATTGAATATCTATGTTAATAATTTAGATCTCTATTCATTTCATTCTGATCATAAAATATGGATCATAGGTATCAGAGTGGTCTGCTCCTTGTCGTTCTTAATGCATGTCCCCGATGAGGTCAGGGTACAAAGAGTTGGGTCTCAAGCTTGTTTCTCTTAAGGAAAAAGGATCTCGCATTCCCAAGCGACCTTCCATGGCAAGAGAAAATAAAGACGATGGGATAGGAGATCCTTTCAAATTGTTTCTCGAGGAATCCCTCACGCAACAGACGAACTAGATGATGGATAGTTTTGCGCAAATCCTTCGACGGATGCCAAAAGGCGATGGATCTTCCTCGAGTCGAGGCATTTCCCCCTTCAAGGTACATATCAAATTTTATATTCCTATATTTCAAGGTCGGATAGATGCAGATATTGTAGACAAATGGTTGAATCTGCTAGAAGGGTATTTTTTTGTCCATAACTTTTCGAATAGAGAAAAGATTACTTTTGCACTCCTCAAATACATCCCCCATGTCAAAGATTGGTGGGAGAATTTCTTTGAGAAAAAAGGAAACAGAGGAACCCTCGTTATTTACAATAGCATTCACCTGGGATTCCTTCAGGGATTCTATTAAGGAACAATACTAACCTATCCTAAGTTATGACGACTTGTATACAAAATGGACCACACTACAGCAGGAAAGGAACCAAGTTGTGCTAGAGTTCACAAATATATTCCATACCTTGCACACCAAGATGGGTATCAAATATTCTGAGTGACATATGGTGCTCAAGTATCATGGTGGTCTGCATAGATACATTCAGGAAGAAATGGAGTTTATGGAAATCCCTCCCTTGGGCACGGCGTATCAATATGTCATCAAAATCGAACAGAAGTTTAAACAAAAACCGTAGTAGTTTGGGTCTGGGAACCCTCATAGAAGAATCAAGTAAAGGGCAGCCCCAACCCACAGAACAAAGGGAAGATAAAATATGGAAACCCTCATGACAACCATTCTAATCCACAAACAAAGAATGGAAATGGAAAGATGAAGAAAGATATCGGGAAGTGGTGCAACATCCATAAGAGCCCCTGGCATAACATTTTTTATTATGACTCAAAGCAGTCATTGGTGTCTGAGATGAAAGCCTCTGAATTAGATGTGGGTTCTGACTCTGAGTTAGAACCAGAAAAGGGGAGATGGATCATTGACGCAAAACCTAGTTCCACCATTGCTACCACCAAGATCCAGCCCGGTGAACCTAATGAGCTAGAGGAAGGAGAGAGTCTCTCTCATTCACATATGTGGGTGAAAGGCACCCCACTACACTTCATCATTGATAGTGGTAGCTTGAAGAACCTCATCTCAGTAGAGTTCATCGAGAAGTTGGCCCTACCGACAACATTGCACACCCACATCCCTACACCATCCGATGGCGCCGACAAGGAAATGATCTCAATGTCATCCAACAGTGTCGCATGTCCTACGGCATCAAGCCCTTCAAAGATGAGGTATTGTGTGATGTTTCTCCCCTTGAAATGTGTGATATTATTTTGGGCTAACCTTATTTATGGAATGGCATGTTGTATATGAGTCTAGGCCTCACAGTGTTATTATTACATTTGACAAGAAATTGTATAGGGTACCTGAGGTAGTCCCACCTAGTGTCATTTCCTTGATCTCTACCAAGCAATGTAGGAAGGTCATCTCTCAGACCGGGAAGTTTGTGTTCTTTTTTATTTTCTCTTAGGGTGAGAGAAAGATTCTAGCCACATCCATGGCCTTCGCAGTTGACCTCTCCACACAACATAAGCAAGTGGATAAGGTCATGGAAGAATACAAAGACATCTTCTTCTAACCTATTGGGGTACCTCTGCACTAGCAAGTCAAGCATTCCATCGATCTGACCCCCAGGACACTGCTACCAAATGGGGGACTAGTCTATCATTGCTCTCTATTAGAAAATGAGGAGATCAAATGTCAAATCCAAGAACTAGTCGACAAGGGACACATCCGACCTAGATCCTCACCTTGTGGAAGCCCAATTGTGCTTGTGTAGAAGAAATACAGGACCTGGCGACTCTGCATTGATTACTAGGCCCTAAATCAAATCATTGTTAGGAACTGGTACATGATTCCTTGAATCAACGATCTCCTTTATCAGATCAAGGGGGACAAACACTTTAGTTAGTTTGATCTAAAGTTTGTCTACCATCAGGTTACAATAGAGAAGAAAGATGTATGGAAGATTGTCTTCAAGTCAAAAGGTCTTTTTGAATGGTTGGTCCATTTGGCTTAACAAATGCACCAACAACTTTCATGAAGATGATTAACGATATATTTCGGTCGTTCATCAATTATTTTGTAGTGATGTAGCTAGATGACATCCTCATCTACAGCAAGACTTAGGTGGAACACTTGCAGCATGTTCAGCAGGTTTTGCACACTCTGTGGCAGTACAAGCTATATGTCAACTTGGAATGGACATGAGGGTCTAGTACCTAAGATACATAGTTGATAATCATGGTGTACATGTGTATCTAGCCAAGATCCAGGTCATCCGTGATTGTCCATCCCCAACCACGCTCACTGAGTTTCAGAGCTTCTTAGGCCTTGCCAATTTCTATCGCAGGTTCTTGTTGCCATTCTCCCATATTGCATGGGCCCTGAGCCAAGTAACTAGGGGTGGTGGTAAGGAAAATTTTGTGTGGGGCCTATCCCAATAGAAAGCATTTGATGATTTGAAGCAATGCTTGTGCTCAACCCCAGTTTTTTCATTACCCGACCTGCAACAGCCTTTTGAGATTGATACATATGCTTCAAACTATGTTGTGGGTGCATTTCTCACTCAGCACAGCCACCCCGTGGCCTGTCATAGTGAGACACTATCATAAGTCCTCCATAAGTACCCTACTTATGACAAATAAATGTACTCCATTGTGAAATCATGTTGCCAATGGAGGCATTACATTCTCAGGAAGGAGATAGTCATCCACACTGATCATAAGCCATTGCAGCTCATGCAGACACAAGGAAAATTGCAGAATGACCTCCATCAGAAGTGGTCCACATACTTGTAGTAGTTCCACCTCAACATCAAGTATAAGAGAGGAAGTACCAACCACATCGTATATTTTCTCAGCTAACCTCCAGTCATGGAACTCATCAAGTTTCTAGACTCTTGCAACCACGAGATCTCTTGATGGCCCAAACTCTATGAAAAAGATCCTAACTTTTCCACCACCTACCAAATGTTGGGCGCAAACATGGTTGTCACTAATTTCCATCTTCGGGACAGGTTGTTGTGTTGTCTGGGACATTTATGTGTTCCATAAAGTGAGCGAGCAAAGCTGATTTGGGAATCCCACTACATTCAAGTGGCAGGACTCTTCGATGTAGAAAATACAGTGGCAGTGTTGCAGCAACATTTCTACTAGCCAAACCTTCGACAGGATGTCAGCAAGCATAACAGGTCCTGCATTACTTGTGTTATCTCCAAACCATCCACTAAGAAATAAGGCATGTACACCCCTCTACCTACTCCTAACAGTTCGTGGGAATCCATATCAATGGACTACATGTTGGTCCTTACATCCACCAAGAGAGGAAATGATTGTGTTTTTTGGTTGTTGATCACTTTTCCAATATGGCGATTATAGTTTCCTACAAGAAGAGTGTCACAGAGGAGACCACTGCCAAGATATTCTTTGAAAGAGTGTGGTTACATTTTGGAAGACCAAAAACCATTATCTCAGATCAGGACATTTGGTTCCTCATCACATTATGGTCGAGCCTTTGGTCACTTCTAGACATCAAGATCACCAAATCCACTTCCTTCCACCCCCAGAAAGATGGCCAAACCGAGGTGTCAACTAGATGATCGTGTATATATTGCACATGTACAATTCCAAGCACCCTCGCACATGGGATGAGATTCTTCCCTATGTTCACCACAGCTACAATAGAGCCATACATAGCGCAATCAACCATAGCCCCTTTCAAGTGGGGATGGGATTTCAACCATTGGGTCCCATGGATGTTGCACTACCCTTTGCGGCCACCTAGGAAGACTCATCCCATGCTCAAAATGTAGATGATAAATCCAACTAGTTCATTGAGTGGATCCATCACATCCATCAAGAGGTTCAAGATATTTTACAGAAATCCAACACTAAGTACAAGCAGCGCCATGATCAACATTGGGTGCCACACAAGTTTCATATGGGAGACAAAGTTTGGTTGCACTTATAGAAAGAACACCTTACAGGGACCCGTCATAAGCTTCGTATACTCTGCTATGGACCTTACACCATCACCAAGGCTATGGGAAATAATACTTTTGATATTAATATTCCCCCCTTCCTTGGCTTGCACCGAGTGTTCAATGTGGATCTCCTTCAGCCATATTTTCCACCATTATTGGACACCTTAGAGATAGCAGAACAGTTGACACCAACAGAGCTCAAACCTGAATCCATGGAATAGGAATCCACTGATCATATCTTGGACACACATTTCAAGGGCACTTTCCAACAGAGGATCCATCTTTATCAAGCTGTTAAAGTAGGGCAGTTCCTGCACCAAGGCAAGTGGCTCACCCGGGGCCAAATTCAGCAGAAATTTCCTTATCTGATGGGGGAAAACAACGCAATTGATACCATTGCTTCCTAAGGTGGTAGGATTGATCCAATTGGATATCGGTGGCCACCCACCAATTCCAACTAGCTCATCTTGGCATTTTTTCAGTTTGGCAATTTTTTCCTAGTTTTCAGGTTCTGAACTTTCAGGGTCGTTTTGAGGCCCTAAACATCGTTTTTAGGGATCTCCACGGTCAAAATGTATATGGATTTAGATTCTTATGGAATAATGTGTATTCCTCGGATAGATCTTTCCAACGGGATATCGTGTTCCTAAAACGGAGACTGTATGCAAAAGTTACGAACCCGAGAAGTTGATGTGCCAACTTACCCCAACGGGGCCCACATGACTCTCGGTGATTCATCTCCTAGGGTTAGGTTTTTGGATGTATAGGTTTTTTTCATTCATGTTTATTGTAAAAAGTATTTCAGATCCTCATTTTACTTATCTTCTTACGAATGAGCGCAGTCGTCACATCTCTTCTCAGAGATAATTCGCCGCCATTCTAGCAAGTTGGTTTCAGTCGGGTTACAGTTTAAACATATTTCTTTATTAATAGAAGCCAAGTTTTATTGTATCAATGTTATTGTTCATTAAATCTTTGTGTTAATAATATATATCTGTATTCATTTTGTTCTGCTCATAAAATCTGGATCACCAATACCCAATCTATATTCTACTAGAAAATATGCATTAAAAATATTCAAAAATGATAAAAAGTGATTGTAAAGCTAAGCAAGAAAGCTAAGATAAAAATAAGTACAAAGTTGTTTGATTTCCTTTTTCTTTGAACATAAGTGATACAAATTAATAGAATTGGATTTGTTTTATCTCTCTATCCATATTTTACCAAACATCTATATTTCATATTTTACAAGCATAAGTATAAGAAAGTATGCAATAACTCATTCAAAGGAAATGCAACA
This sequence comes from Picea glauca, assembly GCA_000966675.3. NCBI lineage: Eukaryota > Viridiplantae > Streptophyta > Pinopsida > Pinales > Pinaceae > Picea > Picea glauca. The sequence goes on along the minus strand of JZKD02S1977930.1, from coordinate 340,724 downwards.
AAAAGTATGCAAGAACTCATGCAAAGGCATATGTCATAAAAAATAGTTTTTATAAATGAGGTTTATCATCCAAAAAAATTTCCAAGTATACTAGCTATATGTACATCAATCTGTCTTATAATAATAATATACATCATCATTTTTCTAGGCCTCTTATGTGCTTTCCAATTCTTAAATAAATAATCAACATCCACAACTTCATTTTCTAGGGTCTCTTCAACAGCTGATTGTGCTTGATTCCTCTCATGCAAAGAACGCCTGGTCTCATACTCACGGCATGCACGCCACTGTGAGGGGGAATCACCTACAAAAAAAAAATATTAAATTTATATGGTCAATTTTTTAATAGCATTGAAGTAGTTTAGTAATATTAAAAATAGCCTGTGGGAGGACATGTTACTAATAAATGTAACAATTACGCGGAACCGAAAAGGAGTTCATGAAAACCCTAGCTCCCAAAATCTAGGTATGACTCTCGCTCTCATGAGCTCTGATAGGGGCAGTGAGCCACCACCTCTCCCTGCCGCAGTTGCCTTCAAATGACTTCCCATTGCCGAAGGAAAATTGTTGGCCTCTAATCCACCCTCCAAGTTTGTCAAAAAGCTGGATGAAATTTCATCAATCGCCCTACCACCAGATCAACCTATGCAGATAGCGGTGTTGTTGGCAGATCGAGCCCTGGTGGGTCAGTTCGTCGGGCTCTGGCCTTTGCCACGCACCACTGAAAACTGGATCCAGAAGAACTAGCGACCCCTGATCACCAGCAGTGTCACCTGATACTCAGTTGGACGGGGGTTCTTTCTTTTTGAATTTGTCTCCAAAGACGACCAAGATATGATTTTTAGAAATGGGTCATACTTCATGGGAACCCAAGGACTGTACCTCAATCGTTGGATGCTTGACTTTGACTCGGCATTCGATGTACCCAAGGTGATCTCAGTGTGGGTCAGACTCCCTCAGTGTGGGTCAGACTCCCTAATTTGTCGATCCACTGCTTGTCTCCCTCCTCGTTGCGGGCCATTGGTAATGGGCTTGGTAAGTACATCGATAAAGCTACTACCAAAGATCAATACTCATGTGCACATATTTGTGTTGAATTTGATTTAGAAGCTAGTCTCCCAGAAGAAATAAAATTTACTGTAGGTGACTAGCAACATTACCAAAAACTAGACTATGAACAACTGCCATTTAAATGTAGGCATTGCCACGAGTATGGGCATTTCCAAAAAAACTTCCCAAAACTCCCCCAAGCCCAGCAAGAAAAAGACCTGGACAAAGGATGGAAACAACCCAAAATACACAAGGCAAACAAAACTGGTCTGAGGCCTGATGGAAAATCTCCAAACCCCCCTTCACCCAGAAAGAAATATCCCTCAAAAAAAACATAGCCTGAAACTGGCAACAATCTTCCCACCCTGGATGAACTAGAAATTGAAAGGAACATCCCATAAACTAATCCTCCTTCCATCCCACCCTCGATAGAAAAAGAAAGAAATGGCCCTAATCCTTCATCAAATACAGGCCTCCCCTAGGAGAGAGTTCAGTTGGACCAGGGATCAGAGGAAGATCTGTCAGAAGAAGAGGAAGGGGAAACAGATCCAAAACAAAGCACTAAGAAAATCTAAAAGAGGGGAAGGAAATCAGCAATGGAACGCAGAGAAGCAGAAAAATACAAAGATAAGTTGCAGGGGGGGCAATCAACCCTGGATGGACTTATTAACCCAAGAACAATGAGACAACAAGGGAAGTTCCAAAAAGGAGCCACCACCACCAGAAAGGTAAGTAATGAAAGTCATCTCTTGGAATTGCAGAGATCTCGGGAGAAAACAGAAAGTTGAAGCAATGAAATACTTAATGTGCACATCCACCCCAGACGTCCTGCTAATCCAAGAGACCAAGATGGAAGAGAAACAATTCTTCCAGATCATAAATACCTTTTGGAATTCAAGCAACGGACTAGCCATAAGTTCTCGAGGAGCCTTGGGTAGATTGGGAACCCTTTGGAATCCTAACAAGCTCGAGTTGATCCACTCCTACACCATCTCACATTGGATTCTCACAATACTTTGTCACAAAGATACAGGCCTTCAAGTAAGCTTCTTCAACATCTACATCCCATTCCTTCATGCAAAAAAAAAAAATTGTTGGAACTATATCAAAGATCCCCTGCAGCTACTCCGCCTAGAGAATAGCATCCTAGCAGGGGACCTGAATCTCACGCTAAACGCCCAGGAAAAAAAGGGGGGAACCTCCATCAAAGACCCTTTTAGGGAAATCATTGATGACCTAATCCTGGACTGGGATCTGTAAGATATAAAACCCCCCAAAGGACTATTCACTTGGTCCAATAAAAGAATAGGCACGGGACACATCCCAGCTCAGCTTGATAGATTCCTTGTCCAGCACTTTGTTCTCCTTCTCAACCTCACTCTAGACTCCACCATATTATCGTTTAACACCTCAGACCACAAGCCTATCCTCCTAAAAATCTCCCACGAAGGCAATCTAGGCCCCATCCCCTTCCACTTTAGCCTGTCCTGGAACCAACATGAAGGATTTCTAGACATTGTCTCCTCAGTCTGGAAAGAAGTTATAATGGTTCTTCCCCTCTTCATCTAGGAAGATAAATTAAGGAAACTCAAAGTAGCCCTTAAATCATGGGCCAAGTCTCTCAAAACCCCTCTTCTTAAGAGGGTGGAGGCGTAGCAAGCCCTGGAGTAGCATCAAATCCAAGCAGAGATCCTTCCAGTAGACCTCATCTCTTTGGAAAAAGAACAACAGCTTCACAGAAATCTCCATCAGGCCTATCGCCAGGAGGAGGAATACTAGAGGCATAAATCAAGAAGTTTGTGGCTTCAATTGGGGGATAAAAACACAAACTTCTTCCACAATCAGGCAAACGGCCGAAAGCAGTTCAACTCCATCAAAGAAATCCACTTCCAAAAGCAAACCATCTCCAATTTTGAGGGCATTAAACATGTTGCCCATGAGAACTTCAGAAATATTTACTCTGAAGAGCCACCTCCCTCAGAAGTCGTCACCAGTGATGTCCTAAATCTGATCCCTAAAAGGGTCTCCATGGAAGGAAATCTAGCTCTCACAGCTTCGATATCCAAAAAATAAATCAAAAACGCCATAGCAAGTATGGAGCCTGATAAATCCTCGGGCCTAGACGGCTTCACTGCCCGCTTCATCAAAGTTTGCTGGAAAATAATCAAGCACGATTTTCATAGAATGACTCAAAAGTCACAATCCTGCAGCAAAATTGGAGGTAGCACCAACTCCACCTTCCTATCCCTCATCCCAAAGGAAAAAGGATTTTCCTCCTTCGACCACTTCAGACCAATATCCCTCTACAACATTGGCTATAAAATTATCACTAAAATTATGGCCAACAGGCTAAAAAATATCCTACCCACAATTATCCCGGATGATTGAGGCTTCATCAAAGGCAGAAACATTAGCGACAATATCATCCTTGTCCAAGAGGCCATCCATTCTAGCCAATCCTGAAAAGAAAAAGGCATGATAATCAAACTGGATCTTGCAAGCACCTTTGACAGGGTAAGGCATAGCTTCCTTTACCAAATAATGCAGCGGCTTGGGTTTGATCCTTCCTTTATCAACTGGAAAAAAGTGTGCATAGGAATACCTTGGTTAGCACCTCTCGTCAATGGTCGAGAAACTAGATTCTTTCAAGCATATCGAGGTCTACGGCAAGGTTTCGCTCTTTCACTGCCCCTTTATGCCATTCAAGCCTCGATGTTGAATTACCAATTAGACCACAGTCGACATCTTAAAGAACTAATGGGGTCGCGCATATCTAGATGGGTTAGAGACATCAACCACGCTCAGTTCGTTGATGACACCATCCTACTTGGAAGCGCAAGCATCAGGTCGTCCAACAAATTCAAAGTTGAGCTCGACAAGTACCAAGCCATTTTGGGGAGCATAATCAATTACAAGAAAAGTCAAATCTACAGCTGGAACTGCACTCTGAGAGAAATGATTGATATTACTCAAATCCTGGGAATAACGAGAATAACTCAATGGGATTCCTTCAAGTATCTAGGAGTCCCCATTTTCAAAGCCTCCACCAAATCCTTTTGCTGGGGACCCCTAGTTGATAAATTTAAAGCTAGAATAAGTGTCTGGGGCTCAAGCTAGTTAAATCTAGCAGGTAAGCTGGTCCTCATAAAATCAGTCCTCTCAAGCATTCCAATCTACCAATGCTCAATCCTGCTCACTCCAAAAGGCATTATCTCCAAAATTGAATCCTTTCTACATCGTTTCCTTTGAAAAGGAGGTAAAAACAATGACAACAAGCTCCCACTGGTCAGTTGGGGGAAAATATTTTTCCCTCTTCTTGAAGGTGGCCTTAAGCTCTGCAATCTGCACTCCCAAAATTTGGCCCTAGGAGAAAAATTTCTCTAGAACGTAGTTTCAGGAAGGAGCTCTTGGTGCAAAATGGCCATTTGGAAGAAATATTTCACAGGATCGAGGCTTCGATGTCTCGACTCACCGCCTAAAACTACTCATGGCGCCCCTATCTTCTCTGTTTGCTCAAAAGTGCATGCCCTCTTTGCCCCGGCTCTTACCTGGATCCCAGGTAATGGAAAGCAAATCTGAATCTAGGAAGACTCTATAATGGGGGAACCCCCCCCCCTGATCGACAACACTCCAGGCACGGAGCTTCTAAAATCCTTTCTAAAATATCAAAATATCAACACCCTCTAGGATATCTCCCACTGGCACAACGACGGTTCCAAAGATTGGTCAAGCTGGAACCTCCTTGTTTTCCTATTACAGATTTAGGAGGAAAAATATTTGTTGATCACTCTACTCCGAGGAAAATCCCCAATATCCAAAAGACTTAGGGACCAGCGAGGCTGGGGCACAAATTTAGGGAACTACACAATAGCAGTCGGCTACAAAATCCTCACAGTTGATCCCCAGGCCCCAAAAATTCGGCTTTGTGGAAAGAAATCGGGCTAGTCAAAAGTCTACCCAAAGTGGATTTATACATTTGGACTCTAGCCCATAATAGCATCCTAATAGGTGATAATATATGGAGGAAAGTTTGGGAAGGACCCTCGATATGCCCTCTCTACCAATCCCACAAATAATCTGTCAACCACATGCTCCTTAATTGTCCTTTTGCAAAAGAAGTTTGGTGGAATGCCCTGCCAGAGGGGACCCTGACAGGTCAATTCCCAACAAATATTCGTACTCTGCTAAAAAACTAGACCACCTGGTGCCCCTATCCTTTCAAGTCCAAGACTCAAATTAAATGTTGTTGGATGACCCTCCCTAAATTTATCCTTTGGAAATTTTGGCTCGAAAGAAACTCTTGAATCTTCAGAAACCAATCCTCCATCCCCACCCATGTTTCTGCCAAATCCAAAGCCTTACTAGGTGATTGCCTCTCCTTCCTTTGGTCAAACACCAATCTCCAAACCCTCTCATCCTCTAAAAAATCTTGGATTCATAGTCTCTCTCCTGATCTAAAGCCCTCCCTTCTACCTCCCATGCTCTATGAACCCTGGGAATTGCGCAAGAAACATGAGGATTTCAAAGAATGGAGACGCACTCAGCAAAAACATATCTTTTTCTATGACGAAGCTTCGAAAGGAAACCCAAGGGCGACAGGAGGGGGAGGATTATCTATGACCCCGTTGAATTACAGGAACTGGTCTACTCCTGGGGGCTAGGAGAAGAAACCAACAACATCGCAGAAGCTCTAAGTATATGGAAAGGACTCGCCCAACCCCGAAAGCTAACTATCAAGGAAATTATGGTGATAGGAGACTCTCATATTTTAATCGAAACTATGGTCACCAACTCACTACCAAACCAAATGAAACTCCATCAAATCTTCAAGAAAATTCTGCGCCTTTCAAATTTCTTGTAAAAGATCGATTTTTTCCATGTGCTCCGTCAACTGAATGGCGAAGTAAAATAGGCTACAAAAGTAGCCACCCCTTTAGAAAGGGACAGATCTCCCTCAATGAGACCTTGTTCTTCAACCCTCTCCCATAATGACATGTGGTGGGCGATTAGTTGGTCATCTCGAGGTAGGTGGCACTCGGATCTCCCCGATGTCTTGACTTGTGGTAGTTCTCTCACGTCACTCATGTCTGTCCCCTACCCCGCGCGATGATACTTTATCCCTTAGCTCACGTCCTCTCACCATTCCTTGCAATATCCCCCCCTCACATCCTCATGTCACTCTGCACTGAGCCCATCCCCTTCCCACATGGTGCTCGAGCGAGGCCCATTCTCTCCATGGTGACGCATGTTCAAGGTGGTGTTAAAACTTGGAAGGTAGCGACTTGTTCTTTCCTTTCTTTCCCATTTGATATTGCCTAGTCCCTCGCCTGGAGTTTTCTCTCAGCTCCTCCCCCATCTCACTCAATGGCTTCCAATTCTAACTCTGTCTCCCCCCCTAACCCTCCCCCCTCTCTGGAACTTGAAATACGCAAGTTGAAGTGCACACTCAGCATGCACAGACGATTTTTGCTTCGACTGGACAGGGAAGGTGGCCAGAGATTCGAGATGGTCGAAGAAGACTTAATCCAACTCAGGGGGGAAGTAGTTGAAGGTCTTACGTATACAACGCAGCAAACTAATAGCAAAATTGTTGAATTGGAGGCAATAATCGAAAAGCTGGAGCTCCAAGCCACCAGATCGAACCGCCAGACAGACGTAGGTGCGAAGGCTTCTTCAAGCGCAAGCTCCTCCATCCTGGACCAAAAGGTTTAATTATGTCATTCCTCACTCTTGAAACTGACCCTTTTTTTGTTCTCTAGCAATTTCTTTGTAAGCAGGATTATAGCCTCTTTTTTAAAATCAACCAAACACATTGTAAGCAGGTTCTCAGCCTATGTTTAGCCAATTTTTTTATTCTAGGATGGTATGGGAATTCTGGGGCTTTATATCAGGGCAGTATTAATTGTAATCTTGAATCCCATGCACAGGATGCATGGCTGAATTTTGTAGTTTTTCTCACAGTGGTCACACCACTGCTTTTTTAATATATAAACCACTTTCTTGTAAAAAAAATATTAAAAATAACATGTGCAATGTAATTATTTATCTAGTGCACAAGTCAACACCATTGGAATGGTTTCCCTATACTCCTCTTCAGGTGGAGGAGCCTCAAGTATGATGTTCTCTACCATTGAAACCACAAAATTTATAAGGACACAATTGTAAATGTATAAGTAAAAAAAATTAGAAGTACAAAATTTATAACTATGAAATTATTAAGTATATGATTAATATATAACCATATTACCGTTGTGGGCCTTAGTCATAGGAACATCGTGGGGCTACACCCCACTGGAATGGGGTTGCTCGAGATAACCATGTTGTGGCAGCACTGCACTATCAATGCACTGCTCTCCAGTACTAATGGGCTCATTGATAGTGTTGCTCCCATGATTACAACAAAGTAACACGTTAAATTTATGGACGATATCAAACATGAATGTATTTTATAAGTAATGAAAGGTTAACGTGGATTGATTTTTATTTACCTTATCCTACAAATTGGATCTTGGGGTCTTCCCCATGATTTTTCAACTTTCAACAACAGCTTGATAGTCATACCTGTAGGCAATCTGGAGGTCTTCCTCTGTGGTTTCAATTCTGAAGTCGTCGCCCTGCATTGCATAAGAGTATGTGTTTTTAATGTTATTGGATGCAATTACCTGAGAGTTGGAAGGCGATACAAATAATATTGTTAAGATGTTTGAGTACCGACAATTCATGACTGTAACTTCATGTAGCCTCCCTGGCCTAGTTTGTGTTGGCCATGTTTGGAAATCCTTGCTTCGGTTGCCTTCGAAGTGTCAGGCAACCTATCATCAAAATTTTCAAGTATGTTATATGCCACACTTTTATTTAGATCTAAAGAAAATTAAAGGTATTGAATTCAAAATGTAATTTACCTTGGGGTACCAATTGGTGTTTTTCCTTCTTTTCTCAATTGTTTTCCTTGGCAACCTCAATGAGCACCTTCCACTCCCTCTATGTAACTGTGGGATGATGCTCATACCTAGGGTTCTTTTACAAGTGAACCCTATACACATCCCACGTAGATTTTAGATATTATCTAGCTAAGGAGTTGGTCACGCTTTTATTGAACGTGTCTACTCCAAAGAGGCCTTCAAGATAATCCATAAGTTCTTTTTTGAGGTTGGAATTCTGGGAGTTCCACCTCATGTGTATGGTTGGCCCAAAATTCAGCAACGCCTTGATCTTTGAGTGCCTATAAAAATGGTTGTTTCCTACACATAAAAAGATATGATCATTAATTTAAAAATAATAATCAAGATTATTTATGTTTGAGATAGACAACATGAAACAATTAAAATATTAAAGATTACCTGGGAGTCTTATTTTCTTTAATGGAAGTCCTTCCTAGTTGACCATAAATGTGCACGGAAGGGTCCATATGTTGCTAACATGTCTCAATCCAAGAAATACAACCATATAATGCACATCATCAGGCTCAGCTCTGTCACCACCTCCAGAGCCTGGTTGTGTGGTTGTTTGGGGGTGCGTGTCATGGCTCCCATCTAAAGGTGTGGAAGGTGGATAAATAAATAGTTTGGCAGGTATATGAGGGCTCGGGCCAGGAATATGTGGCATTTTTACAATGCCACTACTACCAACATTGGGATGAATAGGCTCCAAATAACTATATATAAGAAAAAAAATCATTTAGAAAATGTAAAAGTTAAAAAAACAAACTCTCATAATTGAACTTATGACATAAAACAAAATCACTTTAAATTATGGTTATTACCTTATATGTCCTAATTTGTGTCATAATGAGTTTGATTCTTTGTTTGACCTCGAGAGTTTTATTTTCAAGGTCTAACAAGCGAGCAAGTTCCTTGTTCACTTTAATGATATTTTTGTGTATTATTACCATCGGGTCAAGGGATGAATACAACTCCTCCTCGTCGGGTGAATCACGAGCTTCAATGACTCGTAGAATACATATTTCAACAAAATAAATGTTATTTCAGTTATATAAACAAATAAAATAATTAATCACCACACAAATAAAATTATATAAACAAATACTAAAATTCACGTATAATGTAAGTCGAAATTGTTAATCGTTTACATGTTCTGCAGCTAGCCCTTTTCCATGATCATCCTGCCACATTATAATATAATTAGAACCCTGAAATATTTAAAAAATAAATTAAAGATAAAATAAAATAAAAATAAAAAATAAAAAATAAAAATGATTTCTACACAAATAAAATTATATAAACAAATAATAAAATTCATATTAAATGTAAACTGAAATTGTTTATCGTTTACATGTTAAAGATAAAAATATATATAATGCAATAAGTAGAGGTTGCTTAAGTAGGTGTTGCATAAGTACCTGCACACTGGATTCAAATGGTAATCCACTAATAACTCTTCCCCGAGAGCTATCTTTTTTATTGTGCACACGACTACCCAATTCCCTTTGTGTCCCTCATATATGCAATTCAGCTGCTTGTTTGTTGTCCTAGGTCGTGTGTTGTTTATAAACCCTGCAATATTGCCAGAAGATTTAGGCCTTCCATCAATATAGATATGTTCTCCCCTATTTTTATTGTTTTTTATTAGTTGTATATAATTTGCAATGAGTGCATATCTCTACATACTTCCCATGTATCAGACCAACCGCATCCAATCACAATAATCGTAACATGGTATGACATAGTCCATCAATTCAATTATTGTATTGTATTTTACAATTATTCCATCCACGGAAAATATCCCCAGGCCATGAGGGGAGGATGGTGCAATGTGATACATCCTATTGTTGACAATGAAGTCAGTTTCCAATGAAGGAAAATCCTTAGGTACCCATTGTTTCACCATATGCTTATACTTGAGTGGCACCTCTATGTCTCCTATGCTCTCATCATCATAATAGCATGATCCTCCTTCGGCAAGAAAAACATTTATGCGTCTACGGAATTTTCTTCCGACCTTTTCACCTCTAGTCCTTGTTCGTGTATCAAATCTACTAGATGCATTCGTATTTCCATCTGTTTGTCCTGAGCTTCCCTCACTTGAGGAAGAAATATTTGGCAGGTACCTATTTGGTTGTACCTTCAGTCGATCAAATCAGATATATAGTTATCCAAGATTGTAAGAACATAGTGAGATATCTAAAATGATTTTTTATATTTTGACACATTCATTAGTCTCCACTCATATACATTTTCTCAACTAATTCAAGGTAACCAAAATTCCTATGAGCTCGAAATGTTTCATCCTCTAATCGTTGTTTGTGTAGAAAATGTTTCATCCACATATACACTAAACCTTTGGAAAGTACTCCTTTTTTCATCCTACAACATTAGACCCTCAAGAATGTAAATAATGGATGTGAATACCATAGAAATATTGAAAAATCAAGAGATCTTCAACACACCTTGTGCTTCCTCCTTTTGTTTCATCATTTATTCACTTTATAGTTACTTTGAAGATAAAAAGTAGTTACCAATTACTTTTGAGGAAACAATAAACAAATAAATTATAAATGACCTTAAGGGTTTCTAAAAAAGTGAAAGTTCAAATTGATTAAATAATAATAATATCCAAGGTTCATGACTTAGAGAAAAATTCAAAATAAAGGAGGGAGACCTACCACAAAATCACAAATTAAAGTACATAAGATACCACAAGCTATCAACTCCTAAAGCTTGCATCACCTTATAACCTCCAGGATTTTTTTATCCCTCCTATTTCCTCCTTATGACTACCTCTTTTGTAAACACAAATTTAATAAAAGGGAAATAAATTAAACAATGAAAACATCAAAATAATTCCATGTTTACCATCATACAACCCCATACATTGTTTCCAAATGTAACTCAAACAATCATTAACATCCCATTTTCATCAAATTCCCACAAACAATTTCAAGAAAATCCACTTATACATTAAAAAATATGTTGATATAAATATAGAAATATGTCCCATATGTCCAAAATGATCCAGTGTTATCCCCATCATTCAAAAATACCTAATATTCCCCATATACAAAATAATATGATTGTCTTCGAGCCCCCAACGTTCGTTCCTATATACCTCATCATATCCAAAATAATATTATCATTGTAGACCAAAACCAAGACAAACTAAAGATAAGACCTCGGTGATGTAGGTCTTGAGTGAGAAGATGAAGAAGGTTGGGAAGTTTGGGTTAGGTCATAGGTGAGTGGTCACCTTTGGGTGTAAATCATTAAATGAAATCTCAATCATTATCTTCCCTTAGAAATGTGGAGAAACATGAGACCAAGGGAAAGAATCAATAGAGTCTTCCACATGGATTTTAATTGACAACGAAATGGGAGAAGTAGCAATAAAGATAGATATAACAAGGGCCTTTGGGGGTCCTTGAGGAGGTAAAAATGGATCCACGTCAATTCTTTTTATTTTTTCACATGTAGGGAAAGCTTTAGGAATCACAATATTAGGGAGAGGCATCCATTGGGAAATAGATTTAGGTAGGGAAAAGGAAACATTCAAAGAAAACTAAGAAGGCTTAGTAGGTCTCCCCCAACCAAAAATTTTGGGGGAATCAATAGGTCCCCACACATCATTTTTAATTGTAGGTAATGGATATCCAAACTCCCATGCAAGATATGATTTACATGTAAGCAATGGGAAAATAGAATTAATCTCATGGATGTTGGGGTGAGGCTTGAGATTTGGTAGGAAGGGAAAAATAAGAGGTTGGTCACCCAAATACAAGTGACTAGTGTTTTCCAAATGAGAAAAATCATTTAAATTTGCATCAAAATGGACCAAAAACCAAGCATTTTTCCTTCTTCTTCTTCTGCATATATTATTGTCAATTTTATTATCTCTCCTTGAGACCTAGGATGAACTTTCCCCAAAAGTATTGTCTTAAAGTCAAGCATGCAAGAAAATTGAAATCCATGAGCCTTGCTACACCATCATGTTATCAAGTTTAAATAAAATATTACAACAATGGAATCATGGCCATCTATGATTCACCATAGCGTTTCCGTCACATTCTTCCCGATATGAATTGTATCAAACAAATGAGCTATTTTTAGCTCCTCATAATAGGGAAACCTCATGAATTGAGTGGGATAACATTTCATTCCTTGTGGAAGCCCATTATTAATACCTTCACAATGGCCGCCTTGATGAAGCATAAACGAAATCACAACAATAATTATCAAATATGGTAAAATAAATTCAATAATTAAAATAAAAATTCAAAACATTACATATATGATACATAAAGAACTTGTGTACCTTAACGATTTATGTTATATTCCAACCTCCATAGGTGAGGTGTCAATCTTCGTAGTTTTAATCAAGTCTCTTCTTTCCCATTGAAAATATGTTTTTTTAGTAGTACGATAACTATGGTTCTTAGGGAGGAAGTGTGTATGCTCATAAAACACCATATTTCCTAAAAATTTTGAATGACGATACTTCATCTTAGGACCACAAACTAGACATGCAAATTTACCCTTTGTTTGAAGACCTACAATAGATGGATTAATGTCAATTATATGATGGGATTATTTAAAAAACATGTATGATATCTCTAAATAATTATATAGTATTAAAATGCAACAGAATGTTACATACCACAAAAATGTGTTAGTCTTGGGGCATCATGAATTTTCCATACAAGTATTCCATGGAATTGAAATTTCTTCTCCCCGATTAGTTTACAGATGTCATACATAGTGATGTCGGACTATAACTGTAGTAGTTCGTCGATAAGAGGCTCAATATATACATTCATACATTTAACTTGGTACTTACCCAATTGTTTGAAATTACACATAATTACGACCATGATATGTATATATAAGCAAATAAATAAATAAAAGATATTATGCAAAAAATGAAACAAATTAAAATGTTACATTCGAAAAATTAATGTAAACAAATACCTAGAACAATCATTGTCAACATTATGTGCTCCCTGATTATTGACATCCAAGGAGGAATTTTATTATTGATAACAAAAATAGGCCACACTGAGTAAATAGACCAAAGATCTTTGAATGGATTAACACCATTAGCTGCCATTGAAATCCTAGCATTATGAGGTTCATCTTTAAATTATGCCCATTTTTCCTCAATTTCCCTAAATGCATAGCCATCTGCAGGCATTCGAAGAACACCATCTCCATAAAATGTGTGATGATTTCACACATGAACAATCGTTGCAAACGTGGAATTATGGGAATATGACAAAGAACCTTTTGAGGCACCCTTTTTGTTACTTGATCAGTTAGATATCTACTAATATGGTATTGCATACATTCTTTTTTCGACGCATATTGTCCATAATATATAATATGATCAATAGGACATGCATATATAGTTTGATACTCTATTCCAATATCTTTCGTAATGGCATGTAAATATCAATATGTGCGAGGTAAAATAATTGATGATGGTAACAGAAATTCACCTAACAATCTACAACATAAAAAATAACTAGTTAACGTAAAGAAAATTAATCGTAAATATTGCATTCTTATTTTAAAAATTAATTAACACGAAAAAAAAAATCAGCATTTATGTATATGTGATGAAACATATTACATACTTTAGGATCTGTGTCATACAAGTGTTCAACAAATGATTCATAACCTTTAAGTTTACCAGCAGCAATGTAGCGAAGAGAAGATTTTCTCTTGAGCCTTTATAAAGTTGTTTATTTGCCTTTTCTATTAGAGGTTCATCATAAATACCATCATTTTCCCCATCCTCATCCGACTGAGCGAACAAGTCTTGGATCATTTGATTTGTCCCATCATCTTGAACTATGTTATTATTTTCATCTTCTTCCATGGGATCATTAACTTGATCTTCATTATTCGCTTCATGTTCCTCATCTTGTACAACATCATCTACTACTTGGTGCATTCTATAGAAAGTTATGGGTCAATTCTAACTTTATAAATACAAACAATCATGCAAAATTGGTGTGTATAAAAAATATTAAAGCAATATAAAATTTTATAAGTACAATCAATATGAAGACAGATAATGAATATATATCTAATTACCATGGGATGATATTCATTTGGTCCATCGTCAATGTGCCCATATCTCCTACAATGTATTTTAGCTATTTCTATTAAAATTCTTACAAGGCATGTAGTACAACATATTTTGCAAGGGAAATAACATTTACTGTCACCCTCTTTACTTTTTTTCCCACCTCTAATATTTTATGACATTCTTCCCCACAAAAATACAGTGATGATTATCTTATAAAATTGAATGGTGTAATAGAATATCTATTATATTTTTCTAATGCAATTGACATATAAAAATAAATATGTTTTTCGCTTGACAAGAACACCTTATACCCTTTTTGAACCATCGTTGTTATAGCAAAATTGTCGCAACATCTCTAAAATGAACCATATTTATAATTTTTTATCCATCAGAATTCTAACGACAGTTGACCAAGTCAATGTTGACTTTGTCAAACAGTGGGTGACCTTTTGAAGAGAGCAACAGTTAGCAGTAGTATCTTCGGTATTGAAAAGAATATAGAGGTTCATCGAAATAACAACACCTTGTCCTAGACATCGCAAGTGTGGTGAACGTCTGTTTCTGTCGCAAGTCCGACAAATTCGGGCGGGATTGAAAAAAAAATGAAAAATTTAAATATTTGTCTTCTATTTTTTGATAGTACAACCAATTTTGTTCGTATCGTTAGATATAGTTCATCGGATTTTTTTAATATGTAGTAGTGATAACTTTGAGTTTGGCATATGAAGTATGCAAAGGCAATATACAAGTTGCAGTTGAAACAAATATTTTTTTTTTCAAACCACATAAGTCATAACTTATCAAACCATATGGAGATCAAACCATATTTGTAAAAAAATTACATAATTTATCTTAGTTGATAACCAATTGATTTCTTGTTACTACCTTTAAAATATGGTAACAACACCATTCCATTAGTGTCACATTTGAATCAATGACAATAATTAACAAAAAAATCTCATAGTAGAATATTTAGAGAAAAAAAAAATCATATCAATTAGAGGGAACTCGCAACAAAAAGAAATGGTAATGGAAAAGATCTTTAGAAATACATGGAAAAAAACTACACACTAATATACAACATGATATACCACCTACATGTTGAAAGAAATGAAAAATATAATAGAAGTAAAGAATTAAAAATATTGTTTTTTCCTACAAAAACTCAAATGACTTCAATTGAAAATTCATGGTTTTACCAAGAGTAGTTTCTATTAATTAATCATCCATATGTAACAAATATACCCAAAAAATTGGGATGCATAATCATTGACTTGGAGAAAATATTAAGTAAACCTATTATATATTCATGGAAAATGTTTATATTGGGCAAAAAATACAAGTGTATGCATAACTATAATCATAAGTAAGGCTACAATTTTTTTATTTTTAATGAAAATATGAAAAAAATAGCCTAAATTTCTTCCAAAAAATATAAATTTATCCAAATTTGTGAAATTTCGCTTGAAAAAATAAACATTGGTTGGAATAATGGGATACTCATTGTTGGGGTCACTGTGCTCTAGTTCGCCTAGTAGATTTGTTGGGCATGTCTCTTACATCAAGTCCTTTCCCCACTTAGACTTCTTATTTCCTAGTAAGTTTTGGTTGCTCTAAATATTTCTTTTCTTGATAATCTAGTAGTTTGCTCAATTTGGAGGTGCCTTGTGGTTTTGTTTTGGGCCTAGAGTTCTCTATTTTTAGGTTGTCTAGGATTGTGAAGGCATTCATGGGTTCAATTCCTTTTCATGTTTTGGAGGATATGCATGTTTGTATGTTGTTAGCACATGTCAAAAGTTGTTGGAAAAATTGTGTAATTTGGAAAAAGTTTGGTTTTTCAAGGTTTGAGTTTTGTTCTCGGGCTTATATGGAGGTTTTTAATTATTTTTAATTAAAAAATAAAAATATTGGGCATTAAGCCTAATCTATAAGTCCACAAGCCAAGCACACGAGAGCCATACAGGTCGCATGCCAAATCATACAACACCAAGTAAGTGCCCAAGATATCAAGTGTCAAAGCCATCAAGGGAGGAGCCCAACAAGGGGAGAATAACATGCACTACGCATCAAAGTGCATTGCAACGACCAGCATATATTAAAAACATCATGTTAGTTATTCCCATAGATGTGGGATATCTTCTATATATGAAAAAATAAACAAGACACCTTGTTATCATCGAATCACAAGCATTGATAACACTTGACACAAATTTCAAAGAAACAACTCACAATACAAGGCAAAGAGCCAATCGTGGCACGCACATAAAAATTTATAGTGCCAAAGTCCAAGATTCAAGCCACCAAGGAGACCACGAGGGAATTACACAACACATTGGGTAAATTACTAAAATGGCGAGGTGTTCGACCAATTCTACAAATGCTAGAGAAAACACAAATTGTCCAGTGCATAGGAATTCCAAGTGTAAAATCAAAGGGAGATGCCACTGGGTTTTTATTGATCGCCTGGTTGTCAAAATCATTGCTCATTTTAAACATGCCAAGCATGAATTCAAGTGTAATCATCAATGGAAAATGTGTCAAGGTAATGGTGAACATTCAATTACCTGGATGAACCCATGGATCTTGTTCTCCTTACTATAGTTTCTCATTCCTGTTGTCGAATTGTGGTTGAAAGTAGATGCTTTAAAAACCTCTACGTCAAAATTTGTCCAGCGGTATCTAGATTTGATTATGTGATGAAGAAGATGAAATGAGAATTTATGGAGGACCGAGCTCAAGTAAATATTTAGCATGGAAAAAATTGAATATGGAACATAGAGTCTATGGCAAGCTGGCCCATGAACTTATTGGAACCCCCATGGATAAAAGTTGCATATGTGAGCCTATTTGTGCTTCCAGCACCGAAAACTATCCGGATGAAAGCATCAACTATACATTGGATCCAAAGGATATAGAAGATGGTAGGCCATATTATTGGTCAAGTAAAGGAGAAATCAGTAAAAATGCCCCTTAGACATTGATGTACAGGTTGCTCAAGTATTTGTTTGTTGTGCACGAAGTTAAAATATGCCCATTCCAAGATTACTTCTAGAGGGGGACTCCTATATATTAGGCAAACGCAGTTCGATTTCGGTTTGGTTATTCTAGCTCATCACCAGGAATCAAAAGTTTTGTATTGGATGGGTATGTTCCATCTGATAGATCTCCCTGCAAAGACTATGTCTAGACGTATATCTCTTAACAGTACCCAGTGTTACGGGAGGATGAATTACAATCGTCTAGGCTTCCAAGCCCGATATTATGTATTGGGGACATCTTACAGGTTGAACTCTTGGGTAGGGTTCAAAAACAAGAGTTGGATGGATTGTGTTATATATGTGTGTGTCATGTGTATGTGGTTAGGAGACCTCTTTCTTCCATCATTCTTGATGCATCAAGGGCACCCTGAAATGCCATTTGAAGATATTTCAAGAGTTGCATCCCAAAATAACTTTGATCATGATCCATCAAAATCAACGACCAGGAAGCATTGTGGAATTTGAAGTTGCACGGGGGATAATTTTGAACGAGGTCCCGCAATCCAAACCACGGTTTCCATTGAGGGGTATGTGTCCGCGTTGGGTTGATTACGGAATGATAAGTGGGTTGTTCTAAAACCTCCAATCCACATCTCCGCAAATTGAAAAGTATAAAGTATCGATGTGACATTTTTATTATTTATTATTTTCAAACACGGGAACCGTTGGAACAATGTCGCGCCCGTAATTTTTTGTTGTAGCCCAACTTTGCACCATTACAGTTCACTTGTCGATTATGAGATAAATTCTAAATTGCAATGGAATGAAATAGTCAGATTGGGCAAGACCAAATATTATTTCCGAGGACCAAGTAAACGATTTCCAGTTGTCGACAAAAAGGCAACAAATCAAATGAAGACACAATCAAAGTCAAAGGATGAAGATAAAGGACCAAACTGCAGGAATATTTGCAAATCCCAGATTTTGTGAACTGAAATTTTCTATTCTAGTGTAATTAGTTCAAACCGAATGAAATCAATTGTTGTATAAATATTGTAAGTTCTGATGTATTCGAGGTTGGAATAAGTACAAAGGATAATTTTTCATTGAACTTTGTATATAGTTCATTGAATTTGAATGAAATTCTAGTGCAGATGTCCAGAGATTTTTCATACCAAAGATTCTAGTGGTAATGATCTAAAGTATGTTTTCCTTCATGTATGTTCTTCTTGTTTATTTATATTTCATCTACTTATGCTCATATGTTTGAATTGGATATCAAATGGTCTGAAATTCATCTTAAAAGGTGCTTTAGATTCTAGCAATTCAAATACTGTCTATTCTTTCTTAACTCATCAGAATTCATCTTAATGGTGCTCTGAATGTTGTTATATGTTTTCATCTTTCTTCCATTCTATATTATCAATTTAAAAAACTGAAATATCATTGCCTACCTAGCCTTTTCTTCCTTGATATTTCTATTTACCATACACAGTTTTCATTTTCTTTCAAACAATTGACTCTGTTTCCAAAACAGGTTCATTTCCTTCTTGCCAGCAAACCTTCAAAATCCCTTCACCTATTCAAAAACCTAGCCACTGATATTCAAACAAAATTCATCTTTAGAGACAAAGTGACAAGAGATATCCCTCTTAGAACTGAAAGGCTAGTTTCAGTTCTAAAGTGGTTATGTGGTTACCTTTGTGAGTTGCCTCCTCAGCATAGGAAATTTACTTAGTGCTAAAATTTTGGCGTCGTTGTCGGGGACCGAAGGTGAAATATTTTTTCCTGGGAGAAACGAAAAAGTTCAGATCTGATTGTTGATGGTGGACAGTAGTCAGACACAAGGAGGTTGTAAATCATCCACCTGGAGACTCCATTATTGGTTGTATCCAGATGACAGAATATCAATGGCAACTCCATTGTCTGAAGGTTTTAAAGCTTGAAGAAGGGACCAGTGACTCCACTAGATTTGATGAAGAACTCGGATGTTGCGACAATTGTTTCAAGGTATGCATGTTTGGACTTTTCACATATTTATGGTTTTCCAAATCCTTTACCCAAGGATGGATATTATTTAAGGAATGGTCCGAAATTTAATGGTGAGGATTTGAGTTTGACTTTGAAGCATATATCATTTTTTTATGATTTCACTGAGATTCTTAGAGTCAAACATGAAGATGTTTTCCTTAGACAGTTTCATGATTCATTCCAAGGAAAATGTAGAAGTTGGGATGATGGTTTACCCACCAAATCCATAAGATCCTTTTCATTTTTTTGGGTTGTTTTCTTGGAAACATGGATGGAGAAGGTAGAATTTGTGGCAGACTCTCCTTCCATTCAAGGTTTTAGAGAATGGAACAATATGTTCATTGATGATGAGCGTGATGAAAACTTTCCTGCATTTTTGTGTTCTTACTTAAAGTCATGCAAATGTAGCTCAGAAGACAAGATCCTCTTTTTACAAGAGTTTTCCAAGGAATTTCAGAAAGATATTGAGGCTTTGGATATTCAAATTCAATCCCACAATGTCCAATATCAGTGTCAGCCTTTTTAAATCATTTTCCAACCAAGACAAGAGGAGGTAGTGTTTCCCTTAGTTGTCAATATTGAGGAATTTTTTGTGTCTGAACATGAGTTTGACAATGCACAGTTGAAACAATGGTTTAACATAGAAAGCAATTGTGAAATATCCAATTTTGACAACCAATTGTAGAATGCCTTAAGAATTAGCAAATAAACTATGGCATCCATGATTTCTATGATATTGTAGCCGAATATATGGAAGGATTTCTTAGCTTAAATTTGCATCCATGTCTACACTGTGAGAAAAAAAAAAGTATTATGAGTTTCCCTTGCCATCACAAATTCCAGTACTTGTTTTGTTCAAACACATTCAAGAAGCCAAATTATGTGAGCAACTACTTGATTGGATTTACTAGAAATTTGAGATCACTTACTTTGGCACTTGTGCTCAGCAAAGTAGGTTAGGTATGTGTGTCAATAAGCTCACAGTTGAGCATCATTTTCAGCAATGTTTCAGTTTGGTTCTAACAATTTCAGTTTGCAGCAATGTACAGTTACAGTTTCATTTTGATTTTTGTTTTCGGTTGCAGACTTAGTTGGTTGCAAATCAGGTCACAGTTTTCATGTTGAAGGTTTCAAAAAAGGTGGGAGTGGCCCAATGGGTCAGGCACAAGTTCTATGAGTTATTTGGCACCTTGTAGGGAGGACGCCATCCCCAATAGGAGCCAAATGTTAGCACATCTAAAAAGTTGATGGAAAATTTGTGTAATTTGGAAAAAGTTTGGTTTTTCAAGGTTTGATTTTTGTTCTCGGTCTTATATGGAAGATTTTTAATTATTTTTAATTAAAAAAAATAAAAATATTGGTCATTAAGCCTGATATGTAAGTCCACAAGCCAAGCACGCTGTAACATACCCCACCACCCACAGGTCGAGGTACGCTACCTTCAAGCCCACCCTTGGACTTCTTTGTCTTACCGATACCTTTTTAAATTAATAAGGATGCATAAAAGAAAAGATCTAACGACATGCACAATAATAACCAGCAAGCATGCATATTCTAAAGATTTAATTAAATGATAAATAAATAGATCGTGGAATACATTCATATACAGGTAAATAGTACCATAACAGAGAGAACTTATCTATATAAAAGAAGACACCAACTCGATGCAGACCAAGGACGTTCCACCCAATCGTAGTCACTATTGTTCCAAATCTCAACAATAGTGTCACCCCTGAGACAGGGATATGAATCCATAAGGATGGTTCCAGAGTGTGACTTAGATTCCCAAACTAGTAAGCACTCAAGCTCTCACAGGATTTCCTAGCACTCGCAGCAATCCAAGTACCCATCTCTCTTCTATCCAACCTGCACCACCTAAGAGAATGGACCCCCACCCTTCTCTGTCACGCAGTCCCTCAGGCAGACCTTCTCCTTCCAGGGCTCCAGCACAACTAGTCCAGAATCTCCATGCTGTAACTCTCAAGACTCGTAGTTGTGAACAAAGCTGGACACAGGCCAACGCATCTCAGACATGCAGGCCTCAAGTCATGGATGGATTACACCAGCGACCTCTATAGCCAACAATACCATGGCTACTCTTCAGCACTTTGTTTCCCTTTCCCCAATCCAAGACATGGATGAGGAAGGATGAATGATTGATAGGTAAGAATGTAATGAATGAACGAGTGAGAAAGTGAGTGAATGAATGAACCAATGAACAAGTGAACGAGTGAGTGAGTGAACCCCCCAACCCTCCAAGAATCTCACGTAACTGATCCACTCCCTTGGAAAAAAGGGTAATCAAAATATGAAATAAACATTTAGCCCCTCAAGCTCCCTCTCTTGTGAAATTATAGCCCCCTATAACTCTAGTTCTTGTCTATCTAGCAGTCAGGGATGTGTTTATTATTAATAATTATCAAAACATTACATTTCTTAGGCACACTGGCCTCTTTTAATTGTTTGGGCCCTTTGGCCTCTTGATAATTAACAAAATACATTATTTAATATGGGGCTCAAAACCTGGGGTGTTACATCCCCTCCCCCTTATTTTGGCACTATCCTCAGTGCATATACAAAATAGAGATCAAAATCTCAAAATTTATTCAAAAAGTTGTGGGTACTTTGCCCGCATGGCATCTTCATGCTCCCAGGTAGCATCTTCAAGACCGTAGCAGACCCACTAAACTTTTACCAGCTCTATAACTCGATTCCAGATCATTTTGACTTTTATGTCCAATACCTGCACTGGTTGGACCTGAAAGTCTCCCTCTATCTCTACCTGAATCAGATGCCAATGCTTAGGATCATGTACATATTTCTTTAGCAAAGAGATGTGAAATACATTATGCACATTCATGGAAGCAGGCAATGCAAGCATGTATGAAACTAGCCCTATTTTGTCCAATATTTCAAATGGACCACAGAATTTGGTTGTCATCTTTGTACAACTACCCAGTTTCAAAGAGATTTTCTTGGGCTTCACTTTCATAAGTACATGCTCCCCTACTTTAAATTCTTTATTTGTCATGTTCTTATGTGCATAAAAAAATTTTATATTGTAATACTCAAGTATTTACAGCCTAGGATTGAGTATGAGATAGGGGATCTGCATTCTGAGCCATTAATTGTGATTTATATTATGCCCTACTGTCATTCTGGTTACTACTTTGACTTCGTGGCCTCTGTTCTTGATAACTCAACAGCAATTACTCAGCAATATAACAACTCATTCATTTCACATAGCATCTAACTAATAAAGTTATGACAAAGATATGCATGCATTCATCACATTACACGGGTATTACCATGGTTCACCCCCTCCTGGGCTATGTCCACAAATATTTGGCTCTTGGCTCTCTTATTATGGCAGTTTTGCAATTCTCGCGCCTCGCACTTACAACTCTCTTCATATGGGTAAGATTTATATGAAGCGAACTAGATTGCACCAGGATCTACAGCCTGCGATCTAATCCTCGGAATCTACCTCCTCTCTTCCTCTTAGCTCAATTGATTACAAAAGTAGTTCTCTCACCAAAACATTACATAAAGATAACCAGACTCTACATAGGTAGCAACCCGAACTTCCTCCAAACTCCTCTGTGATACCTACATATCTATATTTATATCTATCGGGCTCTTCAGCCATTTACACAAAAACCCTAACAACTATTGTCGTTAGGTCTTCCTTCTCTGCATGTGTTTTTTTTCTTTCTTCCAGTTGTCGCCTCCTTCTTGCATGCACATGCATTGTGCTTCTTGCCAGTTGTCGCTTTCCTCCTGCATGCTTTCTTTCCCATGATTTCTCTTCCAGTTTTCATTCTTCTTTGAGCATGCTTTCTTCCCCACTTTGGCTTGTTGCCAACAGGCCCCCAACACTGACATGTGACTCATCCCAAGTCACCTAATATTTCTGAGCTTCCTCGATCTCTTCAGTGATCATCTGGAATTTTTCCTTTAGCTCTGTTGCTTTTGTCGGTGCCTGTGCAGTCTTTTCCTTAATGGTCTCCACTACCTGAATGACCACTTTGTCGCTCAGTAGTCCTATGCATTATGCCTGAGTCTATGCCATCTATGTTCTATCTGCTTCTGCTTGTGCAAGTACTTCTTCTACCTGTTCCTGTAATGGTTCTATTTCAGCCTGTCACTGTTATTTATGTGTTTGCGCAGTGATAAGGTATGTTTGCATCTTCTTCAACTCTTGCATCCCCTTGACACGTTGTGAGATTGGTATGGTCTTTTGCCTCTGTTTGAGTTCTTGGATCGCTGCATTGATCCTATCCTCTTCCTTTTCCCAACGTTGAACCTATGGGTCCTCCTCCAATCTTGTCCAAAGTTGCACTGCTTTGTCGAGCAAGTCAGTTGTCGTGCTAACCTGCTTCTCCATCTCCTGTATTTGCATTGTTGTTGCCTGCCTCCTCTGCTCCTTTACTGTTGGTGGAGTTTTTGGTGTTAGTTGTTCTTGGAGATCCCTGATCTCCTTTTGGTATCGAGCAATTTCCTGCGCAATCTGGTCGATCTTTTCTGTGGATAGGAGTTCATTTTCTTGCGTAGTGTTTGGAAGTTTCCCAAAAAATTCTCCCACTTTGCGTTCCAATTCATTCTTGCATTATGTCTCCTCCCAAGTTTCAGATTTGGCATGCTCATACTCTTTTGCCAGCGCTTCCCGCTGCTTTGTTGCTTTATGTAGCTCGACTAATTTTTTATGTGCCTGAGACTGCATCTCGTGGTCGATGCTAGCCTGCAATTTGTGTAATGCCCTTGATGGAATCCGTGTTAGGACCAACTGGATGTGGTCCAAATCCTTCAGTGGTGTCTGTCCCACTATTTCATCCATTCGTAGCATGCTTGGTCTTATGTGGACCGTTGCATTTGCATGTGACATGGGGAGGGTTGGGTCTCTTTCTTTGACGTCCACTCTTTCATCGGTTGGTGTTGTTGACGGCTCTATGCCTCTGCTGCTACTTGACGTCTGGACCTCCCAGAGTTTCTTGAGGATCTGTCCTATTTCTGCCAACTCTTTTTGCAGACTATCCCTGTGATGTGTTGCCTGGTCGAAGTCTTCTACGACACAATCTTGGACCATTCTAGCGATCATTTCTTCGTCATCCTCTGTGATCGTATATTCTAGTGATGTTCATTGCACCTTTGATTTCTTACGCGTGCCTGTGGCCTGTACAGTCAGTCTCTTAGTTTCCCCTCGCTCCTATGTGATGGGGTTTGGGGTGGTCTCCTGCGCTCCCTTAGCTTGTTTTGGTTGTTCGGTGGTCTCTTTCTGCCCCTTCTAGGTTCCTTTCTGCTTTGACCCTTCGTCTACCTAAGTCAGTTTGTTTTGGCCCATCCTTGGTTTCTTGGGCATTGGGATTTGTGGAGGTTGTGTTTCTATCTGTACTTCTTCTCCTTCTGTGAGTCCTTCTGGTACTTCCCGGGGAATGGATGGGATCCTCCATGCATCAGGCCATTCACTGATGACCATGTCTATATCACCTTCTGTGATGCAGTAGAACATCAGTAGCCACTAATTATCTGGATCTTGTCTGGGTTGTATCCACATGGCTTGACGTGTAGCCCAGAAGTTAGCAATATTTCCATATCGTGTGACAGCTTATGGTGTTATTCTCCATGACTGGTTAATAGCTTCCTGCATGTCCCATAGGTATGCTTCAAATATTATTCCATTGTCCCTCTTATGTCTGGTCTGTGGCCCCGATCTCAGAACTCGATATCTCGCTCCCGCTGGTTGTGGTCTAGTAGCAAAAACTACATACTCTAGTTCTCA
This sequence comes from Picea glauca, assembly GCA_000966675.3. Taxonomy (NCBI): domain Eukaryota; kingdom Viridiplantae; phylum Streptophyta; class Pinopsida; order Pinales; family Pinaceae; genus Picea; species Picea glauca. The sequence goes on along the minus strand of JZKD02S1977930.1, from coordinate 315,845 downwards.
CCATCCCGTGAAGGCTATAAGGGTGAGAAGCCATGAGTAATGAAACTCTGTATTGAGTTCATGTGCATCCTTGCAGTCTACTTGGAACAAGTTCAGCAGATAAGGTGCCCAACTCATGAAGGTTCCTTTTACGCATTGAGCTACAACTATGATGACTCCTGCCGGTACTTCGTCTTTGCAGAATTTTCTTAGCAACTTACAGGCTAAGATATTTGCGTCTAGTTGTGTTGTTGCATTATTGATCCATTTGATTATAATGCCTCTTTTCCCCCTAGCGGTGTCGTATTTCTTCTTCTAATGCTTTTTCCTTGGATTCATCGTCCAGAATCAGCGCAGGATCCATACACCGGATGGGTAGTCCTGTTTTCTGCGCAATAAGCTCAATTGTTATGGGGATGGGTTTGTCCAGCCAGATATCCCCTTCATGCGTAACTTCTAACAACTGCTTAACGCATACTATTGTGTACTGGCCTCTGCCAAAGTGTGGGAGTTTCAGCAATCCTAAAATGCCTGTTCGGTCCAGTCCAACTTCCCACTGGTTTGGTTGGCTGATCGTTTCCCCAAGTTGGTTGACCACTATGTTCTGCATAAAAACCCTTGGCGCAAGTTATGGGTACTTGGTGTCGTCTGAGATGTCATGGTCAGAATATTTGAGCTTCCCAATGTGACTCGGTAGCTACGGATCTACCTGTACTCCCTCTGGTATGCGTGGTAGCATGATTTATACTCTCAGTTTCTTATGAGGTGAGCTTGGTATCAGAACTTTGTCTTCCTGTTGTAGTGGTTGGTACGAAGTTCCAGCGATTCCTGGTTGTTACCCTATAAGCCATTCTAGCCAAGCCGAGGTGGTTCCCGTGGTTTCTTCTATTGTTTGACCTGGCCTGGGTACCTGCACCTCGTCTGGTTTCCCTTCTAATCCTTGATTCTGTGTTGTGTCATTACCCTCCACGATTGGTTCAGTGCTTTCTGGTTGTACTTCATGTTGGGGTTTCGCTTCCTCATTCTGAGGTTCCTGTGTCTCTTCTTGAATGTCCTCTCCCATGGCCTCTGCTTATGGTTGTTGAATATCCTCTAGTATCAGTGTTGAGCTCACTGGTGGTATCTCTGGGGATGGGATCTCATCAATATCAACAATCTCTGGTTGTTGCTGCTCGTTTTCTTCCAGCGGTCCTCATGACCTAGTTTGAACTTTGGTCGGTCTGGAGGCCTAACCTAGTTCAGAAAACTTTGGTGGTGCCATGGTGGTGAGTGTGGAACGTCTGTTGACTTTAGAAGACTGTGGTGAGCTTTGTGGTCTCACTTTGTTCATTCGAGTTGTTTTTGTTCTCTCTTTATTCTCCTTTCGCGAATATACAAGTTGTTTTTGTGCTCGCGTGTTGTATGGGCTTGTCATGATGCTTATTGCGGATGCTTCCTCCATGATGCAATTAATGCACCATAACCATGGGTTCAATGCATCGGCAACATTTTTGTAATTGCCATTACGCCTCTCTTGCCATTTCCAATTGGCGTGTTTAATGTGACGTTCCATCAGTCCTTGTCGTGCCTTAATTCCACTTAGTGTTGTCCTATCATCCTGCTTTTGCCAACTTTTTGTTTCCCCCTCATCTATCTTAGGCATGTAACCGTTGCTCTTGCCTTTACTACATTTGTGTTTCGAGCGTCCTGTGGCTTTTTCGTGTTTTTTTTTTTTTTTTTTACTGCGCGGTGGGTGGTCAACTGTCCTTGTATAGCTTCAGTCGGATCCCATTGATCATTCCTCTGAGGTTTGCACCTGCTAAATCTATTAATTGTACAAATCCTACATTTAGTTTTTCTGGTTTAACGATTACTTCGAAATCAAATTCCTTAAATAATAGTAACCATCGACAGAATCTCCCCCCCCCAACACTGGCTTGTTGACTAGGTATTTGAGGGTTGAGTGATCTATAAACATATTAAAATGCTTTCCCAATAGGTAGTGTCTAAACTTCTGAAGTGCGTAAACCATAGCTAGGCCTTCTCTTTCCATTGTGTTATAGTTATGTTATGAATCAGATAGTTTTCTTCTTGCGAATCTTATTGGGTGATCCAAGTCTCCTACTCCTGGCTACACCAAGATAGATCCAAGTGTTATCGTTGATGCATCTACATGCACATGGAATGTCTTTCCCCAGTCCGGAAATACTAATATTGGTGCAGTGACCATCTTCTCCTTCAGGGTGTTTAGACCATGTTGACACTCATCGTTCCATTGGTACTTTGTATCCTTCCTTAGCAGTTTTTTCATTGGTGATGTGATCTACGCATATCCTATGATGAATTTTCAATAGTATCTTGTGTGTCCTAACGTTGCTCGTAGCTGACAGACTTTTTTTGGCACTGGTAAATTAACGATGACTGTGATCTTTTCCCGATCGGCCAATAGCCCTTGTTTGCATACTATATGGCCCAATAGTATCCCAAATGTGTTCCAAATATACATTTCTTTATGTTTAGTGATATCTGACATTGTCTGCATCGTTCTAGCATCAAGCGTGAAACTTCCACATGGTTTTTCAATATACTATATAATGTCTAGTCGTCCAGGTATACTTCGAGAAACTGATGGATGAATTCTTTAAATGTTGCGATAACCACTCTGGAGAATATTGTTGGTGCATTATTCAGTCCAAATGGCATGATTGTACATTGGTAAGATCCCCATTTTGTCACGAACGTGGTCTTGTATATGTCCTCATGTGCTATCTTAATCTGATGGTAGCCTGAGAATCCATCAGTGAATGAGTAAGCTTTGTGTCCCCCAACATTCTCTAACATTTCACATGTGAACGGTGTAGGGAATGGGTCGTGTAGGCATGCATCATTCAATTTCCTCAAGTTGATGCATATCCTAATCCCTCTGCCTTGTTTCTTGTTCTGTACGACCATCGGGCTCATTCATTCTGATTCCTCGACTGGTTTGATTATGTCGGCTTCAAGCATCTGGTCGATCTCCTCTTTAACTTTTTGTTTATATATGGGATTCAGTTTACATGGTCGTTGTCTAATCGGTCTCGCTTCGGGTCTGAGAGGTATCTTCATCTCTCCCAGTTCTCCTGCTATACCCTTCATCTATGTAAATGTGGTAGGAAATAAGTCGTTTTACTCACGCAACAACTCTGTAATGCTTTCTACTGTTGGCTCATCCCAGTAGTCTCCAATGCTGGCCATTTTGGGGCATTCACTGGTTCCGATGTTAACTTTCTTTGCCTTGATTGGCGTGGAAATAAATTCAGATTCTATAGGTGGTCCCTTCACATCTCTTTTGCCTTTTACTTCTTCAATCTGAATGTCGTGCGGGTCATCTTCATCTGGTATTTCCTCCTATACCTGGTAACATGACAGTACTTCCTTGATTGTCCGCTTATTTTGTTGTTTCTCTTCGGTAATAAGTTCTATTTCTGGTTCTTCAATGAATATGACTCCTCTGATCCATTTCAAGGCTGCATCTATGTTGGGGTTCTTGTGCTCGAACGAGAAAGTGATGGTAAAGTTCTGTTGCAATGTCACCCATGTTGTAGTTCCTTTACGTAGTTCTTGATCTGTATACCAGTTCGTTGGTATGCCTTCTAATGTGTGAATGAAGTGGTGAGGCCATTCCTCTTGTGGGGTCATTTTCCACAACGTTTCGCATTCCTCCAAGTACTTTGTTGGTGTCCCTAGGCCTTCATATCTCTGTTGTTTGTTGTTTTTTTGTTCTGCGTTGAACCTTATGCGCAGTAATCTCTTACATTAGTACCAGTTTGTGATAGTCTCTTTGTGTGTGTCCCACCATCTCACAGGTGTGGCCTTGAGTGCTAAATCCAGTGCTAGTAGCCTCTAGTTCTCTAGTACTTCATCTTCATATTGTGTCAAGAATGTTTTCAAATCATTCAGTCCATGGAAACTGGGTGGTTCTTTGAGTTATGTACCTATCCACCGTACTGCGTGGTCTATTCTTGCACATATTCTCATGGATACTTCGTGTAGTCTCTGCTAACAGCTCTCTAATCCAGTGTCTGAATCTGTTGCGCATGAAGTAATACTGTGCCAACTGAGTACCCCGTTTGCAGTTGATTTTACATAATCCTCCTTGTACGCAGTTGTTCTGTACAACTGGACAATTTCCTCTAAGTCCTGGCACGTGGGTTCTACAAACCTCTCCCCTTCTGATGGATCTAGTGGCGCTATGACCCTGTAATATCCAGATTCAAATGTGATTTTCCTGGTCTTCAATTTAATAATGGTCTAGTTATCAAACACCCAATCCAGACCGAGTAGTGTCGGGTACGGTGTTGTGCCATCCATTATTTTGATGACTTCAAAATCTGCTTTAGTGCGCACACCATAAAGATCTATTGTTACTCCTTTTAGTCTCCTGATTGGTAGGACCCTATGTTGGTTTGCTAGTTTTAGTTGGACATTTGAATATCCCAATGTTGGCTCTCCCATGCATTGCCAGGTTTTCTTGGGTAGTACATTCACTTTGGATCCTAGGTCCAGTATTATATCTCCCATATTGAAATCCCCAATGTTAGCATTCAATCTAAATTCCCTACTTTTTCTTCTTCTTGTGTGTAGATGATTGACAATTTTCGATTCTAGATTTTGTTTCGTCTCGTTGCTACATTTCTCTAGGATGTTTTGCAATATTTTCACAGATGATGGATCACTAAACATTTTGATGCATGACTGTAAAAAGTCTTGGATAGTACTTACTTGTCCCTTGGGTGGCATTCCTTTGGTATGATCCAATGATGGCGGCATTTCGTATTCTGGAGCTTCATGGGCTGGTTGCATAGTGGAAGTCGACGTTGTGTCCATCTTCTGAAATTCTTGTCTGGCTTCCTTAAAAGTATCCTTTTCTTTGGGTGCGTCGAACTACTTCTTTGGTTCAGTGTTCTTCTTTACCCACTGGTTCTGTGCAGGTTCTTGTCAAACTATGTCGTCCCCTATCTTCGTTCCTCCTCGGGTGACTATATTGATGTTCCATCCATCCTCACTTGCTTCGACTGAAATCCATTGAACATCTTGATTTTTCTCATTCCTCTTTTCTTTCATATTTACTAATAGTTTCAGGCATTCCTTTGTCTCATGGTCCGATGCGTGACAGTACATACAAGTTGTTGGTGGAAGTTGGCATTCCCATGCATAATTTCCTAGGTGTTGACAATTGTGACATGTGATTGGTCCTCTGCCACGTCTGAAACCTCCTCTAGCTCATCCTCCTCCTCGATAACCTGCTTGGTCCCCTCTCGGCGTGTTGTACTATGGTGATTGATTATACTGTGCGGTATTATACTGGGGTTGTGTCGGGTTGTACTGTGGTTGTGCGTTGTTGTATGGTTGTTGCGCAGTGTTATACTTATGATGCACAAGGTTGTATGGAGTTGGGGCTTAATTGAACTATGGCACTTCTTGCCCAGTCATCATTTCAGCCTCTACCTTGTAGGTGTCCGATGTTCTCTCCCGCATCAGCTCCATGGTTCTACAATCTTTGTCATCGTGGCCTGCTGACTTACAAAAGGTGCAGTAAGAATTCTTTGGAACTATCTGGTACTTATGCATCATCGTGTAGTGATAAGGGTCGTGACCCGGTTTCTTGCATATCTCGCACCATAATCCTCCCTGTGGTAGCGGGTTTGGCATGCATGTTTCCATATATTGCACGAATGTTGGACATTCGTTCTTATGGTGTCCTTTTGTCCTGCATGTGGTGCACCAAACGACTTCATGTTTGTCCTTGTTCTTGTTCTGATTCAACTGAAATATTAGGTTCTTCAAATCCTCCTTCAATTCTTCAATAGTTGGGTCTGTCTGTTGGTACTGGTTCTCTTCCAGCTACAAGGTTTCCCGTAGAGCCTCGGCCTGCCTCTGAAACTTCTGCTGTCATAAGGGATATTTTAGGTGTGGGAGTAGTGTGTTGACAAAAAGATACCGATGCTACATCTCGGTCATAAGGTATTTTAACTTCCCCTTCAATCGCTTGAATCTCTGGTCAATCTCCCATACAGACTCTCCTGGTTTCTGTCGAATCTCAATCATTTCGTTCATGTACTGATCCTCTGAGATCGGCTTTTGGAACTCATTAATCAATAGCTTCTTAATGTTTTTCAGTGTCCTCGTCATCCCAGGGGCAGTGTTCATGTCTAAACTCATGTACCAGTCTAGTGCATGGTCTCTCACCGTGATCGCTAGCTACACAAGTTTGGTATCTTAATTCGTGATCTGTTTTGCCTCCCAGATATTTTCACAAATGAACAAATGATTCTTAGGGTCCTCTGCTGCTTCGTAGGGTCGTGTCCTGCCATTCTAAACATTGAATTGCTACCTTTGTCGCCTGGTGTAGATACTTGACTAGTGTTGCCTAAACTGGCTCCTCCAGTTGTTGCTCCTGCGGTAGATGTACTTATTTCTATCAGACTTCCTCCAAACTTTGGTTGTCTAAACGGTGGTGTTCTCTTTGGTGTATTAGTCTCACATTGGTTTATGGGTTCCACACTGACATTAATATGGAAAGGATGGCTATCTTCTCCTCCTTTTCTTGGGCTCCTGTTTTCATCTCATAGATTGCATGCAGGATTTCTTCAATTTGCTCCACAGCCCGGAGATCCTCTACCTCTTCTTCATCGCTTACCAAGCCCTCCCTCGCGGCTACGGCTCTTTTCCTGGTATTCACCTTATATTGGTAGGGTACTCTGCTATGCGTCGTTCCTGGTGAGGCCAAGATCCACTTAAGTTGGTCGTCATCCATAAAGATCAGGTCCAAGAATTCCTCCTCCTTCTTGCCTTTAGCCTCACCTTCATCCATTTATCCTTCCTCTGTCAGTGCTTCCCCCCTTCCCCCGTGCAAGCAGGGAAGTCTAGTTGTCTGCTTCCATTGTCATTACACCTTTGTTATAAAGCATTATTTTAATAGAAATATACAAGGATCGGATGTACCTTATGCAGGGTCCGCGTAGAAATTTATGCTCTGCCGCGCTATATGACTTTGCTATGTCAACTGCAAACTCTGTGATGAAGCTTGCCATGATACTATCAAGCCAAAAGTCGACTGTGTGGGTGAATTTGTTGTTCACCTGTTGTAACTACTCAATCTGTATTGGGGTCCAATCTAGTTGTCGGATCCGGTTCGTCACGTGGTTATCTTTCAACCTTAATATCCACTCCTGCAATAGGTAGGGAAAATCACAGAAAAAGAATTTGTGTAAATTAGTAAACACGTATTTATCCAGATATTTGCGAGGTGTGAAGCTAGGGTTTCTATTATCCTTCTGGGAAAACTCTAGTTCTCTAGTTCTCAACCAGCCTTCGATTTATGATTTTGTGGGCTTGCACAGTCTTAACATTCCCTTCTAGTGGCTTAGCGGTCCTTTGGGTTCGCTCATTCTGTTCTCATGCATTCTATCCCATCTACTCATTCCTCTCTTGTTTCTCTTACAACGACAACAGAACCATTTGTTGGTTCTTAGTTGAATGGATTCTCTTTACTACCTGCATCGTAGACCCAGGGTTCATATCTATAAGGGTGCCAACAAATCCTAAAACTATCGGCCCTTCTGGTAAACCAAAAGGCAACGCAGCACACAGAATGCACTGCGCAGTCTCACCCAAGATAGCTTTAAATGGGTGGTTGTAATACTCAGGTGTTTACAACCTAGGATTGAGTATGAGATAGGGGATCTGCATTCTGAGCCATTAATTGTGATTTATATTACGCCCTACTATTATTCCAATTGCTACTTTGACTTTGTGGCCTCTGTTCTTGATAACTCAACAGTAATTACTCAGCAATATAATAACTCATTCATTCATTCATTTCACACGGCATCTAACTAATAAAGGTATGACAAAGATATGCATGCATTCATCACATTACACGATTATTACCATGGTTCACCCCCTCCTGGGCTACGTCCACAAAGATTTGGCTCTTGGCTCTCTTATTATGGCAGTTCTGCAATTCTCGCGCCTCGCGCTTACAACTCTCCTCAGATGGGTAAGATCTTTGTGAGGTGAACTAGATCACACTAGGCTCCACAGCCTATGATCTAATTCTCAGAATAAACCTCCTATCTTCCTCTTATCTCAGTTGCTTACAAAAGTAATTCTCTCACCAAAACATTACATAAAGATAATTTGACTCTACATAGGTACAACCCAAAATTCCTCTGAACTCCTCTGTGATACCTTCGTATCTATATTTATATCTATTGGGCTCTTCATCCATTTACACAAAAAACCTTACAAAAACCTTACTAAAACCCTAACAACTACTGTCATTAGGTCTTCCTTCTCTACATGCATGTGTTTGCTTCCTTCCAGCTGTCGCCTCCTTCTTGCATCTGTGCGTGTTGTGCTTCTTTCCAGTTGTCATTTTCCTCCTGCACGCTTTATTTCCCATGATTGCTCTTCCAGCTGTCATTCTTCTTTGTGCATGATTTCTTCACCACTTCGGCCTACTGTCAACATCTATCCTGAGTTGCCTTTAAATTCTGCTTGATCTTAAACATCTGGTCTTCTGTATCCTTGAGCAACTCTGGCCCAAGTACCACTCTATCTGTTGGGTTGTCCCGACTCACTAGAGTATTGCATTTCCTACCATACAAGGCTTCAAATGGGCTCATGTTTAATGAATATTTATACCCATTATTATATGCAAACTCAACCAAGTGCAAGTAATCTTCCCACTTAGATGGCTTATCCACCACATACATTCTTAACATATCTTCAATTACTTGGTTGACCCTCTTTGTTTGCCCATCTGACTGTGGATGGTATGATGTGCTAAAGTTTAGATTTATAACAAATACTTTAAACAATCCCCTCCAAAATTGGAGGTAAACTTTGTATCTCTGTCTGAGACAATTGTCCTAGGTATCCCATGCAACCTAGCAATCTCCCTCATGTAAATTTCTGCAATATTATTCGTTTTATGTATTGTTTTTACAGGAACAAAATGAGTAGCCTTTGTTAATTTTTCAACCACTACCATGATTTAATCATGTTGTCTTATTTTCCTGGGTAATATAGTCATGAAATCAATGGTTATCACTTCCCATTTCTTCTTTCGGATTGGTAATGGCTACAGCAAACCCGCTAAGTGCTTATGCTCAACCTTCACCTTCTGAAATTCCATACATCAAGCAATGTAATCAGCAACATCATTTTTCATTCCCTTCCAAAAGAATTGGCTTCTTACTGTTGTAATCATGTTTTGGTAAGCGGGATGTCCATCATAAGGAACATCATGCATTTCCTTCAATACCAAATTCCTTAGTTCTCTGGAACTAGGAACATAGATTCCATTCTTATACATAAGTAATCCATCTTCCTTTATCTCATACTCCTTTATTTTATGTTGTACATCTCCTTGATGTAAGATTTCCTTTATATGTAGGTAATGCTAATCTGTAACAAGATCATCTAAAATTATTCTCTTCAAATCTGACTGATGCATACTAACAATAGTAGCATGCATGAGATGCACTCTTCTACTAAGTGCATCGACAACTTTATTCTCTTTTCCTTTGATATACTTGATATCGAGGTCATATTCACTTAAAAATTTCAGCCATCTTGTTTGCCTAGCATTCAAGGTTGGTTGTTCAAAAATATACTTCAGGCCAATGTGGTTTGTCCTTAATTCAAATCTCTTCCCCATGAGATAATGCCTCCAAATATTCAAGGAGTGGACAATGGAAGCAAGATCCAAGTCATGTGTGGCATAGTTCCTCTCATGTTCCTTAAGATTTATGCACTCATAACAAATGACGTGTCCATTTTGCGTGAGGACTCCCCCAAGTCCTTCATTACATGCATTTGTACATACTAGAAAACTTTCATTTGGGTCAACAATCTTTAGCATAGGTGGACTAGTAAGTAATTCCCTCAATAGATTAAAATTATCTTCACACTTAGGTGTCCATTCAAATTTAGTTCCCTTCTTTTGCAAAGAAGTGATGGGATGAGCAATCTTAGAGAACCCTACTATGAACCTTCTATAGTAACCAGCTAATCCCATAAAAAATCTGACTTCTAACACATTTCTGGGTATTGGCCATACTCTAATGGCTTCAATATTCTCTGGATCTACTGCTATGTCTTGCTCTGAAATAATGTGTCCCAAGTAATGGATCTGCTTTTGATAAAAATAACACTTACTCAGCTTGGCATACAATTGATCTTCTCTCAGCACTTGCAATACTAGTCTTAAGTGATGTTCATGCTCCTCTTCAGACTTAGAATAGACAAGTATGTCATCCAAGAATACTATGGCAAACTTATCCAAATAATTTCTCAATATGCCATTCATTAATCACATAAAGACAGTTGGTGCATTGGTCAATCCAAATGGCACCACTACAAATTCATAATGCCCATACATGGTTCTAAAGGTTGTCTTATGAATGTCTTCTTCCTTGATTCTTACCTGATGATATCCTGACCTCGGGTCAATCTTTGAAAATATATTTTCTCCTCTTAGCTAATCAAAGAGGCCATCAAATATGGGTAGAGGATACTTGTTTTTATAGTATACTTATTCAGTTTTCGAAAGTTAATACATAGTCTCAAGGTTCCATCCTTGTTTTTGATAAAAATTATTGGTGCTCCTGAAGGTGAAACACTTGGACGTATGTACTCTTTCTTCAGCAATTCCTCCAACTACATTTGTAATTCTTTTAACTCCGGTGTGCTCATTTTGTAAGGTGTTTTTGAAACTGGGGCAGCTCCTGGCACTAAATCAATTGAGAAATCTATCTCCCTTCTTGGTGGCAACCCTGGTATTTCTTGGAATACATATTCAAATTCCTATAGTTCCGAGAAATCTTCAAGGCTTGGCCCCTTTGTATTTTCCGGCTCTTCCACGTGAGATGCATACAATTGACATCCTTTTCTAAAACATCTCTTCAGTTGTAAGGCTGAAATCTCCCTTATAGAGATGGGTCTTGGAACTCCTTTCACAGTGCTCTGTTTTCCATCTCCATCAAGACATGTAAATGTATTACTACGACAATCTAAGATAGCATGATGCTTGTTCAACCAATCCATTCCAATTAGAATATCATAAGACCCCAAGGGTATGAATTCAGATCAACACTAGTATTCACACCATTAAGACTTATGGAACAACTTCTGACCATATCATGGATTCTCCTTTTGGTTCCAGTGGCTAACTGAACCAAACTTGATTTTCCAAGCTTACTTTTCTCCAAATGTAATCTATCCACTATTTTAGGATCAATGTAACAATGACTTGCTCCCGAATTAATTAAAATAGAAACAGGCTAATTTATGATCTTACCTTCCACCTTGATCATATTGGACTGGTATTTCGCTTTTCGATCATCTAAGGCTGCATAAATCCTTCCCATATCTTCAATTGTTGTAGCCTCTTGGATGTTGTGCACAGTCTTTACTCTGTCCTTTATGTGTGGGAAATCCTTATACAGGTGATCTTCTTTGCATCCCCGGAATTGGATTGGTTGTATTCCCCTTTTTCCCAAGGAATCTTCTTTCTTGGATTCACCCTTAGCATATTGATCTTGATGATTTCTATTAGGCTCATTCCTATTGAAGGGAGGTTTGAATCCTTTCCTCCTCTGATCGCACTTCTCCTTTTTCTTATCCTTCCAAGATTTTTGTGAGGATTCTCTTCCCTGACCTTTCTCATACAGGTATTTATCCTTCTTGATGGCTACAGTCAAGGACTTGGGCTTATCTTACCTAATATTTTCTTTATAAAAGGCTGGCAATCCACTTAGAAATCTTTGTATTTTCACTTTCTCATCATTAATGAACCCGACATACTTTAACAACCCCAAGAACTTCTTCTCATATTCTACCATAGTCATGCTTCCCAGCCTAAGTTCAAAGAACTCCTGCATTTTCTTGTCATAGAAATGATTTAAGAGGTAATCCTTTTGGAAGTACTTCTTGAACTGCTTCCAAGTGATCCTATTCTCATTAATATGTTCAACTTGCTTCAGTTGATCCCACCACATTGCAGCTTTTCTGTCTAAATGGTAGGTGGCAATTATTTCTTCTAGGTTTGATGAATAGTTATGCAATTGAAAATATCTCCTAAGTCCAAGCAACCATGCTTCGGCATCCTCAATCCCCGAGGTGTAGGATAGTTGATGATGGAGTGTGTTGTTAAGGCGCTCTGTGATGTTAAAGTCACAGGTTCGAAACCTGCGGGGACAAAAAATCCAGTCATGTTAAGGGTTGGTGTGGCTCAGGACGGGTGCAATTCCCAGGTGATTTTGGCAGCTTAGATGCCCCTGAGTCACGGTTTCTTAGCCACAGGGTAGTCCCATATGTCATGGACAAAACTAACAAACAAAAAAAAACCATGCTTTGACATCATTTTCCCTTTATTTTTCACCATCAAAGGAGGGTGTCTTAATCTTCCTCATCTCTCCTCGCAAACTGTCCACTTATTGTCTCCTTCTTTGGTTCCTAATAGGAGACACCTCTGTACTACTTATGGAATCTTTCGATGCATAAAACTTTCTTGTTGAGTAAGGAGGTGAGTGGTGTCTATGAGTTCTACTAGCACTTCTTGAATAACCAACTCTTCCACGACCATATCTTCTTTCACGAAACCTTCCTTCTTCCCCTTGCTCGGAGCCATTCCTCATTTTCCTCTACAATTGGTTTAAGCTTTTCATCACTCGAGTATTTATCTGACTTTTTTGTCTCATCAACCTCTCATTCTTTTCTTTGTAGCTCTGCACTTTTATTTTCAGGCTTCTTACAGTTTCTATTAATGTTTCTTGCTCTCCTCTGCCCTTGCGTCCATTGGACTCTGTCTCTGCATTACCAACTCAAGTATTCTAGCCTCTAGCCTCTCTATCATGGTTGGAGTCTCCCTCACCTTCTTCCATCTCTCGAATCTCCATTCTGAGATGATATGTTTAAATCTCTTAATTTTTCAAAATGTGCAAGTGACCATTTTGTTAGAATTATGCATATAAAGAAATTTGCCAAACAATGTTACAGGTCCTTTTCTTCTTAGTTCATGAAGAATATATCCCCATTCTCCGCAAAATAACAGTGTCATGTTATCCTTGGCTAATATAGAATTTCATACTGCGTAGGTGCTTCCCTCAAACCAAGTTTCAAGTGACCATGGTTCGAATCCATGGCTTAGTCCCTTCCTTAGCACCTCGCTATGTTTTCTTTCACACAAACCCATGGCTAAGTTACCTCCCAAGCCCTTTTTTACCTGTGCATGGGACCGGTGCCAGGACCAAGTCCTCTGGACTTCGGCCTTCGTCTATTCTCTGTTGTCAACTCATGTTTCCTCCCGTAGTTACCCTTCGTTGAAATCTCAATTAGCTCTACCACAAGGATCGGACAGTCAAGATTTAATCTCCCATCAAATGGACGAACTCGCCCCCATCTGGAGGATTCACGAGATAGACGGTATGTGACTTAATCAAGTGTTGGGACGGACAGTCTTGTATTAATTTGGTGCTCCATGGGTCCGGGACATTCAGTTCCTGCACTGATCAACTCCCCCGAAGTGACAATTTGTCGAAGTGCTTACCATTTCCTTCCATTGCTCGATCCAATGGTTGAGAAAGGTCTCGAAGGGATCCTAAATCGACGGTCTACGTGCCTTCACAAATTTGGGCTTCGACACTTTTCACTCGTAGAGACTTGAAAACCCCCAGAGTACCAAGTCTTCGGACTAAAATATCTATTGTCGTGTGTCTTCTGGGATCAACGATCAATATATACTCTGGCCTTTGGGAGTTATTGACCCAACGCAAACTATCACATTATTTTCCTCTAGAGTGCCTAGTCTTCGGGTGCACGATCTATCTCCACGTGGCGAAATAATAGAAGCGGACACGTGGCCCAATCAGGCAGGTGAAATGTGTCACGTTCTAACTGAAAGTTCAATTTTCCACAGGTTCAAAACTCACTGACACGTGGCACACATCCCATGTGTCCACCTCATCCCAGGTGACGTCAACGAGCCACGTCACTTTGGAATTTCGGGCTTCGAAATATTTTACGCTTGCATTCCTCAAATCTCTCAAACTCTGAATTTTCGAATTGCTTAACCTTCTAGGGTTCACATCACCTCCAGGTTACGTCATCATGCCCCACCACTTTAGCTCTTAGAGATTTAGAACTTTCGGCTTTGGGATTTTTCACACTAGCACACTCCAATTCTCCCGAACTTTGAATTACCGAACTGGCCAATCTGTCGACACGTGTCTCCCTTAATGGACAGTATGGATTAACTCCAAACTTCGGGGCTTCAGAAGATTTTGCCTTAGAAAACTTTGTTCCTCCCAAACACCAAACTCTCGAACCGTTATGATATATATGGCTCACAATCACCCATGTGCATATCTGATGGTCCTCAACACTCTCGAAACCCACTTCTCTATCCAACGGTCGACAGACTTCGGGACTTCAGGAGATTTCACATCAGCAGACTCCATTTCTCCTAAATGTCGAACTTTCGAACTAATTGATCTGTGGACACGTGTCTCTACTAAAGGATGGTCTGTATTAAATCCAGAATTCAGGACTTCGGGATATTTTCCTGCATGCAACATGAGGGCTCGCTTCTCCCGAATTGTCGATCCTCGAGATCTACGGCTCACATTCGCTCGCGCACAGTTCTAACGACTGAGACTTAAACCTACTCAATCTTTTTCTTCGCCTTCATCGAGCGGCCCTTGTTCACCTACCCTTCGATCCAACGATCTCAGATCTCTCTTGATCCCACAGTGGCAATCACTCCTGAATTCGAAAGGGACGGTCACAATCCTTCAATCCCTTACAAAGAATATCTAATTTTCTAGCTCTTGCGTAGATTTTGCAATGCCATTCCTCTTGAGCTTTTCAACTTCAAGGTCAAAATTTGATCTCAGCCATGAGACTCTCACCAACAGACCCGTCCCATACCAACCCGATGTTTCAACCAGAAGTTTTGATACCAATCTGTAACATACCCCGCCACCCACAGACTGGGGTACGCTACCTTCAAGCCCACCCTTGGATTTCTTTCTCTTATTGATACCTTTTTAAATTAATAAGGATGAATAAAAGAAAATATCTAATGATATGCACACAAATAACCAATGAGCATGCATATTCTAAAGATTTAATTAAGCGATAAATAAATACGTCGCGGAATACATTCATATACAGGTAAATAATACCATAACAGTGAGCACTTATCTTTATAAAAGAAGACAGCAATCGGTTGTAGACCAAGGACGTTCCACCCAACCGTAGACACTACTATTCCAAATCTCAACAACAGTGTCACCCCTGAGCTAGGGCTCTGAATCCACAAGGATAGTTCTAGAGTGTTACTTCGCTTCCCAACCCAGTCAGTGCTCAATCTCTCATAGGATTTCCCAGCACTCCCAGCAATCCAAGTACCCAGCTCTCTTTTACCAAGCCTACACCACCCAAGAGAATGGACCCCCACACTTCTCTGCCACGCAGTCCCTCAGGAATCCCTCTCCTTACAGGGCTCCAATGCAACTGGTACATAATATCCATGCCGGAACTCTCAGGACTCGCAACTATGAACAAAGTTGGACACGGGCCAACGCATCTCAGACATGCAGGCCTCAAGTCATGGTTGGATTACACCAGCAAGCTCTAGAACGAACAATACCATGGCTACTCTTCAGTAGTTTGTTTCCCTTTCCCCAAGCCAAGACATGGATGAGGAAGGATGAATGAGTGATAGGTAAGAATGAAATGAATGAAAAAGTGAGCAAGTGAGTGAACGAATGAACCAGTGAGCAATTGAACGAGTGAATGAGTGAACCCCCCAACCAACTAGGGGTGGGTTTAAGTAATCCGTGGGAAATCAAGAACCTCCTGGCCTCTTCCCAAGAAGCTCACATAACCGATCCACTCCCTTAGAAAAAATGGTAATCAAAATAGGAAATAAGCATTTAGCCCCTCAAGCCCCCTCTCTTGTGAAATCATAGCCCCCTATAACTCTAGTCCTTATCCGTCTAGCAGCCAGTGATGTGTTTATTATTAATAATGATCAAAACATTACATTTATTTGGCACACTGGCCTCTTTTAATTGTTTGGTCCCTCTAGCCTCTTGACAATTAACGGGCTCAAAACCTGGGGTGTTACACACCTGAGAGCCATACAGGTCCCATGCCAAATCATACAAAACCAAGTAAGTGCCCAATCTATCAAGTGCCAAAGCCATCAAGGGAGGATCCCACAATGGGGTGAATAACATGCACTATGTGTCAAAGTGAATTGCAACGACCATCATATATTTACAACATCCTGTCAGTTATTCCCATCGATGTGGGATATATGTTGATTAAGGTTGGTTGTCATTGATGTCAACCCTTGAAGAAAGCCCCGTAGCACAAAGGCTTGGGTAATGGACCCAATATTTTTTGATTTAAATATGACTCATTATTGTTTTGTCATGGTTGATAAGAAGTAAATATGGATGAACTCCAAAGTGGTCCCCTTATGGTGAAAGCCC
>JZKD02S1977930.1:286901-298599 GCA_000966675.3 Picea glauca | reverse complement strand
AGACTAAAGAAAAGTTTGATGAAAATGCTAGTCTCTTGTTTTTAAAGTTAAGGAAGGTTTGCAGGAATGTGATCATATACACTAGGTCTATTACAGAGCTACAAATCAGATTTGGGTGATGAAATTGATGAGGGCGTTTGGTTGTGGTACATGTTGAGTATATGGTTGAGACAAGTAGTTGATGAGTTGACGCACATACATGAGGTGTATAGTTGATGAGTTGACGCACATACATGAGGTGTATAGTTGATGATGTTGGAACATATTGATGAGTCATAGTTGATGAGTAGTTGACACATGATTGGTACATACTTGGTACATAGTTGGATGCACTTGTTTTTTGTACAGGTTGATTACAGGTTGGTGCATGGTTGATGCACTTGTTTTTGGTGCAGGTTGATTACAGGTTGGTGCATGGTTGATGCACTTGTTTATCGTACAGGTTGATTATAGGTTGGTGCATGGTTGATGCACTTGTTTAAGGTACAGGTTGATTACAGGTTGAGGTACAGGTCGATGCATGGTTGATGCACTTGTTTATGGTACAGGTTGATTACAGGTTGGTGCATGGTTGATGCACTTGTTTATGGTACAGGTTGATTACAAGTTGAGGTACAGGTTGATGCATGGTTGATGCATGGTTCAGATTTGTTGGTACAGATTTACAGCGGTATATTTCACAGTGATAGTGTGACAGTGTTTCCATCATTCTACTTCTACTTCAGGGTGGCAGGACGGGGCAAGGATAGGTGGTTGTAGCCACCTTCTGGTTGTAGATGGAGAACATAGGGGGTTGTAGCCTCCTTCTGGTTGTAGCCAGAGAATTGGGGAGTTGGAGCTTCCCTCAAGTTTTAGCCTGAGAAACTAGGGGGTTGTAGCCTCCTTCCAGTTGCAGCTGGAAAACAAAGGAAGTTGGTGTTTCCAATGAATGTAATTCTTCAAGACATATAAGAAAAAGAATTATGTGGTTTTCTCCAGATTTGGGTTTCCACGTAAAACATTGGTGTATTGTGTATGTGTATGATTGTTCATTTTTCCATTGCTTATTTACTCTACAGTTATTGGATGATAATGCTTCATTGATATAACACTTGGATTATATGGTTAAAAGGGATTAAATTGTTCTATTACTGGTTCACCCCCCCTCTCAATAATCCAACAATATATTCCATATATGCAAATATAAACAAGACACCTTGTTATCTTTGAATGACAAGCATTGGTAGCACTTTACACAAATGTCAAAGCAACAACTCACAATACAAGAAAAAGATCCAATCGGGGCACACATAGAAAAATTGATAGCACCAAAGTCCAAGCTTCAAGCCACCAAGGCGCCCACGAGGGAATTACACAACGCATTGATTAAATTACTAAAATGGTGAGGTGTTGGACTGATTCTACAAACGCCGGAGAAAACGCAAATTGCCTAGTGCATAGGAATGCCAAGTGTAAAATTGAAGGGAGATGCCACGGGGTTTTTATTGACCGCCTGGTTGTCAAACTAATTTCTCATTTTAATACAGTTTCCAAATGTGCCAAACATTAATTCAAGTGTAATCATCAATGGAAAATGTGTCAAGGTAATGGAAAACATTCAATTACCTATATGAGCCCATGTATCTTGCTCGCCTTACTGCAGTTTCTTGTTCCTGTTGTCGAATTGTGGTTAAAAGCATATGCTTGAAAGACCTCTGCATCAGAATTTGTCCAGAAGTATCCAGATTTAATTTTGTGATAGAAGAAGATAAAATGAGCATTTTCGGAGGACCAAGCTCAAGTAAATATTTAGCATGGACAAATTTGAATATGGAACATAGATTCTATGGAAAGTTGGCCCATGAAATTATTCAACCCCCCATGGAGAAAAGTTGCATATGTGAGCCTATTTTTTCTTCCAACACCGACAACTATCTGGATGAAAGCATCATCTATGCATTAGATCCAAAGGATATATAAGATGGTAGGTCGTCTTATTGATCAAGTAAAGGAGAAAGAAGTAGAAATTCCCCTGATACATTGACGTACAGGTTGCTCAAGAATTTGTCTCTTTTGAAAAAAGTTAAAATATGCCCATTCCAAGCTTTCTTATAGAGGGGGACTCCTATATATTCGGCAAACACAGTTCGCTTTCGGTTTGGTTATTCTAGCTCATCACTAGGAATCAAAATTTATGTATTGGATTGGTCAATTCCATCTGATAGATATCCCTACGAAGACTATGTCTGGACGTATATCTCTGAAGAGTACCCAGTGTTACAGTTGGATGAATTACAATCGTTCAAGCTTCCAAGCCCAGTATTATGTATTGGGGACATCTTATAGGTTGAACTTTTGGGTAGGGTTCAAAAACAAGAGTTGGATGGATTGTATTATATATGTGTGTGTGTCATGTGTATGTGGTTGGGAAACCTCTTTCTTCCATTAGTCTTTAGGCATCAAGGACACCCTAAAATTCCATTTGAAGATATTTCAAGCATTGCATCCCAAAATAAATTTGAACACGATCCATCAAAATCAATGGCCAGGAAGCATTGTAGAGTTTGAAGTTGCACGAGGGATAATTCTGAAGGGTGGTCCCGTAGTCCAAACCGGAGTTTCCATTTAGGGGTACGTGTCAGTGTCAAGTTGATTCTGGAATGATAAGTGGGTTGTTCCAAAACTGCCAATCCACATCTCCGCAAATTGAAAATTATAAAGTATCAATCTGACATTTTCATAATTTATTATTTTCAAACATGGGGACCATTGGAACACTATTGCAACCGTCATTTTCTGTTGCAGGCCAACTTTGCACCATTACAGTTCACTTCCAGATTATGAGATTCCTTCCGAATTGCAATGGAAGGAAATAGTTAGATTGGGCAAGACCAAATATAATTTCTCGGGGCCAAGTAAATGATTTCCAGCTACCAACCAAAAGGAAACAAATCAAATGAAGACGCAATCAAAGTCAAAGGACAAAGATAAAGGACCAAACTACAGGAATATTTGCAAATCCGAGATTCTGTGAAATGAAATTTTATATTCTAGTGTAATTGGTTCAAAACGAATGAAATCAATTGTTGCATAAATATTGTAAGTTCTGATGTATTTAAGGTTGGCAGAAGTACAAAGGACAACTTTGCATTGAACATTATATACAGTTTTTTGAATTTGAATTAAATGCTAGTGCAGATGTCCAGAGCTTTTTCATACCAAAGATTCTAGTGGTAATGATATGAAGTATGTTTTACTTCATGTATGTTCTTATTATTTCTCTATCTTTCATCTTCTTATGCTCATATGTTTGAATTGGATATCAAATGGTCTGAAATTCATCTTAAAAGGTGCTTTAGACTCTAGCGATTCAAACACTGTCTATTCTTTCTTAACTCAACAATATTCATCTTGATGGTGCTCTGAATGTTGTTATGTGTTTTCCTCTTTCTTCCATTCTGTAATATCAATTTAAAAAACTGAAAGATCATTGCCTACCTAGCATTTTCTTCCTTGAGTGTTCTATTTACCAAACACAGTTTTCATTTGCTTTCAAAGAATTGACTCCATTTCCAAAACAAGTTCATTTCCTTCTTGCCAGCAAACCTTTAAAATTCCTTCACCTATTCAAAAACCTGGCCATTAATATTCAAAGAAAATCCATCTTTAGAGACAAAGTGACAAAATAGATCCCTCTCATAACTGAAAGGCTAGTTTCAGTTCTAAAGTGGTTATGTGGTTACCTTTGTGAGTTGCCTCCTCAGCATAGGAAATTTACTTAGTGCTAACATATACCATGGTTTCTAGGATGTTTGGAAATGCCCTTTTCTATGATTTGGCCTCCTATAGGGATAGGATTGTGGGTAAGAATTTATGGTGTTTGTACTTGATGGATAGTTCTAGGAATTATCCCTATCAGGGGAGAATCATATTCAGGGACATTTTGGAAATTTAGAGGATTCTAAGGAGACATGAGAATCTCATTTTTTATAACATAACCTCATTTTATTATATTACTTATCAACTACATACTTGGGATGAAGATCATAGCAAGCAATCGATGTTAATAATGGAATTGATTTTACAACAAGGAAAAGAAATTAAGGCTTTGGAGATAGAGTGTAAAATGTTAAGACAATCGGTTTCCCTTCAAATGAGGACCTCTCAATATGCTTTATCAAATATTGGACTATCAGTGGGCTCTACTTTGGGGGGAATCAAAGAAGAGGGCATAGTGTACCAACTATCTGAAAATGTGGAGATGGAAGGTTAAGAATCCCATCCTACCTATCTTGGACCAGCTAATGGACATAGTAACCATATAATTCATTAAGTTGTAGTTTCTTGATGTTTTACAAAGTAGGGTTTCTTTTAGGTGTTTTCTTTAAAATATATACTAGCATAAGCTTTTGGATATCCTTTGTAGATGATTTTTTTTATTTTGTAAAAATTTACTTAAGTATCTAGTTGAGTCTCTAAAATATGTTATTCCAGGAAACATATTTTTGTATTAAAATGCGGACCATTGAATATTTTCTAATACAAAATATTTACCAATTCCTGTTAAAAAATAAAATACAAAAAAAACATTTAAATAAAGGTTAATAAAAAAATGTTAGCTTTTATTTTTAATCTATTTATCTAATATATTGTTTTAATATATTATTTTTAAAACCTAATTCCTTCGTGGTGGCAGATCCTAAGGGTGGGGATCCTCCCCCCCTCCTCCTCCTCCAGACATAGAATCCTTCTACATTTTGGTTTCCTCGATGCAGAAAACATGTAGGGTGCCTCCTTCGAAATTTGTGAAGAAGTTGGAAGAGATCCCTCAGGTCTCGGCACATGTTGCTTCCTCTCGAAATTTTTCCCTCAAATTTATAGAAAATGGACTTATTTTTCAATTCACAGGTATCTATCCATCCCCTCAGACCATTGCTACCTGGGTAAAGAAAAGATGTAAACCCCTCATCAAGGGGCAGGTATTTTCTTCTTTTTGTGGTAAGGGTTTTTTTGTATTTCTATTTGATCTTAAATATTATAGGCATTTAATATTTAGAAGTGGGACTTACTTCATCAGATCCATAGGAATGTACCTCAACCGTTGGACCAAGGAATTTAGTCCTCATAATGACCTTCCATCTACGGTGTCAATTTGGGTTCGCCTCCCCTTCTTTCCCTTCCATTGTTGGAATGATTAGACTATTAGAAGAATATGAAACACTATGGGTTGGTATATTGATCACGTCAAACCATGAGAATGCCTCCATGCATGTCCATGCATTTGTGTGGAGGTGGACCTTGAAAAGGGTCTTCCCAAAGCCATTCAGTTAAACATGGATGATTGGTCCTAAATCCAGCAGGTTGACTATGAGTAGCTTCCCTTCAAGTGCAATTCTTGTCATGAATATGGTCATTTCATGAATATTTGTCCCACAATCCAATCATCTCAACCTTAGTCTGTAGATAAAGACCAATGAAAGACTCAGAAGAGGAAACATGGCCCTGGTAAGTTTGGATCTTAGCAATCGCTCGATGCCCCTCCTGCTACTATAGATCCAAGACCTTTCAGTGCCCCTTTCTCAGTGTCTGGAGGGAGAGGTAGTGATCCTCAGTCCAGCAATATTGTTGATGTTAGTTGTAGCATCTGACAAGTATTTACACATAGGACTATGTGTCTATATGTGTGTAAATTTTCCAAAGCCTTCTATCCTTGAATTTACTTTAGTGAAAGGACTTATTAAAGTAAATTGATTTTATTAATTAACTATTTGAATTAATTCAATTGTTTAATGAAATTATAAAAATTAGCATTTAAAATTAGTCATTGATCTCAAGTGAGGTGAGAAGTAATCTCAACCATTAATCACTTTGGATATTAGGGTTAGGTTATAACTCAAGATTATAAAAGCAAGGCTACGGTAAAGAAGAAGATACCTGACACTTTACTTGACATGAGTTGTGTTGTGTAAGATACCAGATATAATAAATACGCAGAACAAAAATAAAATGCTAGAAATGGAAGAATAATAGTAATATAACCGGCATAATCTCCACAATACTATAGAAACAATATGAGAACAACAACTAAAATAACACTTTGATTCATAAAGCAATGTTCACAGGCCTCTTCGAGGGGGCAACCTCCAGTCGAGCAGCGCTCTGTTACAATAATCTCCAAGCTAGGGTTTTCATACCCTCGACCCTTATTTATACTAAATATGTCTATTAAGAGAAGCATCTAGAGGAAGATCCTTCTAGAAGTAGAAGCTTCTATTTGGTCTTCTTACATCCACCTTATTATAATTTATTGAAAGGCCTTATTAATATTGACCTTTATTACATCTAAATACATTGATCTACCTATGTGCAGGTTAGGACCTTAACATGTACGCCCCCTTAAAAACAGCCTTGTCCTCAAGGCTTGAGATGTGGAAACTGCTACAGAATGGTAGCTGGTTCCCAAGTGGCATATGTTGGAGTCATATCTTTCCACTGTATGAGCACTTCCTTGATGGTTCTCTGACGCAAGCGATGCTCACGCTGATCCAAAACTGCTTCTGGCTGTAGCCAAATGGATCCTTCTTCAGCTAACTCTGGAAGGTTGGTTTGAATTCGGCACCTGGTTCCAATCACCTTCTTCAAGCAGGAAACATGAAAAACAGGATGTAGCTTCGACTGACTAGACAGAGATAACTGATATGTGACTTGTCCCACTCGCTTGAGAATAGTGTAAGGACCATAGAATTTGGGCGCTAGATTCTGACAATGCTCGGCCTTGAGGGAAGTTTTCTTATATGGTTGCAGTCACAGAAACACCTGATCCCCTTCTGCAAATTGATGTTCTGAGCGACCTTGATCTGCTTGCTGCTTCATGTGATTATGTGCCATGGCCAAGTTCTCTTTAAGGGTACGAAGAATATCCTCTCGGACTGTAAATGTTTGGTCAACCACCTGGACCTTCGAGGTACCCGGTAAGTATGAGAGAATTGAAGGTGGATTTTGTCCATATACCACTTCAAAAGGAGTCATGCAAGTAGTTGTATGGTATGTATTGTTGTACCACCATTCGGCTAGGGGTAACCATTGAGCCCACTGGTGTTGCTTTTTAGAGGCAAAGCACCTCATATATGTTTCCAAACACTTGTTGACAACTTCTGTTTGACCATCCATCTGGGGATGATAAGTTGAGCTGAGATGCAATTGTGTGCCTTGTAGCTTAAACAGTTCTTGCCAAAAATTGCTTGTGAAAGTTGGGTCACAATCAGAAACAATAGAGTGCGGCATGCCATGAAGCTTGAAGACCTGGTCCATGAAAAATTGAGCCACCGTGGATGCAGTAAATGGGTGGTGAAGAGCGCAAAAATGAGCATACTTGGAAAGGCGATCCACCACCACCATTATGACTGATTTATTCCCCGATTTGGGTAAGCCTGTAATAAAGTCCATAGAGATATACTTCCAAATAGCAGGGGGAATCGGAAGCGGTTGGAGGGTGCCCAGAGATTTGACTGTTTCTCCCTTATTGCGCTGACACATCTCACATTTAGCGACAAACTTATGGATGTCCTGTTTCATACCATCCCAGAAAAAAGAACGTTTGACCCTGTCATATGTTTTGGTGAACCCTGAGTGCCCCACTGTGGGTGTAGCATGAAGCTCAAAAAGTACCGTGGATTTGAGCTTGGATTGTTTACTTAAATACAAGCGGCCTTTGTATCGCAGCTCATCCTGGAGCCAGGAGTACCCTGGGGGAGCCGGAGTCTTGGTCTGCAATTGTTGGATCAGATGCGAACTTTTGGGATCTTGAAGTCATTCCTGGTGCACAGCTTGGATCTAATCGGGTACAATGAAAGAAAGAGAAAAAAGGAATCTTTCGTCTTCATATTTCTGAGACAGTGCATCCGCCATGACATTGTCTTTGCCCTTCCTGTAAATGATCTCATAATCATATCCAAATAGCTTAGTCACCCATTTTTGTTGCTCCTGGGAGGAAATGTGTTGTTCCATAAAGTACTTGAGGCTTTGATGGTTGGTCTTAATTTGGAAGCGTTGCCCCAAGAGATAAGGACGCCATAGTTCAACAACAAGCAGAATCGCCAACATTTCCTTTTCATAAATGGGTTTTCCCAGATTCCTTTCAGACAGTTGCTTGCTGGTGAAGGCCAAAGGTCGACCCTCTTGCATAAGGACAGCGTCGATTCCTTTCCCTGAGGCATCACATTCCAATACAAAGGTCTTTGTGAAATCGGGAAGGGCCAGAACCGGAGTGGTGCACATGGTCGTCTTCAAGGTTTGAAAAGCTTGAGCAGCTGCTGGAGTCCAAAAGAAAGAGTTCTTTTTTAGGAGAGTCATGAGAGGTGTTGCAATCTTTCTGTATTTCTTAACAAACTTGCGATAATACCCTATAAGGCCCAAAAATCCACGCAAGCTTTTGAGAGTCTTTGGGTGTGGCCAGTCTTTCATAGCTTCAATCTTTTTTGGGTCCACCCTGATGCCATCCTTTCCCACCAGATGACCCAAGTATTCTACTTCTGAGGCACCAAAAGCACATTTAGAGTGTTTCAGGAAAAGTTGGTGCTGAGAGATTAGGCGGAGAACTTGATCCACATGAGTAAGATGGTATGTCTAGGTTTTGCTATAGATGAGGATATCATCAAAGAAAACTAAGACAAAATGACAGATAAAAGGACGAAAGACATGGTTCATGAGGCTCTGGAAGGTGGAGGGGGCGTTACACAAGCCAAAGGGCATGACCAAAAACTCATAGTGGCCCTCATGAATGCAAAAGGTTGTCTTGGGAATTCCTGCCTCTTTCATACATATTTGGTGATAGCCCGAACGAAGATCAAGTTTGGTGAAGAATTGGGCGCCACTCAATTCATCGAGGAGGTCATCGATGATAGGAATGGGAAATTTGTCTATGATGGTCAATTTGTTGAGAGCATGAAATTCAGGACACATTCTCCAAGAACCTTCTTTCTTCAGTACCATGACGACTGGAGACGAGTAAGGGCTCATACTAGGACGGATGATGTCTGTAGTAAGGAGTTCCTGGACCATTTTCTCAATTTCATTTTTTTGTGCAAAGGGGTGGCGATATGGACGGATATTGGGGGGAAGGCTTCCTGGGACAAGGGGAATGGAATGATCATGAACACCTCGGGAAGGAGGGAGTCCTTGGGGAGTGGAAAATACGGTTTGATGTTTAGAAAAGAGGGCTTGGAGGTCTTGGGACACTGGGGGTGTCTCTGTGGCTTGTATGGCATGGAGTTGGGCAATGACACCAGAATGACCTTTTTTGAGTAGCTTTTCCATGCGATGGGAACTAATGACCTCAGGTGAACCAACAGTGATCCCTTGGGATTTATATTGGTGGCCTTCTTGGTTGAATTGCATGGTTAAGTTCTTAAAATCCATGAGAATGGGACCCAAAGTCCTTAGCCAGTCTGCACCCAACACAATTTTTCAACCTCCCATGTCAATAGCAAACATATGGGATTTTAGGTGGTAGTCACCGATTTGGAGACGCACATTTTCATAGTTCCCGCCACATTTCATAGAACCACCATTGGCAATCATGATTTGGAAATTGTTGACAGCATGGATGTAGCAATGGGTTTCTTGGGCAATGCGGCGATGAATAAAATTGTGGGTGCTGCCACTATCAACCAAAATGATGACCTTTCGGTGCTTGATGTAATTGATTAACTTGAGGGTTTGGGGGGCAGAGAAGCCGGTGAGAGCATTGAGGGAAATGATCGGTTCCACTTCGGGAGGATCGGAGGGAGGTTTTATGTCAATGATTTCTGGTGACTCAGGCACAAGGGGAATTTCAACATCCTCTTCCGGAGTTTCCTCAGAGATGGCCATAAAAAGATTTTGTTCCTTACATTTGTGGCCCGAGAAATATTTGTCATCACAATTATAACAGAGGCCTTTGAGTTGGCGTTCATCCATTTCATCCCTGATCAATTTTTGGATCTTTAATGGGGCGGAGGGAGTAGTGGGGTTTACTGGTTTAGGGCGAGGGATAAAGGAAGGCTTACGGTTTTGAGAGGAAACAATTTGTTGTGCTTCTTTAGCTTTTTTAGTAGCCTCCACCCAACTCACAGATCTAGCCATGAGGACATGGGCCCGAATCTCCTCCTTGAGGCCATTGATAAAACACTCTCGAAAGAAAGCATCAGTCATGCCCTCTATTTGAAAATCCAGGTGCTCAAATGCAGCTGTGAAGTCTTCTACTGTTCCTGATTGTTTCAATTTTGTCAAACGGCCCAAATGGTTGGTGTCGTGTCAAAGCATTCATAAAGCTCAGTCACAAATTGGGTCCAAGCAATATACCCTTGACGGGAAGTTTTTCTCCATTGCCACCATTGTCAGCATTCTTGATCTAGATGGAGAAAACCATACCGGAGTTTGGCCAAGTCATCTGTAATGTTGCAGAGAGAGAAATAATGTTCCATTTGGGTGACCCAACCAATGGGGTCTGAGCCATCAAATTTGGTTACATCCACCCGCGAAAGGCGTATGTCCCGTTGAAAGTGATGGGGTTGAAAGGTATGGGAATGGGAAGAAGTTTCACCTTCAGTCTTTGTATATGAATCAGTAAAAGGGTCATCTATAGGGATCTTTAGTTTGGTGCAGAGTGATGCAAAGACAGATTCAAGCTGGGTGGTCAGTTCTTGTTTGACTTCCGCCATTGCAGACTGTATGAATGCATTTATGTGGTATTGATGGATGTATCACGAGAGGCAATAGTAGCACTGAGTTGTTGCACTTCTTTTTGGGTCTCGAGGAAACTAGATTGCAAGGTATTGAAGCGAGACTCCAGTTCTTGGCTACGAGTATGGGCCATGAGGATGGGTGAACTGAAAAGGGAACGGGCGAGGTCAGAAATTTTTTGCAGAAAAATGATATGGATGAATGTAATAAGGGAGAAGAGATGAATCTAATGGAATAGGTCTCAAATAATGGTGAAAAAAATTTCCAGACTTTTTTTTTTTTTTTACAGCTGCGGGGTTTTACTTGGCAACCCGAACACAGTTGTGTGGCAATAGATATGGTTGGTTTAATTTGTTTATGTTTATGTTCCCCAGTGTTAGGTATTAAAGGGTTCTACAGACAAGGGTTTTCCTTGTGCTATAGCTCTTTGATATTTGTGCAGGGTCCAACAGTAGTACTCGGTCCAATATCTCAGGGCACTGACTAAGGAGGATAGACCGTACCCTTAGCCGTACTACCCGACTACCCAGGTACTAGAGAGTATCTTCCCGAGTGTTGTTCTCGGTGACACTATAGCAGTCTAGTGACCGATAGGTTTATCTAAAGAGGGCTTCAGGAAATCTAGGCCGATCCATACACAGGTGTTGTCTGATGCGCTACCACTCGAAGGGGTACCAACAGGGGTTACAAGGGTGGCCAACAGATGTGCGCTTAAGAACCACTTGTATTTCTTGCATGTATGAATCCCTCAACCTTGGGTTTATGTGCGTAATGACAGATCTCTATGGCTTAAAGACATCAGAATACGTCTCTACCCTAAAGAAAAAAATACCCACAAATTCTTCCAAGGAAAGTGCTCTGATACCACTTGCAAGCTACCAAATATAATAAATACACAGAACAGAAATAAAATGCTAGAAATGGCAGAATAACAGTAATATAACCAGCATAATCTCCACAATAACACAGAAATAATATGAGAACAACAACTGAAATA
>JZKD02S1977930.1:267904-286851 GCA_000966675.3 Picea glauca | reverse complement strand
TAGGTCTTCTTACATCTGCCTTATTCTATTTTATTGAAAGGCCTTATTAATATTGACCTTTATTACATATGAATACATTGATCTACCTATGTGCGGGTTAGGACCTTAACATGTTGACAGAGTCAAAATAGAGAGGTTTGGATCATGAAGGATTGTGATTCAAGGATATATTGGATAGGTGGAGAAGGAATTCCATCTAGATATCGTACAGGTCAAGGAGAAGAGAGAATAGAGGCAGCCACAACTGGGTTTAATCAGAAAAAGCCACAGGAAATACTTGTGGCATACAAATATTGCCATACAATATTTCCATATGAGTACGTGGGTGCCAGTGGAGACAAGTGCATATTCATGGGTGTGCAGAAGGGACACTCACATATACCTGAAAAAGCATCATAGATCTGGGTCATATAGTGAAACAGAGTTTTCCAGGTTTGTCTGCAGTTGTATTTCTCTCAGTGGGCCATTATCCCTATTATAGGAGCCCTGATTTTAGCATAATAAAATAATTCTCAGTATTGGTTTTCCCTCTGGGTTTTTTCTAGTGGTATCTACCCAAAACTATTGGTGTTTATGTGTGCATGATTTGGTTTCCATTTTTTCTTCCGCTATATTTATTTGAGTTGAATATTCCAACAGTGTATTTTTGTTTTTCCAGCTGCTAATCTGATTTGTAGTAAGAAAAACACTAGCTAACAAAATACCTAGGATTGGAGTAAGAGGTTTTCATCATGGTATCAGAACGCATGCTCTGGAGGGAAGCCATATCTTCAATCCATAACAGTCGATCATAGATGTATCAGATCTACACAAGATCTTAGTATATCCATAACCAACATGCAGAAATCGAAGGATATATTTCAGGGAAACAGTCGTATTGAGGTGGAAATAGGTTTTTTCATGTTTATGGAGTTGTACATAGGTTTAAAGAAGGAACAGGTTCATACATACGTGGGAATCTTTGGAGACAGTCACATATACACAGGCTGCAGTAAGCATAGGAGCATACATACGTGGGATTCCTTAAGGGAAGTTGCATACATACGTGGGATTCCTTAAGGGAAGGCGCATACATGCGTGGGGTTCAGTTGTGACAGATGCGTACAGGTTTATCCAAGTCAGTACAGGGGCAGTTTCCTGCAGCAAGTTATTTTCCAAGGAATTTTATCAGGTCTTAGGGATGTCAACAACACCATTGAGAGTTGAAGATAGATTGGATGGAGCATCCAACTTCCTATATTGGAAAGAAAGCGTAACTTTGGCATTAAAGGAGTATGGACTTTGGGAGTTAGTGGTATGGTAGGGATTTTGAGACCTGTAGGAGCTTAGCTCCCTAAGATTCTTCATATACCTAAGATAGAGATGGAGATGTAGTCTATGGGAGTTTCGAGGTCTGATCTATATGCGAAAGGTAACTAGGAGTCTTTGTAATGAGGAAGCATACTTGATTTTCGAAGTTTGTCCCTACACGCTCTTGGTTGATTTTTTGTGCGAAGATTATTCCTGCTCTAAGAGACAACAATCTGCACATGAAAAAACAATATCCTTTCCAAGATCAAAGTAGATGCATACAAATCAATGATAAATCTACTAATAGATTATAATACATAACTCTATTAAGTTTATCCAAATGAATACATGCAAGCAAATAGACAATTGAATAGAGGGAAACGTCCAGTGCACCTTCTATTAATTACTGAAACAACATTACAACCTACAAATGGAGAAGTCGATGCAACAATCTCTTTCCAAGTTCCTTGCCCAAATCTGGTAGCCAAAGTAGCAGCATAAGTTTACTATTTATTTCCTCCCCGTTCCCATGAGAATGGCTTGGTTTTTATAGAGATTTTGGAATAATGCCATACAATTATTAGGATAATATCATGGAGCTCATAATGGAATCCTTCTCGAGGATAAAC
Source organism: Picea glauca (assembly GCA_000966675.3). Classification (NCBI taxonomy): domain Eukaryota; kingdom Viridiplantae; phylum Streptophyta; class Pinopsida; order Pinales; family Pinaceae; genus Picea; species Picea glauca. The sequence goes on along the minus strand of JZKD02S1977930.1, from coordinate 284,932 downwards.
CCCTAGAAACCAGTGGAAGGTCTCATCCATTGCAAACAAGTCCAAAAATGGGAGTTTCTAGGCCCGGTCGCTCCCTAGACACGCAGACAAAGTGACCGATCGCTCCCTGGCAAGCCATAAAGGGCGACCGAACCTCTTGACCGCACCCTTAATAAAGGAAAAGAGCAACCAAGTGGAAATTAGGCTGGAAACTCAGGGATCAAATTTTTTGAATTTGATAGGTGACCTCTTAGGAGATGATAACTCAATAGTTAGGGGGTTAATAACTCTATAACATATTCCCCCTAAAGTGTGAGGTCAAAATATGTGTCTAATGGCTAAAATACTTTACCAAAAAAAGTCACAGAGCTTTGGGAAAAGGAAACTTGGAAAAGACCATCATTAGTTCTGCAGAGAAAACATCCTCGAGGCAGGCATACCTATGCTCGCTAAAAGAGACAAGAGCATGGTCGCCATAATTACACCATGAATACATGCATGATGCAACTGACTAGGGAATGGACATGATAACATACATGGTGGATCCATGTAAGACATAAGTGAAATCATAGCCATGACCAAGTACAAATGTGGATCTATGTCACATCATACAAATCAGTGAGATAACTCACGAACGAAGCAATCAGTGAAGTGCTCATGAATATTCTCCATCACATCTTGGGAATAAAAAGCTTCAAACATGAATATGACATTTCCCAATGTCTTTGTCCTACATATGAATGGTATGAATCTATGGCATGCGAATAAAAGAGTTGAATTTGAGCATGGTAGAAACCGTCTGATTAGCGGTCATTAATGGACACCATTAATAGATGTGATGGAATCCACCAATGATGATGATGGAACCCAATATATCGAGTACAATGAACGAAGTGTGAATAAAGGATTTGACATCGAACACACGTAGATTCATTCGACAGGAGCCAATGATGTAAACCCACTAACGAAATGAAAGGAGACATGCCACGGATGTCTGCAAGTCCCAGGGTACTAATGGGTTTCTAGATTTCAATCCTGGATAATGAACTGGAGTCGACAGGGTGAAATTTGTCAAAGGAGGGCCTTGATGTATCCCCCATCAATCGACACAAAACATGTAAAGATAGATGGTGTGAAGATCATAATAATGGAGCACAACTAACATAGGTATGGTTGGGGTAAATAGGTTGAAAGGAACTACATGTTTTTTACGCAGGTAAACTTCCCTTGAACAAGTATGCATGAAATAACTTGACTTGGCAGCATTAACTCGGATGAATACCATAATAGTTGGTCATGGACCTATGAGTGGAACATGACATAATGATGGAAATGGTGGTCAATGAGAGAAAATGGATGACCCGACTGTTATATATGATGATAGAATGGGTGCATTTTTCGAGGGAGACTCAAAGTAGTAATGGTTTCCAGATAATAAACATAACAAGACGGAAAAACCCTCTAAAAATTCCCCAACATGAGCGGTGACTGCCTCTTTCTAGTTTTATGATCTTGAGGAGGATAACAGATGCTCGATATAGCTCATCTTATGGTGAGTCCCTTGACATATTATTAACAAAATTGATGAAGGAGGGGTTTGGTCCCATGTGTTGGTCCTTCGATGTAAATTTTAATGAGTCCAAAGAAGGTAAACGTGATGGCCTTTTCATGTTTAGAGAGTCTGAAAAGTTTGTAAAGAAAACTCCATTAGGAAATTTTTGTAAAGGTCCAAAAAAGTATAAAACGATACCTAGGAGAACTCTCTTATCCCCAATGGATAAGGTGTTCCATTTTCATAAATAGTCTGATGAGACCGAAAAAGGGATAAAATACCACTCAACAAACGTACTTTCTAATTCACTTTAACGAGGGTGAAATACAATAAGATCACTCGGAAATATTTTCATTTTTTAACAAGTTCGAAAAGAGCTGAAAGAGTTCTCCATGAGTTCATTTTTCATATATCTTTTACGAGTCTATAAAAGAGATAAAATTATACTCGCTAACCTATTTTCATGTATTTGTGAGCATGAGAAAGAACAAAGACTAAGATCGATAACCTATTATCATGTATTTACAAGCACGAGAAAGAATAAAGACTAAGCTCGGTAACCTATTCTCATGTATTTACGAGCATGAGAAAGAATAAAGACTAAGATCAGTAACTTATTCTCATGTATTTATGAGCACGAGAAAGAACAAAGGCTAAGCTCGAGAATTTACACAAGCTTGAAACAAAGTAAAATCGTGCTTGGGTAGGTTTCATTTTTTTGTGAACTTGAAACTAGAAAACTAACTGTGCTCAACACTTCCCAATGTAAATTCCAAAGTTTGGTGGTTGGTACTTTTCCCCTAGCTTGAGAAGCTATCATCTTAACTCTAGAAAGACGATCAAAGGCTGGAGATATGCCCCCCAAGCTTCGTTTCATCTACCAACTCTTCTCCCATCGCCAATTTCTATATCAAATTAGACTGTTAGCTACTAATAGGAAAATGTTCACGAGAGGAAGAAAGAGGATCAATTTTCATAGGCAAATGAAATGAAGTTTCAATTACGATTTCTTATGAAAGACTCGACCCAACGGGAGAGGCAACTATTTCATTTTTTAATGACATTGAAACAGGAAAAGAACCATGCTCATGAACATCTGTTTCATTTTTTTAACGAGCTTGAGATAGAAATGGGAACTATGCTCGTTGTTGGGTTGGATCCACATAGTTATGTTTCATTTTTTAATGATCTTGACATAGAAATGGTAACCATGCTCGTTACTATCATCTTGATCATGGCTTCCAAGAGGATAATACTCCAGAAGGAATACAAGTCAAGGGACAAACCTTGATCATGGCTTCCAATAGATCTTCGCTAGACGGAAGAACAACACTATGAAAGGAATACATGTCAAGGGCCGTGATAGGGGTAGGGATATCAAGCTCCAAAATCCCTACAGAAGAGATCACCATGTCAACTACTAGATCTAAGTCAGGAGAAGGGAGAGATTCCTTCTCATTTGGAGTTGAATGCATGGGACAAGTTGCCACATAATTAACCTATGGTGGGGCAGATGACACTAGCATATAAAGACCATTTAGGGAATACTAATGGTTGACCATCATATGAGGGCCAATGAATTAAATTTGGTCTATGGTCACTATGTTTCCATTATGAGGGAAACACATCACTCGAAAGAATGTGGACACAAAAGATTTCATGGCGTAAACATAGTCTCTCCCGAGGAGAAAATTAAAGTCCAAGGGGTCATGGACTACCATCACATCGATGTAGACCATTTTTCCCCCCAAAGTAACAAGAAACTGAGGAAGGATCCCTAAAGGTTGACTAATCCTTCTATTAAAATCCAACAGATTTCGAGTCACCGGCGCAAGCTAAGTTGAACCAAGAGCTTGCCAAGCATTCGAGGATAGGATGCTAACAGAATCCCCTTCGTCTATTATAGTGTTAGGAATATGCCTACCACAAACCTGGACAACAATTTGAAAAGGTGTGTAATAAGGGAGATGAGGTTCTGTTAGAGCATTCTAATCAATGGTAATTTCATTTCTTGGAGGGGGAATTTTTGGAATGGGTGGAATGCCCCCTTGTTCAAAGGAATCTGTAGTAACAAGAAAGACCTGAGCGACATCCTCACTCTTCAAGGGAGGAGTGGGATCGACTGATCAGGGGACCGGATCGACCACTTGGGTTTCACTCTTCGATGGAAGAGTGCGATCGATCGATTATGAGATCGGATTGACCACTTGGGTTTAACTCTTCAGTGGAAGAGTGGGATCGACCAATGATGGTATCATATCAATGACTTTATCAACTAGATCAATTGAGGATGAAACCATATTGCCCACTTGATAAACTGTACTAACCAAGGGGAGAACCAGATTGACTAGTTCATCAACTAATGGCGGGTTGGGATAGAGTTTAGGGTAACTTGTTGGAAGTTTTTGTTGAAAATCAACAATATTTTTCAACATATATGAAGCTTCATCCATGTGGAGACAAAGGTAGGTTCGATGCATGTCCTTACATAACAAACAAGGAAATTTGACTTTACCCTTCTTACTTCCAACATGATTACTAGTCGATGAGTTGTCACCAGCATGACCTGCAGCGGCTAGTGACACGGATTGAAAAGAAATGTGAGACCACACTTTTATGACCTTAGTAATACTAGGGAAATCCTTAAGAAGGTGATCACCCTTGTAAATCCTACAAGGGAATTAGGATCGGCGATGCTCTTCTCCAAGCTTATTTGCCCAAATATATGTGACTTGATTTATAAAGTGTTTCGGCCATTAGACACCTCTTCTGACCTCACACTTTAGGGGGAATATTTTATAGATTTATTTTCCACCTAACCATTAGGTCATTATCACCTAATCACTAGGTCATTATCCCCTAGAAACCCCTCATTTTAACCCTTAAAACCTACCACTTTTTCCCTAAGTTTCTAGTCAATTTCCCACCTAGATTCTCTTTTCCTTCACTAAGTGTGCGACCAAAATGGTTGGTCTCTCCTTTTGGTCTACTAGGGAGCAACTAGTCGCTTTGTCTATGTGTATAGGGAGAGACCAAGTCTAGAAACTCCTATTTTGGATTTGGTTTCAATGGATAAGACCTCCCACTAATTTCTCAGGGTTTAGCCTCGAGAAGGCTTCCATTATGAGCTCGAGAATCTTATCCTAATAAATATATGGCCTTATCCCTAAATCCCTGTAATAACCAATCCAATTCCCATGGGAAAGGAGGAGGAAATATCTAGCAATGTTAATCTGGTGATTTGGTTGCAAGACTTGGGCAAGGGGGTTGGAAGGAGGCCATATCTTTAGTCTACATCTGTAAGTTGTAACATTGCTTATGTTAGCACTCTGTAAATTTTGTTCGGCTGATAGCCAAACGATAGAGGTAACTATTTCAACTAGCTTTAGAGCCGAGACACTAGCCTACTCAACTCAAAGAGGGCTCTCTCGTGTCACTTGATATTTCTTTGGAAATCGGTGGCTAGATTTTGTTTGTTTTGACGATTTTTAATAAAATTGATGGCAAGGAAGGGGAGGAACACTCAGGGCTATGGAGTCAAAATTTTGAAATTGAATGAAAAAAATGATCAGCCGGTAGAACTCTCCGGAGGATAAAGGCTAAATGAGGCGATGAATCTGAGTTATAAATTGAATTTAAGAAGAGTGTAGGAAGAAAGAGAAACAAATAATTGCATCAGAGCATTACGGAAATGAATTTTGAATTAGCTAAGAAGAAACAAACACACAATTTAAATTTCTTAAGCCAAGAGCATCATAAGATGAATTTTGGGCCTTTAACTATCCAATTTAAACAAAAGACACTACAAATGGAAATAAAGAATCACGGGAAATACATACGATGAGAGAAGACAAAACTCATATCAGCACCATTAAAATATTTTCATAGAGACTTCAAAAGCTTCTGCATGTATATTCAATTCAGCTCCAGAAAATTACAATAGAGTTTAGAAGCAACAAAAAGGTGCCCTTGCACTTTTGCCAACATTAATTCATTCAAAGTTTCTAGTACTTATACAATTCGATTACAATGGTTGAAACTGAAACGTTTCAGCTTCTAAAATTGACTATAATAATTTCAACTAACAGTCTCGACATATGAACCAATTTCCAATGATTAAACAAAAAATATTTCATAGACTAGGGATGGATCTTTCTAACTGCTCGGTTCCTTTGCGCCATCTGTCCTGCTCAGATCTCCCGTCGAATTTTCCAATTTGGTGACACCTGGAAGTTACTTACTAGTCCCTGGAAAACTGCATTTCGTCTTGCCTAATCGTATGATATCCTTCCACTGTGAGTCAATGCAGGTAGTGTAAGACATAGTTGGAAACCTGATCTTCATTGTCTTGAAATGATTCAAAATCTCAAAGTCTGCAGCCAAATATTCCACCAAACTAGGCCCCTTCAGGTTCTCTTCCATGCCTTGAAATTTTGAATGATCCATTCTACACTTAGTGAGGAGAGAATTGTATTCCTCTTGATTGTATAATTTCCCTTTACCATGCCAAAATGGTGGGAGGCCCTTTATAAACAACTATTCAAATGTATCTTTGAACTCTTGTATGCTCTGCTCCATTTGCAGAACTTTGGTTTGAACCGATTTGAGAAAATTGTGTTTAGCAATGATCCTCCTAGCCCAAATGATTAGTGCAGTTATGTCCTTTACCCCAATGGTCTGGAGATCGGTAGTGGGCATAGAATTTAGCAAGTTAATAGCGTTTTGGGCCCATTCAGAGGGCTTTTTTGCCAGTGTCTCATTAACAACAGTACATCTGCTTCGGGCAGTGACAGCCACGTTGTCTTTGTCATTTATAAAATTTAGGTAAACACTGAAATTAACAACTCCAGCAACAACAACATCCAAGATTACATGTTTAGGTCCTTGCAAAAGTCCCTTACCCTTCAACCTCTTTTTCAATTTGTTCACCCTCTCTAGCAAATCTTGATTATCCTTTTGAAATTGGGCCATCCTTTCTTTCTTTGTTTTCATCTCTTACTGCAGCTTTTCTATGACTTCCTTAAGGTTATCGATCTCCCCTATCTTCAATATTACTTGGGACATACCCTGAACCAATACATCGGTGCTTGATCTAGCTTCCGTATTATAAGGTACAATGACAACCATATCTAATGTTGCTACCTATCCTTGTGACCAATTATCTTTCTCTTTTTCCAGTTGCAACACTTTAGCTTTGTAATTTAGTGCTCCTTGTCTGAATGTCTCCTTTTCTTGCTCTAGAGCAGATATCTCTACTGGATGTCGATGTTCTATGGTGGACATTTTCAGCTTCTTCTTTAGGCTTTGGATCATCTTCTCTTTCTCATCTAAAGAAGCCTTTAAGGCCTTCATATTCCAATATTTTGACCTGTGTCTTCCAGGCCTTGTTGTATGTTTTATCTTGCTTCAATTTTCCATCCAATTTTAGTGCATGTGTTGTCAGTCTTGAAACCCTCATACTCAAACTCAGGTAGTCTAAATATAACATGTCACTGGCATTCCTGTGGAACTTTACTTTGTCTGGGGCAAAAATATTTTCATAATGCATCTTGATTTCAGACACTTTATCATCATATGCTATTGCTATGTTACATTTCTTTGATCCAGGTGGATATCAGTGGCCACCCACCTTTTCCAACTGGCTCAAAACAGTTTTCTGGCAATTTTGTCCATTTACTATTTTTAGCAGTTTTAACTTCCGGGGCCATTTTGAGGGCCAAAATGAAGGTTTTTCAGGATAGAGATTCTCAATGATATACAAAGGCATTATTAAGCCCCCAAAATGAATCTCCTCTGTGATACCTTTCCAACGGGCTATCATACGCCTAAAACAGAGATCGTATGCAAAAGTTACGACACCGAGAAGTTGATGTACTAACTTACCCAAACGAGGCCAACATGACTTTTGGTGTTTCATCTCCTAGGGTTAGGTTTTTGGATGTCTAGGGTTTTTGGCATTCCTGTTTATTGTAAAAGGGAATTCAAAGCCTCATTGTAATCATCTTCTTGTGAATGTGAGTAGTTGTCACATCTCTTCTCAAAGATAAGTTGCCACCATTCTAGCGAGCCTTTCACTCTGTATTTTTACAGTCTCTGTACATTTATTTCATTAATAGAAAACGTGTATTAATGTATCTTTGTGTTTATGGTTGCATCAATGATACATTTATGTTATATTATTGTATATCCATGATATCTCTGTGCATTTCTTTATTATATCTCCACTTTAATTTCGTGCCGAAAATAATCTGGATCAGTGGTATCAGAGCAGGTTGTTCTTGATCATTTTTTCAGTGCATGTCCCCGACGAGGTTCGAGTATAGAAAGTTGGGTCTCGATATTGTCTCTCTTGAGGACAATCTCTCTTGTACACCCAATAAACCCTCAATGGTGGAAGAAAATAAAAGTGACGTAGTAGACGATCCTATCAATTTGTTGCTTGAACAAGCTCTCACGCGACAGAGGGACGAAACGATGGAGAATTTTGCCCACATCCTTCAACGCCTATCGATAGCAACAGGTGCATCTTCATCAAGCGGGAAATTTGGAGGCACCTCGCCTTTCAAGGTACAAGTTCATTTTGATATTCTTGTATTTGAAGGACATATAGATGCAGAAGCCCTAGACAAATGGTTAAATCTGCTAGAAGGTTATTTCTCTGTTCACAATTTTTTCGACAGAGAAAAGATCACCTTCGCACTCCTTAAATCTCTCCCCCATGTCAAACATTGGTGGGAAACTTACTGGGAGAAAAGTTCCACAGAGTAGTCAGGAATATATGGGGTCGAGCCCACTTGGGATTTTTCTGTCGATGGAGTAAAGGAACAGTATTACCATGTTGGCAACTATGAGGACCAATACATGAGATGGACCACACTGCGGCAAGAGAGGGGCCAAGCAGTTCTGGAGTTCACCGATACCTTCCATACCTTGCGCACCAAGTTGGGTATCAAAGACTCCAAATGACATTTGGTTCTAAAATATCGTGGGGTTCTACACAGATCCATCTAAACTAAAATGGATTTTCTGGACATCTCATGACTCGGTGCTTCCTATCGATGTGATGTTAAAATCGAGCAGAAATTTAAGCACCAGAACAAATGGGAGTTCGGGTCTGCAAATCTGCAACAACCAAAGTATGACAAACACATCCCTAACAAACATTCTCTCGAAAACCATTCCAAGCCACAGGAAAAGAAGCGTCACGAGAAGACAAAGAAGGACACCGGAAAATGGTGTGATTTCAACAAAAGCCCCTGGCACAACACCGATGAATGTCACTCAAAATAGTCAATGGTGGCCGAGATCAAAGACAAGGAATTGAACCCTAATTCAGAATCTGATTCTGAAAATACTGGTAAAGTACAGATCATTAACGCAAATCCCACTACTATCATCGCGACCATAGCAATTCAACCAGAAGAACCAATAGATCCTAAAGAGGGGGACCACCTTTTTCATTCACAGATGTGGGTGAAGGGGACCCCACTGCATTTTATTGTTGATAGCGGAAGCCAGAATAACCTCATCTCAGCAGAGGTTGTCAAACAGTTGGGATTGTCGACAACACCACACCCGCAACCATATAACATCGGGTGGATTCGCCAAGGACAAGATCTTTGTGTTAGCCAACAGTGTCGATTGTCATACAGCATCCATCCCTTCAAGGATGAGGTATTATGTGATGTTTCCAAACTGGATGTTTGTGATTTTCTCTTGGGCTAGCCATATATGTGGAGATGCCATGTTGTTTATGAGTCTCGACCCCTCAGTGTCATTGTTTCTCTAGGGGGTCATCTCTACATAAAACCAGAGGTAGTTCTGACTATTGTTCCACCTAAACAGTGCCGCAATGTAGTATCTCATACTACAAAATTCATCTTCTTCACAATATGTTCAAAAGGGGAACATAAGGACATTGCAACCACTACAGCCTCGCCCCAAGCACCTTCTATCCAACAGAATCTGGTCAACAAGGTTGCAGCAAAGCACAAAGATTCCTTCTGCACACCTTTCTCTTATGTACCTTGACTTGCCGAACATCCTCAGCCTCAACAGGTTCATGGCAAGCTTCCACAAACTGAGCAGCGCGACATCTACAGCAAGGCAAGCAACTCACCAAAATGCAGATTCAACAAATGATTTTCCCTCTCCTTCGGGCACTCAAAGCAATGCATACCACTGCTTCCTAAGGAGGGAGGATTGATCCAGGTGGATATCGGTGGCCACCCACCTTTTCCAACTGGCTCAAAATGGTTTTCTGGCAAGTTTGGCAATTTACTATTTTTAGCAGTTTTAACTTCCGGGGCCATTTTGAGGGAAAAAATCAATGTTTTTTGGGATCGAGCTTTTCAATGATATTCGAAGGCATCATTAATCCCCCAAAATGAATCTCCTCAGCAATACCTTTCCAACGAGCTATCATACGCCTAAAATGAAGATCGTATGCAAAAGTTACGACCCCAGGAAGTTGATGTACTAACTTACCCAAATGGGGCCCACATGACTTTTGGCACTTCATCTCCTAGGGTTAGGTTTTTGAATGTCTAGGGTTTTTGGACTTCCTTTTTATTGTAAAAGGGCCTTTAGAGCCTCATTGTAATCATCTTCTTGTGAATGCGAGTAGCCATCACATCTCTTCTCAAAGATAAGTTGCCACCATTCTAGCGAGTCTTTCACTCTATATTTTTACAGTCTCTGTACATTTCTTTCATTAATAGAAAACATGTATTACTGTATCTCTGTGTTTATGGTTTCATCTCTGATACATTTCTGATATATTATTGGATATCCGTGATATCTCTGTGCATTCCTTTATTATTTCTTCGCTCTAATTTCGTGCCGAAAATAATCCGGATCAGTCTTTCTTTCCACATCCCTGACTAAAAACAGGGAAGCCTTATGTTGGGAGATCTTCTCTACCTCAAGAAACAAGTCCCTTATTTCACTATTTTCCATACTTCCCTTCATGACATAATGATTCATTAAGTATTCTTTGGATTGGTAGACTACCCCAGGTGTCTTGCCAAATACATGTTTCTTGCTGCTGAAAACTCTGGAGCTACTTTCACTCTGTGGCATGCTTCTTGTCCCAGCCTCTTCATTCTTGGTTACACTTTCCACCATCTCCATGCTCATTTTCTCTTTAGGTTCTTCTTCTTCCAGGTCTACTATCTGAGATGATGGTGTGATTTTCATTTTCTTGAGAATATTTTGCTGACTACTGGCACCCAGTGCCTCTGAACTGCTCCTCTTGTTATAAACACTCATCTTTGGAGCTTTGACAATCATCTTTAGGGAAGTTTTTTTTGTCTGGATCTGCTGAAGGGTTGACCCTATCTGTTGTGTGTGGTCAGGTTGTAAAGTGACTTCCATGTCTGCACATGTTTCCAAATTTGCTAGTTTATCAAATCCTTCAACTTGGTCATGCTCGTAGGGGCCTTGCCTACTCGACAACCTTCTTTTAGATATGATCTAGTGTGGGTCATATTTCCTACCTTGTAAATATGTAAACTCGAATTCACTGAGTTTGGCTTGGATTTGAGGTAGACAGGACCTAGATTTTACCACAAAAGGTACTATCACGAAAGGAAATTTTAAATTAGATGCCTTGTGCATTTTCAAAAAATGATTTGTCTCTAAAATAATCTTTTGTCTGGTGAATTCTAGGGAAAAGACTCGAGAGTCAGGAAGATAGGCAAAAGATGAGGTCCTTCTTGATAACCATACACCCAAATTATGGCGGAATGCATGAACAACATCCAATCTCCCACACTATTCTCTGGATTTGGTTGTAAAAAGATTTTCATTTCTTCCAAAACCCTTGGCAGGTCCATGACGAAGATGAGACTATACACCCTGGACATGATCTTGTTGATGAAAATAAGCATGGTGATCCTTTTGCATTCAGTCGAGATAAATGCAACTTCAGGGAATTCGGTCTTATTCGATTCCAGGAACATTCTCAGCAAGTGCGTGTAGTATTTGAAGTGTCTTAGTGAATTGAAATTTACCAGTTGTTGGTGCATATTATCAGCGATGAACTTGTCAAAACTGATACTGACTGACTGACTAGACTCTGACATAAAAAATGTCAACAGGAAACCCAACATGACTTCTACTACAAACTTGTCATTATCCAACCCTAAAATTTGACTAAGTAGGGAACAAGCCCACTGGACCTCAATAATCATGATGCTTACATTGATAGGTAACGACAGACTTTCGGAATGGTGTTCATGTTTAACAATGTTTGCAGAAATAGGGCTTTTACTTTGGGGGTACATTCTCGGTAGACTGTGATAATTTTCTCTTCCTCAAAGGGATCTGACACTGTGGGGGAAGACTCTGGTATACTGAGGGTGTGTCGAATTGACGAACTATCTATTTCGCATAAGACCTCTAACCCTAACTCATTCAAAATGACCTTTTCTTGTTGTGAATATTGTTATGCACACCAGCTTATGAACTCTGGGAAAGGGAAAGGGAAAATTACTTCTACGGCGTAAGGGTAATGGAGGCTTGGGCCGCTTCGAGGAAGGGTATATGTTTTCCAACATTGTCTAGCAAATTTGATCTGGACACGGAAATGGGTGAGACTGTTATTTCTGTGTCAAATGCGTCAGAATCCCTATTAATTAGGGCTTCCTCTTTAGAGGCAAAGTCTTGTTCTTTCATAGATAAAATGACAGGATTAGTGGCCATAATGAAAAATACTTGTAAATCGGGGGAGAATGGTCGGAGTTGGTTCACTGTTGAGCTTTAGTTTCGAATGGAGGGCTTGCGCCAATTTTCAAATGGTCAAGTGCTTTGAAATATCATAAAATAATGACCAGGGGATCTCCTTTTATATGCGTTTTTCGATATCGAGGGTTGGAAAAAACTGTTTTTGAGTAAACCGCTTTTCGCCCCGATATGCCTCTGATGGTGCCGCATGTCCGAGAAATGAAACCATGGTATTTTCCCCAGCTCACCCTCGAACAATTATCCTCTGTGCTACTTCATTTCCCGATATGTGTCTTGGTCGTTGATTTGGGCTGCTTCAAGATCTACGATCCGTCAGGTCCTATCAACTTTCGATATCGGGGGTTGGAAAAAATGGTTTTGAGTAGACCGATTTTTGCCCTGATATGCCTCTGATGACGCCACGTGGTCGTGCGCCGAAACCATGGTATTTTCCCCGGCCCGCTCTCACCTAATTAAACCTCATGTTATTTCATCGCCTGATATGGCTGTTGGCCATTAATCTGGGCTGCTTCAAGATCTATGGTCCGCCAGGTCCCACCTTTCACCTCCACTATATTGGCCCTTTTCCGCTAGATGTAGCCTAGTCCTCCAAATCACGTTGTATCTCTACACTGTTTTAGTCCTCTGCTAAATCTGAAATTTGTAGTCCATACAGAATTGTTATGGTGATAACAGCTCCTTTGATTAATAGAAGACATACTGGATGTTTCCCTCTGTATAATTGTTCATATAAGTTTATGTGTCCATTGGTAGATAATTAGTATAATTATGTGTTATGATATACTATTAGATTTGTTTTCAATCCATGCATGATTGCTTTGATCTTTGGGAGGTTTTTGTATTCTTTGGTTGTTTTCATGTATGAATCAGATCTAGGAATGTCCTTAGTTTATGTCTCTATTCATGTCTTAGGCGCTGGTAGAACCTAAGAGAGCTCAACTCCTTTAGGGTGCAAAATCCCTACAACAAGTGGACAAAGTAGTTTCTCCACCGACAAATATGGCAACTTTGGAAGCTCGCAAAAAGAAGGAGATCAAAGCACAGAGGGTCATCTTGGATTCAGTGAAGGATCATCTAATTCCTCACCTATCCAAGAAGAAGATGATCAAAGAGATGTTTGATTCCTTGGTGTGATTATTCCATAGCATGAACATGAATAGGAAGATGTTCTTAAGGAATAGACTCGGATTATTGTAGATGACTAGATATCATAATGTTACCATCTATTTCACGAGGATAACATAGGTGTGTGATCAGCTGGCAACCATAGGGGAGAAAATAGAGGATGTAGAGCTCGTGAATGTGGAATTGAATGGTATTCCCAAGTCTTAGGAACCATTTTTCAAAGTAGTTTGTACTTAGGAGAAACTCCCAGATTGGCAGAGACTTTGGGATGATTGCATCCAAGAAGAGACTGGAGAGGAGTCCAAGAGAAGCAAGCAGGAAAGTAGTAACTAGAAATTTTCTCTTATCAACAAGACAAGGAAGGTAAAAGGAAAGAACCCTAGAAACAAGGGTAACAATGCTGGAGGATAATCACAACTAGAGAAGAAGAAGGAATTGAGTAAAATCAATTGATTCTCTTATTATAAGAATGGACATTATGCATCTCAATGTCCAAAGAAGAAGGGTAAAGGAAAGACATAGACAATAGCATCAATAGAGACACAACTTGATGAGTTTGTCGTGAAGTTTGATAAGGATTACTCATTAGTTTCTTACCTTTATACCAAAACAGATATGAGGAGTGCATGGTTCTTGGATAGTGGTGAATCTCTTCATATGACAAAAGCATGAGAGTTATTTCATAGTCTAACGGAGAGGGACTCAGATGTCCATGTGCAACTTGGTGTTGATGCCAAGTATGCAGTGAAGGGAGAGGGGAAAATTATGTTCCAGCTTGATTCAGGAGGTTTGTTTGATGCCCGTGATGTGTTTTACATACCAGGTTTGAAGAAGAATTTTCTTTTAGTCTCAGTTATGGAGGACATAGGGTTTTCCATTACCTTCCAAAGAGCAAAAGTACCCATGCATCCAGAGAAATCTAGTGTGAATAATGCAGTGATCATTGGGGTTAGAGAGATCACTTTATACATGTTGCAGAGAGAGAAGGTTCAGAATTTGGTACATGACAATGACAACCTATTTGATTTGTGGCATAGAAGGTTGGGACACCTACACTAGAGGAATTTTCGATTCTGGGGGGATTGTTACAAGTCCTCCAGAGTTCAATATTGAGTAGCAGGGAGTGTGGAGAGGGTGTGAACTTGGAAAGAATTTTGTGGCTACTTTTCCTAGCAGTGAGAGTAGGTCCAAGGGGATATTAGATATTCAAATGTGAGTGGGTTGATGTTAGTAGCATCAATATAGGGATCTTCATTCTATGTGATTTTTATTGATCACTTTTCCAGGAAAACTTGGATCTTCTTTATGAATACCAAGGATGAGGTATTCAGACGGTTCATAGAGTTTAGAGCTCATGTGGAGAATAAGATAGGGAATAATATCAAGGTCTCGAGGTGGGATTATGAGGGAGAGTACACCTCCAATGAATTCAAGTATTTCTGCAAGGAGGCATGGATCAAGAGGGAGTTGTTAGTCTCATACAACCCTCAACAAAATTTGGTTGTAGAGAGAAAGAATCGGTCCATCATCGGTTCTTCCAAGGATATGATACATGATCAGGAGTTGTCTATGTTTTTATGGGCAGAGGCATGTAACATAGTGGTATATGTGCAGAATAGGAGTCCTCATAGGATATTGGGGGAGAAGACTCTAGAAGATGCATTCTCATGAGTGAAGCCAGAGATATGACATTTGCGGATCTTTGGTTTTCCATTATACATCCATGTACTTGTGGAGAAGAGGAAAAAGTTGTAGCCTTCATAATAGAAGGTACATTTGTGGGGTATAGTGAGACCTCAAAGTCTTACAGTATCTTCATTCCAGCACAGAGGAATATATTTGTGAGAATAGATGTTTAGTTCAAGGAGAACTTGGAATCTAGGAGATATCATGAGTCATCAACAGTGACAGAGGACGAGGAGCATCAGTGACAGAGGATGAGGAGCGGCAGTGACAGAGGACGAGGAGTAGCAGTGACAGAGGATGAGAAGAAGAAAGATCCAAAAGATGATTAGCAATCAACAATTCATACTTCATGTGGGAAGGAGGAGTGATCAAAATCTGGACCAGGGGTCAAATTTTAGCTCAAAAATCAACATTCTCGGAATTGCCTCAAAACGAATGGGTGTGTAGCCCTCGTCGTCACAAATCCAACACAACTCATTTCGTCTCAAATGGACATCGGGAGCGAGAGATATCACGATCTGTCTGAATCGTCAAACAGGTAAAAAAAATGGATGTTGACTGTGCAGTCCGTATAGTCCGTACGGATGCTGACGTGGCAGGGTACGACTCACATGTGGTAGTTGACGTGGCAGGCATTTGACAGGACACATGGACGAATAGATTGTTGACAAATGGCATTTAATGGGTGAATAGTTTGGTGCCACGTGGCCCAGATGTGGGCTGCCACATGGCACCCCATTTTGGTTGGTTGTAAAATTATGTTGGAGTCCACGGGGTTCAACCCCCGGACCTCCCCTCTGCAAACGCCTTCACAAATACGCCCGACCAATACACCACACATCGTTGCTTATTAGCCATACGGTTTCAAATTTATTTGAATTTGAATATGGTTGTAAAAGGCGGGGGGGTCGGGCCAGGGCTTAGCCCCGACCCGTGGTTATATGCATTTACATATATGACCGTTGGCCTATTGTGCGCGCGGGGAGTTGCATTACCAATGGAACCCACGGTTCTATGCATTACCATGTGACCACCGTGATATTGCACACGGGTTTTAATTTCAACGGAGTTATCCCTTTCCCCTCGAGCATATGGTTTCGCATATGACCACACGGAGCGCACTTGGTATTACAACGGTGTTTAGTCCCCTTTTGTTTATGCGCGAGGTCATATGACCCTAATGTGCCCAAGTGCTAGGCGGTTAGGGGATGGAGGTGCCCTAACCGTCCTACTGTTTGCACCGTTGGCGCGGTTGCGCCCGATGCTGGGTTTTTACACCTTAAATGGCGTGTGTGTTGGGTTCATGCAACAAGGGTGCATTTTGGCGAACCAGAGACAGCAAGCTTGAAGGAGGAAAATGACAGGAGGCCTATCTTCTTCATCTTTTGGCCGATTGAGGTGCCGTAAAAGCCTAGCTAGGGGTTTTTGGACATCTTGAATCCATTGGCACTATTATCAAGGCCATTTGAAGACTTATTTTGTAGGTTTTTCACCATTGAAGTTTCAGGAAGCTCCAGGGAGCTTGAAGCCCTCATTGATTGAGGACATGTTTTGGTGAGCCTATGTTTGTTTTATGTGATTGAATAATCATGTTTGGCTAATTGTTATGCTCTGAACACATTGGGACAGGTTTCAGAGGCTTTTGAGGACTTTTACAGGTGTTTTTGCCAAAGAGAAGCTCAGGGAAGCTTATGGCCACATGTAGAAGAGGTCATGCCCGGATGAGCCATGATCCGTTTTCAGAATTCTATTAGTCATTTTTGGGGGTTTTATGTGTTCTGATCCCAATGGTATTGTCTATTTTTCCATTGGAGTTGAGCAGCAGCTTGTAAAAGAAATTTTGACAAATTAATCCCAGAGAGCCAAGTCCATTGATGGAGGCTCAAGGAGATGTAGCCCAGAGGGGGGTGAACTCCTTTATCATCTTGTTCTTGTTGTGA
>JZKD02S1977930.1:248194-260661 GCA_000966675.3 Picea glauca | reverse complement strand
CATCCATATTTACTTCTTATCAACCATGACAAAACAATAATGAGTCATATTTACATCAAACACTATTGGGTCCATTACCCAAAACTTTGTGCTACGGGTCTTTCTTCAAGGGTTGTCATCAATGACAACCAACCTTAATCAACAAGGGGATTTTAACACCACAATTCACCACTGGAAAAAAAGAGGGGGATCCAAGATCTGAGATGCTTTTCGAGAACATCTTGAAGACCACATTTCTTCCTTGTATCTTGTGGACATGAAGCCCGTAAAAGGTCTTTTCACTTGGTATAATCACATATCAGGTCCTAGTCATATCGCCATGAGATTGGATCGCTTCCTAGTAAGCAGTTCCTTTCTTGTTGATCGGCCTCTCATTTATTCCCAAATATATTACCCCGGGATATTTCCAATCATAGGCCAGTTTACCTTATTTTCTCCAGTGTTCGGGATTTAGGGCCAATCCATTTCCATTTCAATCCCCTTTGGTTTGATAATCCCTCTTTCCTCCCCTTAGTCTCCTGAGTTTGGTGTCATTGGGTGGTTGGTTCCTCGGTCCACATATGGGAACAGAAACTCATTTTTCTAAAAATGGAAATCAAAGAGTGGGTCAAATCCATTTCTAAATCCCCACAAGAAGAAATTATTCAAACTCAGGAAAAATTATCCCAGGTGGTGTCTAGGATGGAGGATAGGCCTATCACCCCTGCCTTGTTAAAATAAGAGGAAGAAACACACAAACAAATTCAAGATGCCCTTAGAAAAGAGGAAGAAACTTGGAGGTTGTAATCTAGATGCCTTTGGTTGTAGTTGTGAGATTGAAATATGACCCTTTTCCACAAGAAGTGCAAGCCCCAGACGGGGAAAAATAATGTGGAGGAGATCAAATTGGATGATCAAACCTCTCTCACCTCTTTCGAGGATATCAATAAGGAAGCCTTCTCTCATTATGAATATTTGTACATTGAGTCAGGAACGTTTGAAAGTGGGATAAGAGATCAGTCGTTGTCTTATATCCCTCACTTAGTTCAATATGGGGGTAATGAATAACTCGTCAAGCGAGTAACGGAGGAGGCGATTTTAGCGGCACTCATGCAATTTGATCCAGATAAGGCCCCAGGTGAGAATGATTCGGTACGTTCAAAAATTGGCCAGAATGGGGGGAGCAACAAACTCGGCCTTCTTAGCACTCATTTATAAGGAATTAAATGCCTCTTCATTTTCACGATTCAGGCCTATATCTCTTTGCAATGTTTCATATAAGATCATTTTTAAAATTATAACGAGTAAACTGTAGAATATCCTTCAAAAACTAATATCTCTTAATCAAGGTGGGTTTGTTTCATAAAGACAGTTATGGGATAATATTGTGTTGGTTCAAGAGGCAATACATTCCAATAAGGCTTGAGGAGATCGAGGTATGTTATAAATATTGATATGGAAAATTCCTTTGATCGTGTTAGACACAGCCTCCTTCTCGATGTTCTGTCCAAATTTGGTTTTGACCCCTACTTCATATGTTGGATTGAAGCATGTATCAATAACCCCTGGATAGAACCATTGTTAAATGGGTGCCCCGCAAAAATTTTCAAGGCCACAAAGGGCCTTCACCGAGGCTTCCTGTTGTCCCCCCTTCAGTATATTCTTATGGAATATATGTTGGGGAGAAGGTTGAAACATGAAAGAAGGTCAAGGAGTATCCTAGGTCTCATAATTACTTCAGAAGTTAAAAAAAATAAACCACTCCCAATTCGATGACGACATTCTCCTTCATAGGGGAGCTTCTTCCATCATAGTAGTTTAGTTCAAACTCATATTAGATCAATTTCTTCTCGTTTCAAGAGGGGAAGTGAATAATAGTAAATGCTTTCTTTATGCATGAAACGCTAGTGCTCGCTCTTTTGTTGTCATTGCAAGGAATCTCCAATTCCCTCTGTTGATGAATTGGATATCCTTCAAATACCTTGGCTTCATATATGCCTTAACTCTCTCTCAATTGTTGATTGGTACATAATTCTCTCAAAAATCTGGGAAAATTTTACTTTATGGGGAGCTCAATGGTTTAATATGGTTGGTAGGATAATTATGTTGAAATTTGTTCTCTCTGCTCTACCCATATTTCAATACTCTTGAATGTTGGCCTCGACGGGAATCAAAAGAGAAGTAGTTCAAGAGATAAGAAAGTAAATCCAATCATAAATACTTCTATCTAGTC
The DNA here is from genome assembly GCA_000966675.3 of Picea glauca. Classification (NCBI taxonomy): domain Eukaryota; kingdom Viridiplantae; phylum Streptophyta; class Pinopsida; order Pinales; family Pinaceae; genus Picea; species Picea glauca. Next base: position 258,449 of record JZKD02S1977930.1, on the reverse strand, counting down.
AGTTGGAAAGTAGTGTGGGCTCCCAAACCCCGTGGTGGCATCGAGTTGAAGCAACCAATTTTATCCAACCTAGCTCTCGGTTCTAAGATGTTGTGGCGAAAGATATCAAGAGACTTCAAGTGGTGTAATAAATCCCTTGCTTTTAAATATTTTCAAAAGGATCGGTTGAGGGGACTTGAAAATCTCCCACCCCAAAGGATCTTCATTCTGGAAGTTGTTGCAAGCCTCTCTTCCCCTCATAAAAATTAAGCTTACCTAGATTCTCGGTAACAGAAATATTATAATCATTTAGAATGATAGCATCTTGAATAGATCCCCTCTTTCTCAAGACGAGTCTCCAAGACTAATCATATATTGGTTGGCTTATCAGAACAAATTTACATTGTATGACATATCCAGTTGGAGTGCTTCAGGATCATGGTTGGGATGGAATTTGGGGGATCTGTTGGAATAATGATTCATTTATCATATTCTAGATGTAATTGTTTTTGGTTGTGTTGTTATTTGTTATGTCTATAAAGTATAATTATGGCTAGGAAACATATTTGAGAGATTCATGGAGATATTGTTGAGAGATTATAGGAGAAGATGATTTCATGTAACATCTTCTCTCATTGTATAAATTCATGCTTTGGTAATGATAAAGTTTGAGTTGAGTGTTCATTATTATTAGATTATTTGCTCCATTATTATGTTGGTGTATTTATTCATTTGGTATCAAGTCAATGTTCTGACTCGGAAACTGTTTCATGCAGTGGAACCTCAAGTGGCAATGGATCTTTCAGCTGCCTACGGTGCTTTTGATCCTGAACTATAACATCAGGAACTGCACTCGTGTTTTCATGGGATGCTCTTTATGTTGTCAGCTTCCCGTATCTCTTAGTTCTCCCTGGGCTCGAATCCTTTCCTTGGCACTTTCCACCTTTGATTGAAGTTGTTTTCCCTGCATTTTGAACCAAATTTAATATTGAAAATCATCAAATAGGTAGAGGAAAAATAGTCCTCTGAAACGTATCGGAAATTGCAGCTAGACAGACTCTTCTGGTTTTTTTTTCATTTATTTGCAGTGGCAAGGAGCAGAGCGTTGCGCTTGAGAATCATTGCGGAGTCTAGGTTGAGTTCGTTGTGGATTCTTAATTTTAGAGCGGTCAAGTGCGAACTGGTGGCTATATGGTATTTTTTTCCTATCTCCTATGTGTGTGGATTCTTGCTTGCTTGGTATCATTTTCCTATCTCCGAAAATTTATTGTTGTGATATTTTTTGTTCACTCAGAATATTGCTTGTTGCTCGCCTCTATTTGTGCATGTAGAGTTGCTTGATATCCGCAAACATGTCAAGGAGGCACATAGTTTGTGTGGGATGAGTTGGTTCAAGTCCTTTCTGTTGTATATGTGTGGCAGAGGAACCATCTGGATTGTGGTAGATATTGTGGTCCGAGATATGCATACTAAGCCAGTAGAGGAGCAGTGTGGTGTAAGATTCCACACCATGTAGAGGAGCGCACACTCCAGCCAAGAAAAGAGGCAATTGGAGTTATAAGGTGTGTGAGGTGAATCTAATTAAAAAACTTGAATTAACACAGTTTAGTCATTAATGATTGTGATAATATGGTGATGGTGTTTATTTGTGAGCTAAAATGTTTGTATGGATTACGACAAAGCTCATGTTTTAAAGAGATGATGTTATATAAAAAAATATTGTGATTTGGGTAAAAAAAAAAAAAAAAAAAAGTGCTCTTCTCATATTTTGTATCAAACAAAGAGAATTAGTGCTCTATGTTTATGAGAGAATAAATGTAATTTTTGTTAGTGAAGGGAGATATAAGAAGTGTTGATTGTAATTTTTTTGGAAGAATTGAGCTTTTAGCTCTTCATTGTACTCAAACATTAATAAAATAATTATTTTTTGGTGGTGGTTGAGTCTCGATCTTTGGGACATTGGTTCTCATCCCGGGCGAAGTGGGGCACTTTATTTTGCTCTTGAGTATTCTTATTCTCTCATTCTTATTTATTTTTCATGGCGACAAGCAATATTGTGTTGCCTAAACTTGTTGGCACAAATTATTTATATTGGAACAAAGGCATGCAACCTATATTCATCATTAAAGATTTATGGGATTTTGTAATTGATGGATATACTATGCCTTATGCTTATGAATTCAAAACATTAAGTGATGATGACAATAAATATTTAAAGGAAAATATTAAGAAAGATAGTGAAGCAATTTCACTTATAGGGAGCACAGTTGAAGAATCTATATTTACAATAATTAATGCTGCAGAATCATCTAAGCAAGCTTGGAATATTTTAAAGAATACATATGAAGGTGTGGTTGTAGCTAAATTGCAAACACTAAGGAGAAATTTTGAAAATGCCAACATGCAAAGTAATGAATCTATTCATGATTACATCACAAATATGCAAGATAGTGTTAAGCAGGTGAGGTCCTTAGGTGAAGATGTTCCAGAAAGGAGACTAATTCAGAAGATTTTAAGAAGTGTTTTGCCCAAATTTCATATGGTCACCACTAGTATTATGGTTTCCAAAGATTTAAATACAATGAAAATTGATGAATTAAGTCGTTTTTTGCTTATTGTTGAAGAAAATCAACCAACTGGAGAAGTGGAGCATGATTTTTCTACAAGGCATAGAGGAAGAGGAAGAGGTAGAAGTCAATATCAAAATCAGGGTCATAATAGAAATCCACAACAATCACAGAATTATCAAGGAAATTCATTTAGAGGAAGAGGAAGAATCTCAAGTCAGTTTAGAGGAAGTTCAAATCAAGCAGAGACGATTTTCAAACGAAGCAGAGACGATTTTCATGGAAGAGGAAGACGAAGAGAAGGATCTCAAGAAGGACAAATTCCACAGTGTCATTATTGTCATAAATATGGTCATCTTGAAAGAAATTGTTATGCAAAAATGAGAGATATGGAAAACAAAGGTGTTAATACAGTTGTAGAAGAAACCAGGAATGAAAAGCTATTCATATCAAGTTTTATGGCACATAATGAAGAAAGTGAAGCATGGTATATTGATTCGGGATGTTCAACTCATATTACATCTCAAGAGGAGTTGTTTACTAGAATTAATGAAAACTATTATGGTAAAGTTGTATTTGGTGATGATAGAGATTCAGAAGTTAAAGGGAAAGGCACAGTTGCAATTCCAACATTGCATGGAAAGAAGAAGTTTATTGATGACACATTGTTGACACGGGCATTGAAGAAGAACCTACTTTAATTAGGACAAATGATGGAGCAGAACTATAAGTTAGTGTTTGATAACAAGGAATGTTTAATCATGGATAAGATAAATCATAATGCAGTTGTGGCAAAAGGAGAAATGAATGAAGATAGAATTTTCAAGCTTTCTTTTGATTCAAGTAATTCACAAAGTTTGAATGCAATAGAAGAGATGAACAACAAGATTTGGCATTCAAGGATGGGACATTTGAATTTTCAGAGTTTGGTGTTGCTTCGAAAGAAGAATATGGTGAATGGTCTTCCTTATATCAAGAATGATGATGAAGTGTGTGAAGGATATATTTTTGGGAAACAACATAGGGAAAGTTTCTCAAATAGAACTTGGAAGGCTAGTGAACATATAACATTGGTACATTGAGATTTGTGTGGTCCAATGGAGACAATGTCTTTGTTGGATTACTGAGAGAGGGGGGGTGAATCGGTAATAGAGCAATTTAATCCTTTTTAACCATATAATCCAAGTGTTATATCAATGAATCATTATCATCCAATATCTGCAGAGTAAATAAGCAATGAACAAATGAACAATCATACACATACACAGTACACCAATGTTTTATGTGGAAACCCAAATCAGGAGAAAACCACGAAATGCTTTTTCTTATATGTCTTGAAGAATTACATTCATTGGAAGAACCAACTTCCTTTGTTTTCCAGCTGCAACTGGAAGGAGGCTCCAACCCCTAGTTTCTCAGGCTACAACCTGAAGGAGGCTCCAACTCCCTAATTCTCTGGCTACAACCAGAAGGAGGCTACAACCCCCTATGTTCTCCGGCAACAACCAGAAGGTGGCTACAACCACCTGTCCTTGCCTTGTCCAACCGCCCTGAAGTAGAAGTAGAATGATGGAACCACTATCACACTATCACTGTGAGATATACCACTGTAAAATTGTACCAATAAATCTGAACCATGCATCAACCTATACCTCAACCTGTAATCAACCTATACCATAAACAAGTGCATCAACCATGCACCAACCTATACCAAATAACCTGTCATCAACCTCTACCATAAACAAGTGCATCCAACCATGTAACAAGTATGTACCAATCACGTGTCAACTACTCATCAACTATGACTCATCAATATGTACCAACATCATCAACTATACACCTCATGTAAGTGCCAACTCATCAACTACTCGTCTCAATCGTGTACTCAACATGTACCTCAACCAAAAGCCCTCATCAATTTCATCATAAAAATATGATTTGTAGCTCTGTAATAAACCTGGTGTATATGATCACATTCCTGCAAACCTTCCTTAACTTTAACAACAAGAGACTAGCATTTTCATCAAACTTTTCTTTAGTCTCACATGCCTAGTTTTGGATTAGTCAACAACCCTAACTTGAAGTAATCATGACTTTGTACCTATAATGTATAAAGATCTAAAACTGATACACAATGTTCTTCAGTGTGTTTTATGCAATTACTCCAGGTGTCACTACTTGGAACCTCTCAGAAAAGGAGTTATAGCAAAAATGGCATACCTTGTTGAATTATGGCTTATTCTAGAGAGCGACCTTGTAGAGTGTGCCCCGCACTGAATTTTTGTTTAATTGATCTAAAACTATTACACGACATACTAAAGACTATAACCTAACCAAAACATTTGTTTTCACTTAATTTGGATCGGTTATGAAGAAGTTATGACGTTTTTACCTGAAACACTTGTTTTTGACTAATTTTAGAACTGGCCAAAAACCCTATTTTCCACAGAGTCTAACTCCAAAAATACAATGACCCAGAAGATGAATTTTTTACCACATATACTTGGATATGTTTTCTCAATGGAATATTAATTTCATGGTTTTAATCATTATAGAAAGAAATTTATAGCGAAAATGGTGAGATGGCCTGTAAATAACATACCTTAGAAAGCATCATCAAAAGAATTTATCCTTCCTTGCATTTTGGCCTTCTTTTTTTCACCTTCCCTCAAAATTTTGGCTTATATATCCCTGGTTACCTCAGACACCTATAGATATTCAATATTCTCAAGTGTATCTAAAATGAGGGAGCCTTGCCTCTTATTTATACTCTCCAAGTAGCTTCCTTAAAAACATCTTCTAGGTCACTTGGACCCACTTTCCTTGTTTTAGAATTAACCCACTTCTAATTTCTCCATTAAATTTATTATTGAAATAATTTATTTTGTATTCACTTTGAATTATACTACACTCATTACTTCACTTTATTATTTACCTTTTAAAATCTCTTAAATCACTTTGACTACTTTGACCTTTTGGGGCTTCTAGATGACATATGAGGGTCATCCAACTTCGTAAGGCCATAACTCTCAAACTGTGAGGAGTTATGTGACGTTCCACATACCATCAGAAATGGCATGATATGTACTATCCATATAGAATAGTATTATTTGAAAATATATCATAACTCGCATTGTTACCCATCAAACAAACTTGGGTCCATTACCCAAACCTGGGGTCTCCAACTTCTCATGGCCATAAATCTCTAACCGTGAGGAGTTATATGACGTTCCACATACCACCAGAAATGGAATGACAATAACTATCCATCTAGGATAGTTTCCCTGACAAATTCACTGTCCTACATCTCATTATTCCACAATTAAGCATGGGTTCTCTTACTTCGCAAAGTGTCTTCTCATGAGGGATTTCACCATAAGGGGACCACTTTGGAGTTCATCCATATTTACTTATTATCAACCATGAAAAAAAAATAATGAGTCATATTTACATCAAACAATCTTGGGTCCATTACCCAAACCTTTGCGCTACGGGGTTTTTTTCAAGGGTTGACATCACAACCAACCTTAATCAACAATCTCTCCCTTTGGCATTGATGGAAACACTCTGATGCAATACTGAAATCATATCACTCATGCTCCCCTTGGAACCATGCCTCTGTCCTCTGCATCTGAAAAATATGCTCCCCCTGGAACCATGCCTCTGTCCTTTGCATCTGATAAATCTCTCCCCCTTTTTCATCAATGGAAAAGGTATCTTTCCATCTGGGGTTGCTCCCCCTGACTGAACTGTCCTCTTATGGTGCTTCCTCATGTACATATAAGACATATAAGAAAAGCATTAAAAAAACACTCAAAAATCATTCATTTTGGAGTAGAAATAACTCCAAGTCTTTGGCGAAGATATTCAAAGGCTTCCCGTGGAAGTGGTTTTGTAAAGATGTCTGCCACTTGTTCTTTTGTGCCCACATACTCAACTCTGATGTTCTTTTCTGCAATTTGTTCTCATAGAAAGTGATACTTGATTGGAATGTGCTTCGTCTTGGAGTGCATCACCGGGTTTTTTGAGATACTGATGGCGCTTGTATTATCACAATATATTGGAATGGGCTCATCATACTCAACATGTATATCTGTCAAAGTTTGTTTCATCCAAAGAACCTGTGTACAATATGTTGTTGTTGCAATATACTCTACCTCGGCTGTAGATAGAGATACTGATGATTGTTTCTTGCTCATCCATGATACTAAACACTCACCCAAGTAGAACATTGCTCCACCGGTGCTTCGTCGGTCATCAATACAACCTGTCCAATCTGCGTCTGTGTAGGCAATCAGTGATAGATCCTTTCCTTTTGGATACCATAGTCCAAACTCTTTTGTTCCTTTAAGATATCTAAAAATCCTCTTCACTGCTAATACATGTGATTCCTTTGGTGCTACTTGAAATCGTGCCACCTATCCAACTGCTTGCATTACATCTAGTCTGGATGTTGTCACATACAATAGGTGTTCAATCATTGACCTATATTGCCTTTGATCTGTAGACTTTGAATCATCGTCTTTGCTCAAATTGCAATTGGTTTGCATGTGAGTGACAACTGGTTTGCAATCTTCCATTCCGAACCTCTTTAGCATTTCTCTGATATACTTGGTTTGAGAAATAAAAATTCCTTGGTTTCTTTGACGTATCTAAAGTCCTAGAAAGAAGGATAGTTCTCCAAGTAGCGACATTTCAAATTCTTTCTGCATATCTTTTGCAAATTTTTTGCTTAACCTGTCATCATCACTACCAAAAATAATATCATCAACATAAACTTCAATTAATAAAATATTACCTTGACTTACCTTGATGTAGAGGTTGTTGTCTGCGCTTCCTTTTCTAAACCTTGCCTGCTACAGATACTTATCCAGTCTGGAGTACCATGCTTTAGGAGCCTGTTTTAGACCATACAAGGACTTCTTTAATTTACACACATAATTTGTGTTCTCTGACAACTGAAATCCTTTTGGTTGTTCAATGTAGACTTCTTCTTCAAGTTCCCCATTCATAAAAGTTGATTTTACATCCATCTGATATACTTTAACATTTTTGGAACATGCATAAGCTAAAAACAAACGGATTGCTTCCATTCTGGCAACAGGGGAAACTGTCTCTTCAAAGTCGATTCCTTCAATCTGAGCATATGATTTACATACCAATCTAGATTTGTTCCTTGTAACTTGTCCATCTTTATTTAATTTATTCCCGAAAACCCATTTTGTGTCGATCACATTCTTATTCTTTGGTCTTGGAACCAATTCCCAAGTGTCATTTTTCTCTATTTGATCCAATTCTTCATCCATGGCCTTATTCAAAATTCATCCTTGTTGGCTTCTTCAAAACAGTTTGCTTCAATTGTAGATAAGAGTGCTAGGTGTGTTTGTTTCGGTGAATGGATTCTTTTTCTAGTCTCAACTCCTACATCATTGTTTCCGATAATCTGATCTGAAGGATGATTCTTTTGTAGTCTAGCATTGTTTGAGCCATTTCCTGTTTAATTATCATCCATTACGATAATGTTCATTTGTCTCTGAACCAATCTATGAATCCATGCTCTCGTCCACTATCATATATCTATCCAAACCTGATAAGTGTTTTTACGAATCCATCTCTGTCCATATTGTCCAAGACTCTACTTGTGCAACTGTCCATAATGTAAACCCATTTATCATTATACTATCAAACTGTACTTCTGCTAACTGATTGCTCTGAATCTGTCTTCTCAAACTCTGCAAGCTGCTCTAAGGATGGTTCTTTGGTCTGTCACAGCTATCACATAGACTCCCCATGTCTAATATTCATATTACTTGGGAGTCTCTGAGCCGGATGGCTCAGAACAATTCCTACTCTGATGTGTATTCATCATCATCTTCATTGGTAGATTCATCATGATCTTCATTAGTAGATTCATCATTGTCTTCATGGGTAGATTCATTATTTCTCTGAGCTTTGACTTCTTTCTTTCTGTGTATGGATTCATCTTTCACTACAATGCCTAAAAGTACAATCTCTTGAACATGTTCCTTATTTACTTGCCCTTCCTTTATTTCAGTTATTTTCCAAACCTTTTTGTATCTGACATCTTTCTCTTTCTCTGTAGAATTTTCTTCATCTCGTTTTATTGCCAATCTTGCGATCTCTAGTACCTGGTCTTTGTTCACATGTTCTTCTTGTTTTCTTATCCATACTTTCTTATATCTGATATCAGTATTCTCTTTCATGGAAGTATCGATCATGCTTCTACAATCACTGGCTATGTGTCCATAGTTATGACATTTGTAACACTCAATGTTACGTGCGCCCACATAGGCACTTCTTGCTTGAACCTTTCTTTTATAATCCCTGCAATCTACAACCTTATGTCCAAAGTTAGTACAATAAAAACAATGACCATAAAATAAATTTTCATACCTAGGAGTGAACGATCTTCTTTGTGGCGTAGTCCTTCTGAAATTTTGTGTTGACTAGTCATGATCATGACTGAAGCTTCTTTGTGGCTTGAACATGGATGGTCCCCTTGAAAATGTATCTTTAATAGTTTTCTTAGATTCTGGTTGACCATGATTCCTTCCTTTGAGTGCTTATGCATAACTCTTTCTATTTTTTTCATTCTTCTTTTCTAGCAACCTAGAGTGCTTCTCTTCATTCTCTATAATTGATGTGGATGTTTCTGTCTCTTCAACGTTCGTGTTGAGCTTGACGATTTTACTTCTCAATGTGACAACTTCTTCTTCAAGCTTCTCAACCTCTTCTTCTTTCTTCATTATCTAAGACTTCGTGACTTCTTCTGTTCTTTTCGCTTCTTCAAGTTGAATTTTGAATGTGATTATTTCTTCTTAAAGTCCTTTCTCTTCTTGACCAAACTCCGTCTCAAGCTGGTTTAGATCGTTAGTTCTTTCCTTAAGATGATCTATCAATATCTTCTCTCTCATTTCTACTTCTTCCTTCTGTGATTCTATGTTGGTTTCCAAACACTGCTTTTGATATTCAAGATTTTCTTTGATCTTTCTGGCTTCTTCTAGCTGAGTTCTGAAGTTCGCGATGACCTATTCGGCTTCTTAAAAAATGTGAACACTTTCCTTTTGTTTCGTCAATTCTTTCTTGAGTGAATTGTTTTCTTCTCTTAGTTCATCTAAAGCACTAATCAATTCTTCTTCATAATTGTCTTCCTTTTCAATTATTTTTTCTGACTCATTTCCTTCATGGCATTCTATTTCAAGATGTCCATGTTTTTCACAATTAACACAAAACAACATACCTCTGGTGGTTATGTACTCTTCATCTTTTGAATCTTCTTGACATGGTGAACATAATTCTTCTTGATTTGTTTCTGCATCTTTTTTGACATTTTCTAAATCTGTGATGGGTGAAGAATATATGTCATGTAACTTATCCCAAATTTCTTTTGTTGATGAACATTTACCAACCTTTTCTCTTACCGAACTAGGTAATCCTTCCCAGATGAAATCCATTGTTATTTTGTTATTTTTCCTCAATTCCTTCTTGGTTGCAGTCTTTGCCCTTTTTGAACTATCATATCCCGTAACAACCGATAGCCAAGTATAATGTCCTTGTGCCTGTAAAAATACTTCCATCCTTATGCTCCACATTTGATACTTAAAACCATTTTGACCATTAAACATTGGTACTCCATTCTCAGAATAATCCATGATCTCCTTCCAGTGGTTAAATTGTTTCCTTAAGGA
>JZKD02S1977930.1:186592-239483 GCA_000966675.3 Picea glauca | reverse complement strand
CCCCCCCCCCTATAGCATGGATAATTGGGGGAGATCATGCCTTGAGGCCCGAAATTGAGAACATGATCTACACCATGATGATGATGATGATCGACATGTCCACAAATGGAATCCCAGTAGCCCCCATTTTCCTCCAATTTGCATCAACCAAGGCTCATCACATTCAAGAAATCCAGACTATGGGAGACGCTAATCCATTGTCACCATGAGGTGTGTTAGTCCTTATTTCATGCAAAGTGTTGTACTTAATTTATCAAAAATGTGGGTGAATATCCTTGGTTGAAGTCGAAAAATGGATCGTTGGTTTGCAAAATTATGTTAGTTGTCTTGTTTCACCATGGTGTTAGGTAGCTAGAGAGGTAGTGGGGGGGCTGGAGGGCCTATAGTGATAATAGTAGAGGCCATTCAATGTAAGGTGGACTAGGTCCACTATAGTATTAAATAAGGCCTACTATGGTAGTTAGATATAATAAATGTAAGAGGACTTCTTAGAAGGTTCCACCTCTAGAATGTTCTTAGATGGTTGATATCACTATATAAATGGGTTCAAGCAATGTAATGAGATAGTGAAGAATATTATATATGTACAAGCAAGTATTGCTTGAGTAGTGCATTCCTTCCATAAGGAATAATATATGGTGTTACCCTACCTCAAGGGTTTTATCTATTTCTTGTGTTCAGTAGAAGTCCTCTTACATTTATTATATCTAACTACCATAGTAGGCCTTATTTAATACTATAGTGGACCTAGTCCACCTTACATTGAATGGCCTCCACTATTATCACTATGAGCCCTCTGGGCCCCCCACTACTTTTCTAGCTACCTAATACTTTGTGGTCGGCTTCTTTGCCCTAGTCCCATATTGTCACCGCCCGGGGAAAATGGATAATATTGTGGGGCCCTCCCAAGAGTAATGTTTTGTTACCGATCATACTTAACATCTTCCGTCTTAATGCCTTTCACATATCCTAAACTTCGGCTACAGTCCATTCTCTCATGAGAAGAATGGGCTAAAGGCCTAGAGGTTGATGCAACTTCTCTATGTATATGTTATTGTTAAATTATAAAGGCCACCATAAATCCTCGGGCCAACTTGAGCTCTACCCCCTTTAATGGTAATCGCCCATGTCTGGATGCGAATGAATGTACCAATTATAAAGGACTACTACCCAATAAAAAGTAAAGGAATGAAGCTTGAAACCTTATATAGGGAACTTGATAATGGTAAATGGGTATCAAAAGGAAAATGAGGGGTTCGAAATGCAAAAAGTAACGCTTATATAAATGGATACCATAATCCATGAAGTAAGCCTAATACCGTATCACATTCACACTTACTCTTGATGGGGTTTTTACTTTCCCTTGTCATTATCGAGACATGTCCCTTCTACCTGGGTTATTTTATTTCATGTCTAGGTGGCACACCTAATAGGGTTGGATGAAGACCCTCCCGCACTTAAACTTGGTAACTCACATGGGTTCGTGGCCAGTGTGATGCTTGAAGGGGATACTGGGGTGAATCATTTTGCATGGCTTATGTATTAAGTTGCAACTTACTTTAGGAGGACTAGTATTTCTTATGAACTTTGGTTTACCTTCTCTTATATTCTACTTTGTTTTGAATGGCCCTGACATGGTTCTTTAGAGACGTCTTGGGCTCGCACACAGGATGTTGTGCCATTATTGAAGAACTTTGGCATCTATGATAGAGAGTAATGGGTCATCTAGTGACTCACCATTCTTATACAGTGGCTCTCACATTATTGTAACCTTGGACGATGGACATATGGGCTTGGTTTGAGTAGTATTGGTCATTATGCCACTCATATGGGCTGGAAGCCCATAAGTTGGGTAGAGCACCCTCGAACTCTTATGCACAAAGGATGGAGGAAATTTCCTTTAGAGGCATGTTGACAACACTTGGGGATGAGATTGCACTCTTCTTACACTTGGACGTGGCCTTTGGAGGCCTGTGACATCACCATATAGCCCTTGATGTCACCATTTGGTATAGGGTTTGATGGATGGTGTGGCTCTAGATGATTTGCATGGATTGGGGGTGAGATCATCTTTCATTTCACACTCTTTCACCCTGGAGAATGTGACGTGGCCTTTGGAGGCCTAATGCTTCACCTTGACAGCACGACGTCACCCCCTTTTGATATTGATGTCACACACTTGGAGCATGATGTCACCCTTTTTAGGGTTTTATTTGATATATATTTCATTTTGGAATTATGTAGAGGAAAATTAAGGGGTCATCCCCATATACTTTATGTTGTTGACAATTTATGTGGACAAATTGTTTAGGGTTGCCTCATATAAAAAAGGAAAATACTCATTTCATTTTATCGTCATAGCTTCTCATATTTGTGAGAGAAAAAGTTTAAATTTTTTACCCTCTTTGGGACTATCTAGCTCTTCTACTTATGTGATATGTTTGAAGGATCAAGTTGTGAATGGCTTTGTTGATTTTGAAGAGAAATTTCTGCAATTAGGTTTTTGTCTCATGGTATCTTGGCTAAAGTTAGTGAATTTTATGCAATTTATCTTTATGTTGCTATGTTTCATGGTTAATCTTGCTACTTTATGCTAGACAACTTACTTGGTAAAACCATAAGAGAGGAGCATAAGTGCTTCCTCCTCTCACAAACTTATTCTTGTTCAAATTTGGTGAAGCATTCTTGCTAGGGTCAGTATCTTAAATCCCTAAAGTGCTAGAACTTTAGGATTTTATCCTTGGACATTTGATTTTCACCTAGTTGAAGCATTAAGAATGCAGAAAAGGTTGCTAGAGCCCAAATGTGCTTGCACTCTCGCAATGTTAAGAACCTGAATAGATCTGCAAATATAATCACCACAAATACTGAATACACAATAGATCCACAAGCAAGATAGAAGAAACCACACTTTATTATTACCAAACCCTTGAGTTAGGGCAACACCATACAATGGATCCTATTATGGAAGGGATCCTCTCCTGATCGCTTGTCTCTTCGAGAGGGCATCCTTCTATTGAGCTTCAGCTCCAAACACAATACTTCTCTTCACATCCCATTACATTGCTTGAACCCCTTTATATAGTGATACCATCATCTAAGAACATTCTAGAGGAGGAATCTTCTAGAAGTAGAACCTCCTAAGAAGTCCTCTTACATTTATTATATCTAATTACCATAGTGGGCCTTATTTAATAATATAGTGGACCTAGTCCACCTTACATTGAATGGCCTCCACTATTATCACTATGGGCCCTCTGGGGCCCCCCACTACCTCTCTATCTACCTTACATTCCATCCCCCTTATGAAAGCGTTGTCCTCAATGCTTGATGTACAACCATATATGAGGGTCCCATGGTTAAGTGTGGACCATAGTGCTGAAGTAGACTAGAGAACCAGGGTCCCATTGAGAAATGGTAGCCACCATGCTAAAGTAGTCCAACCTCCATTGTAAACCAGGGCCCCATGTCTAATTGCTCATGTGAACCTCACATGGAAGATATTGGCACCCAATAACCAACTTAAAATGATGCTCCCAATACTAACACCTATCATGTGGATCCAAATAAGAATATCCATCCACATAGTGGGAGATGATCAAAGATGAATATGGAAGGAACAATACCATTGTAGAATATGCAGGTTGGACGCTGGTAACTAGCTCCTGATGTGGGACATTGATGTTCTCTACAAAAGATGGAGTAGAGTCATCAAATAAAATATGAAAGTGGTTGTCATCCCAGAAATGATAACTATCCATATATCAATCATCACAATCGGCCTCAAAATCATACCAAGCATATATTTCTTGATTATATTCATCCCTGATGTCCTCCATAAGAAATCTCTCCTGCATGTTATCCAATGAATCTTGAATACTATGAAAACTATCATTGAGGCCATCTGTAAGGTCATGCAATCTAGCATCCAATGTGTCATACAATTGGGATTTGAATGCTTCAAGAATTTCTTTGAGAGTTTGAGAGGAAATAGCCATCTAAACACCCTATGAACTCTTTGGTCCCGCAGCCATCACAAAAAAACTCAAAAATAGAACAATAACTTACGGCAGAAAATCGTGGCTTTTTCTGGAAAAACCCTAAAAAACTGTTGAATTTAAAATGCTCATAACTTCACTTCCCAGACTTTGTTTCGGCTGATTTTTTTTTGAAATTGGGTGAAATTGTGAGAAGAAATCAGATCTGTAATTTGTTTGGGCAAATTCGGTCTCCAGCTGCTACAGAAATAAAATAAAATCGTGCCGTCGTCCACGGAAAAAACCCTGAAAATTGCAGATTTTAAAACTTCAATACCTTGACTTCCCGAACTCCGTTTCAGACGATTTTTTTTTTTTTTCAACTTGGGTGTTTTTCTGAGAGGAACTCATATCTACAACATGTTTCTACAAATTTTGCACAGAAATATACCAAAAATTTCTGGAATTTCGCAACTCTCTTTTTCCTTCTCCAAAAAAAAAAAAAAAAAAAAAAAAAAAAAATTGCCCACAATGTCTGCCAAGGAAAGTGCTCTGATACCACTTGTTAAGAACCTAAATAGATATGCAAATATAATCACCACAAATAATGAATACACAATATATCCACAAACAAAATAGAAGAAACCACACTTTATTATTACCAAACCCTTGAGTTAGGGCAACACCATACAATGGATCCTATTATGCAAGGGATCCTCTCATGTTCACTTGCCTCTTCGAGGGGGCATCCTCCTATTGAGCTACTGCTCTACGATACAATATTTCTTTTCATGTCCCATTACATTGCTTGAACCCCTTTATATAGTGCTACCATCACCTAAGAACATTCTAGAGGAGGAATCTTCTAGAAGTAGAACCTTCTAAGAAGTCATCTTACATTTAGTATATCTAACTACCATAGTGGGCCTTATTTAATAATATAGTGGACCTAGTCTACCTTATATTGAATGGCCTCCACTATTATCACTATGGGCCCTCTGGCCCCCCCCACTACCTCTCTAGCTACCTTACACACAATCCTTCTCTTTGAGGTTTAAACCCTAAGGCCCTAATTTGATAACACCTTAGAGTTTAAACCCTACCTCTTAGTTTCTACTAGTTTTGTTATAAAGACTCCATATCCCTAAGGCGTTGGTTTTCATAGCTCTCTTGTGGTGAAATTGATCAACAAACACTCTCTTTCAACTCTCCTAAACTCTCTACAAACTCTATTAACTATAACATTGATTAAATTAATAGTAAACTTGTTATTGTTGCAAAATTTTGCTATAGACACCTGATAACACCTTAATTTGTTGCATACACTCATTGGTTGGTGGCCTAACTCATTAAAAAATTGCATCTAACAATTGGATATTGTTCTAGTGGATTTGTGCTAAGTTTTCCATGTCAATTGTTACATTTTTTATCAATAATTGTTGTTGTTGTTGTTATAATTTGTTTATTGCTATATTATTGTTCATTGATGCAAATTTATAACAGCCATAGAAAGTTTTCATGTCTAGTGTCTTTAAGAAGCATTTATTGCTTGTTTGAACTTGGAAATAATCATATACATGCTATAAAGTGTTCTTGTTTTGGGCAGGTAGTCAATCAACCTCAGATATGAGTGTCAAATCATGTTGGGAGTCGGACTAGAAGTGGTTGAGAGGCCGACAAGATTCATAAATGCATCGTTCATAGAAGTGCGTAGCTTTTTTCATAGATAGTCGTGCATCTTGCACACAATGTGCGTTGAGGGTTGTGTTAGCTTGCACATTATGCGCACTATACATGCGCTTCCTTTGGTGAATTTGTACACTTTGATTTTTGAACCAAGTATATATATATATATTCCTTTTGGATGGATTTTGGTGTTGTAGGTGGACTGATTGTTGTTGGCATTGATTTATTTCTTCAACCATTGTGTGCAATGCTGCAGACTATTTTTAGGTGATAAAAAATGCCCCTTGATGTGTGAGGTTAGGAGCATACGTATCGCCGAAATACATCAATGTTTCTTTTGCTGAGAGTTCCATTGTAAGGAAGAGTGAAGAGAGGAACTGCAAGAAAGAGCCATCGGAGGGAGAGGGAAAACTTTGGGACCCAAACCTTTCTCTAGGAAAAAATAAAATCTGTGTACAAACGAGGCGGGCATGCCCCATGCTTGTGTCAAGAAACCAAAATGTGTGACTGTTAACTAAAGATGTATGATGATGTAGATCACGGCAGCGCCCTTGAGGGCGATTGATAATGGAAGATGACAGTTCTTGAATGGTGAACGGGCTTTGAAGTGATTAAAGGACAACTTTAAGAATTGTCGATGACTCGTAGGCATTGATAGCCTAGCAAATTCAGAGGTCTTCGGCTGGTATGAAAAACTGCAATGGTCTCATAGTAAGACCCACCGTAACATGGGAGTTTATTGAAGTTAAATGTTATGGGGGTCAATGAAATCAGAAAGCAATGATGACTCTCTTTGTTCCATCCGATAATCCTCATTTAAAAGGTAATGAGAGTCAAGATATTGTCGCCCTTCTGGAAACCGTGTTGATGTCGACAGAAAGGGAGACGCGACGCCGAGAAGCAAAGGGCTTCTTGAAATCCACTGAGTAATTGATGATATCATGTATTGACGAGTAACATGAACGAAGTCAAGATGTTGTGGGACTCAAGACTGCCCTTGGTTGGGGGTTTGAAGGATGACTGGCAACAACCGTAAAACTAGATCTTGTGTCAGGGGGATGACTAGATATGGGGTTAAACTGTTCCAAAGGCTAACAAAGTGGGCAAAATCAGAGATCATGGGTACATGGACTTGGGATACTTGGGGTTTGTGAACGATGTCAATATGAAAAAGAGTTGATGCCCCAACCAAGGGTGACATGGGTTTCTTTGCCAGGTAAAAGAAGGCCATCAAGGGTGACAACTAAAAGTTGTGTATATGCTGAAAACAAGGGCTCTATACAATTACCAAAGAAATAAATAATAATTTGGGTTGAGTATATAGATACATAAATGGGTGCCCCAGTGAAAGATGGCTTGTCCTGTTTAGGGCACAAGTTTGTGAAAGATAATTGGTTTAGGGTGGTGGCCCCATGGGTGGGTTTTTGTATTAGGTAAGTGGATGGAGGGAAATCTGCATATGGGCAAACTCGTGGTGGATGAGATGGAGGGCTAATGAAACTGTGGGGTTGCAGTCAATAGAACCAAGTGTAGGATGATATGACCCGGGAGTCTCTGGGGAAGGTTAGAAATATGATGAGAAGAAGCATGGGGTTAATTCTCGGAAGTGCAAAATACTATCGGGACTCCCAATCCTAGGGCGTGAAATCGACATGAGTGTCAAGTTGTCGAGGGGAACTATGAATGGGACAAATCATGTGGGAGAGAGTGTTAATGAATGACAGTACCAAAATGTGGTAGAGGTGAAGATACTGCAGAGCCAAATGTAGGTATCTTAATGGTAAATGTCAGAGGGTGTGACGATGATATGCAATTGATTTACAGAGGGAATAATTACATGTCAGTGTCGAACATGAAGGGGTTGTATTCTTTTTGAACAAGTACCTACACACATGAAAACCAAATACCCGACATGAAAAATATCTGATGATAAAGAACTTATAATAGCTATTTGATAAAACCAAAAGTGAGCATGCGTATCTGAACGTGGCATGAGAAAAATGCTCCTCCGGGGCCAAGTGCAGATGATAACCCGGGGAATGTGAATGTGTTGATGGCTGGATCAGGATCTTGTGGCTGAGAACAGATCGAAAAATGGAGGTTCTGGGTGGATTTGAATTTGATTGTATCGGGAGAAACCATCCATAAAGGATAGTGCCTTGTGGTCGACATAATCATCGATTACTTGGTTGATGAAAGGGGTTGGGAAGTTGTCTTTGGGACAAGCGTGGTCGAGGTCGCGAAAGTCTATGCAGACGTTAATAGTTCCATGTTTTTGTTAATGGGGATGGGGTTGGAGACCCAAGAAGTGTATGCGATGGGGTAAATGAACTCGACAGCGTGTAACTTATCAATTTCATCTTTGATAGCCGTAACTTTGGATGGATGGAGGGGGCGTTGCTTTTGATGGACATGGGGGATATCTAGCTAGGTGTCGATTCAATGTTCAACTATAGAAGGATCGAGGCCAGGCATCTTCGTACATGACCAGGCAAAAATATCTCGGTATTCCTGAAAGAGAGCTTTATAAGCAATGATTTATTCAGAGGAGCATGCAGCGCCAATGGTGATTTCTTATATGATGTCAGGTTGGATGGAAATGTCAATTTTGACAGTGGGAGAGATATTGTCAATGTTGCCTTCTTCAAAAGCATGGAGGGTAGGGATAGGGTTATTGAACCAGTCAATATGCCCCGAAAGAATAAAATCCTTGGTTTCGATTGCGCACATGGAGGCTTGGGTAGGAGGGTGAAAGGCCTCTTGTGAAAGGAAAAGTGCTTGATGATGGAGTGCATTCCATGGGCAATCGGGGGTAGTGAGTTCCTCCAGGATATATTCATCGCAATGGAAAGTGTGAAAATATAGGGGATCCTAGGAGATGATAGGGGGAACTGTCAATGGGTAAGTGTTATTGTTCTCAAGTGGTGAGGAAGAAGAAGGGATATCATGTACAATGTGCGATGGCCCACTGGACATAAACCAAATGTCACGATATTGTGGATGATACCTCGTCCACTCGAGGACTGACGACGACATATATCGAATGTCAGTAATGTGAGCCTCCGTAGGGAGTTTCGGAGAGGTCTCAGGCCGAGAGGTATGACATACTGCGGCTAATGTTTGGTGAAATTGAGGTAGAGTTAGGCAATGATGAGTGTAATGGCCATATTCTGAACATATGGCACACGCAAAATTGGTTTGTATCCCCTTCTTATGTGTGGTTGAGGACCCCGTAGTAGCAGTGGATGTACTTGGTGGAGTGGCAAGCAATGAGGTTGCTTTGGGGAGATGCATGATATTTAGTAACTCGGGAAGAGTAGGACATATGTTAGTGGGGTGTCCTTCTCTTTCGCATAGTGCGCAAGGAGGTTGAGCTCGAGGAGGGAGCGGAGCTATGGGCTCTTTCTTCCTTCATCTACCCCTAGTGGTGGTGGCGTTGTCATTGGTTGGGGTGGGGGTGGTGTGGCAGGAACCTATACTGGGATCTGCATCGGTAATCCCTTTGTCTGAGGAGGGAGAGATGAGGTAGGAACCATGGCGGGTGGATGAAGATACCAGACAGGGATGGCGAGAACCATGTTTGGAAGGGTGAGAGTAGCAGCTACCTGGAATGCTTGGAATCCAGGTGGGGGATAGAAAAGGGGGATTTGGGTAATGGCTTTGGGGATTGTCTCCCAAACCAAAATTTTCCCTTGGAGGGGGGGGGGTGGGAATTCGTGACAATTGGTGCAGTTGGGTTCGCAAGGAACTCCTGAGGTAATAGTTCTTCGACTAGTGGAATTTAGATGTGGCGAGGGGCCTCTATGAGAGGAGTATTGTCTCTAATGTTTGTTCCATTAGAAGACACTACACACACTTGTGCTAAAATAGAAGGGTGTAGGAGAGGTGGTGCTCCATGATATGCCCCCAACAAGGATGGGTCCTTGAATATTCTAGGACCCATATCGATGACCAAAAAAGCATCTAAGCTGGTGAAAACAAGAGGGAGGATGTTATCAATGTTGGCGGAATGATTAGGCTCGTAATGTGTAAGTTGGTCAATGGTGATGATTTTCTCGTTGTGGGGGAACATCATCGTACGAAACACAAAAGAGGATATCATCTTCATCGCATACATGTAGCTACATCCGAACAAGATATTGTAATCAAGTGGGGCGTCGATAAATTCAATGTCAATCAAGATGGTTTTTCCCCCAAGTTCTACCAGGACATTTTGGAAGAGCCCTTCAGGGGATGATGGTCGACCATCATAAGCTCTCAAGGTGATGGCAGATGGTACTAGCTCAGGTGAGTCGAGTCTCTGCCATACTACTTTGGACATGATGCATGTGGATGCACCTTCATCAATGATGCATCGATGAACTGTGGTGTTCCAGATCTTAATTGGTATCTAAAAATCTACCACGACGGGGAGGCATGGTTCTCCATTATCTAGATCAAAGGTGATGAATCGAGTATCAGCAGCGTCGACTACCCCCAAGGCGGAAAGCAAGGATTTGCGTTGTTATGGATAGGTTTGGAGGATCTCCAACACATACATGGATACGACAGACTGTGATAAGTCATTGACCAAACTATAGTTATGGGCTGGCCTAGCATGAGGGTTATGTACATTTCGTCGTAATGGCATGCGTGGTATACGAGGGTTTGGTTCAGTGTTAGGGCGGGAAATCATCAATGGTTGTTCGGTTGTAGCGGAAGCTACTTATGAAGTGGTTGGGGTAGAGTCAGGAGGCAAGCCGTATTGACGACCGCATGTTTGCAGAAGAATTTATTCTTCTCTCGTAAGGAGAATATTGCGTTCGGTCAGATTTCCAAGTTGATTGGGACACAGGTTTTGATATTGCCCCATTTGTGGTGGGGGCAGTATTAGATCATGTTGGGTATTCATCACACCTTGGTGTGGAATATGTTTCTGTAAAATGGTCAAAGGTGGTGGTTGTAAATAATGTTGTGGGGCCTATCGAGGGGCAAGTGGCGTCGGAGGGCGTTGTGTTTTCATGGATTCTTTCATCCGTTTGAAATCGGCAATTTGGGGGCAGTGGTGTGTATAATGTTCATAATCACCATATAGAGTGCAAGGGAAGTTAGATCTGAGATTATTTTTCTTCCCTTTTCGTGGTTGATTATTATTGTTTCTCCCTTGGGGGTTTTGTTTTCCTTGATTCTGGTTGCCCCCAGTGGGATAGTTTTGTTGGGGGTTATTTCCTCCTAGTCACGGGTTGTTATTGTTTCGATTTTTCCCTTTCTTCTTGGAATTATTCGGCTGATGAGTTGGATTTTTTGTATTCAATTGTTCAAAAGTATGAACCTATTGAATGGGAGAGGGATGAACAAAATTAACACCGACATGTGGTTGTCCGGGTGGAGGAGAAATTGGCTAGGGAGGACTAGGAAATGGAAAATATGGATTGTTTTATGGAGATGATCCATATGGAGTGTAGAAAGTATAAGCACTTCCACTACTTTTGGGGTTATATGCGAGGGTTGAGGGTGAACTCGTACTTGGTTGAGAGACCGGATGTATCATGGGTACCGGTGGGGGTCCACCCAATGGTGGAGGGGTAGCAACAGGATATGAATATTGGTGAGTAGGAGGAGGGTAATAATACATCCCTCCATATGGTTTTGGATATTGATGTGCACCATAAGTGGGTGACAAGTGGTCGTAAGGGTTGAGATGGGTCACAGAACCAATCAACCCATCTGCAACATGGGACATCCCAGGTTTTTCCTGGCCAAATGGTAGTGTCTAGGTGCATCAGGAAATATTGTGTACAAGTAACCTGATTGAACATAGATGAGGTCAAATTGTTCGGATTTTTTGATGGCTTCCTCTTTTGACTAAGGAAAAGTGATGCTACATCCTTGGCAATAACAGAGCCAAATGATTTAAGAAACCAATCGAGACGTTGTTCTTTGGTGGTTTATGCTTTGCACAAACTACGTCGTTGATGCCATTCATGGATGTGGTCGGCGATATGGATAGCAGTGGTTTGTTTGAACTCAGATAGAATTTCTAAACTGGTGTCATGACGAACTGGTAATTGGAAAAAGGACAAAAAGTCCTTGGCCAATGATTCAAAGGTCACATGGGACCCTGATTTTTCATCCACATACCATTTGCCTAATGAATCAGTGAGAGTTCTTTGAAATAACCTCAAATGGATGGAATCATCCATGATATTGTTTGAAGAGCACCATAAGTGGAAGTTCATA
This sequence comes from Picea glauca, assembly GCA_000966675.3. Taxonomy (NCBI): domain Eukaryota; kingdom Viridiplantae; phylum Streptophyta; class Pinopsida; order Pinales; family Pinaceae; genus Picea; species Picea glauca. Next base: position 227,601 of record JZKD02S1977930.1, on the reverse strand, counting down.
ACATGGTTGGCAGGATCGTCCCCTAGTTTTCCTTCAAAATTTGGAATATCTAAAGGCAATTTTGTACGCATATTGGGCCAAGTTGCATCATGCAAAATGGGATCATTCATGAGTTTGGTTAAGGAATGTTGAGTGATGTGAAGTATGGAATAGGGATATTTGGTGGAGGATTAGTTCTAGACATTGTGTGAGTAGGTAGTGGACCTGTCCCTTGAGAGGGAGTTGGTGGGTTTGTACTTCTTCCTTGAGAAGAAGTTTGACCCGTGCCTCCTTGTGAAGGAGAACTAATAGATGGATAACCTTGGGTATTTGACCCAAGCAAAGTGGAACCAAGTAAAGATGATCCCAAAATAGTAGCACTCATGGGGGTGTGAGATGGTTGAGCCGGTGAGTTTGCAAGACTAGGAACTCCTCCTAAAATAGGAGGGATATTATGCAAGCGTCTAGAACAATAGGGATTATGTGGTTCCCCTATGGTTCTGACTAGCAAAGTGGATGTGTGCAAATGGTGACAAGAATAAATAAATGAACAAGAGATTTGTATAGTTTTGACCTTCACCAGATAGTATAACTCACAATTGCATGTCATTAAATGAACATCATACATAAATCAACTGTAAATAAACAAGCATGTGGATAGGTGGATTTTGTCCACGTGGGGAAACAAATTCTCATGTCCTAAAAGACTTATCATTCTTCCTCTCAATTTAGGATTAGGCCTTCCAATAGCACTCAATAGTGGGGTATGAAGCCACTGGAAGAGGAACTAGTGACGGTTTAAGTAATCATTTACAATGAGGGGTAGAGGGTGCATATCCCGAAAGAGCTGGCGATATTTCCCAATAGCCACACAAAATCTAATCAAGGTGCGATTACAACCCACAATCACCACCTGGGTGGATATCCTATGTTTGGCCACTAATTACCTCGGTCAAAGTGCGACATTTAGATTTTCAGCCTAAAAAATGGACCACGGGATGGATACCCTCACAAGAGTTGGGTGACTCGAGGAGGGATGCGTAGAACAATCGGACCTTGGCCTTCGACCCTTAACGGGTATCTCCCTGCCTTATGGTATAGGAACACTTGACTTGGAGGATTTTAAATATCCCTATTCTCAACTTCTATTGTTTCAAAATGTGAGAACCTAATAACGGGGGGTTATTTGGATGCTTATCATCGAGGTCCTACCTAGACAAAAAAAAAAAAAAATTGGCACCCCCTATGGAGGAAAATTTAGTGCGTTCTTAGAAAAATTTTAGATGTGGTGGGATGAGAGATTGGGGTCATGGACCAACCTCGTTTGAATTAAATTGGTGTGGACAATTTCCAAAGAAGTAGCAGATCTTTTGGAATTCCTTTTAAGAAAGCCTACTTCGACCTCCACTATTCTAATAGAAATTATGTGTGTGAGGAGTGGCTTTGTGTGCAAGAAAGTGAAAAGTGTGCAAAGATTTTTAATAATTGTGAGATTGCAACATGTGGACTTCCTATGGTCCTTATAAATCTTCTTACCTAGCTTACTATGTTTCTTTGGTACAACCTTGCGGAATATTTAAAGCCCTAAACAACTAGCAATGTGGACATATGGGTCCTTACAAATCCTTTAAACTCCCTATAATGTTGTCTATACTAAGAAAGATTTTGAAACTATCCTAGAATTGTAGACATGTGGGCATGTGTGGGCCCGTTACATTGGTATTTTAAACTTTCCTAGAGTGTTGTCTAAACTAAGAAAGCGTTTAGAAATTATCCTAAGATTGTAAACATGTGGGCATGTATGGGCCCTTACAAAGCTTTAAGATGATTTCCAAAACTAAGAAGAACCCTAGGGAGGCTTTTTCCTCTCCTAAATGTTTTTTTAAGGGAGATGAAATGTCCTTTCAACCACCTTTTTTTATTCCCGAGATCACACTAGGGTGCGGGGGAAGAGCATACTTGAGGGTTAAAATTGATTTCTAGTCCCAAATTAATTGAATGTGTTTGCAAAAACAATAACTTCACTCCAAATTTTAAATGCCAAATGAGTCATCCATTTGGCAACAAAGCAAAAAGAAGAATAGTGATTATTTTTACCCCTATGTGTTTATGTTAGCTAACCCTTTTTGTGAGAAATCACTCTAAGTGAAGTGTAGTTTCTTTACAAAGTGCAGGAAATTAAAATTTGAAGGCTAAGGGCCCTCAAACCATTCATAAAAACCCTTACAATTTGTGAAAACTGAACTTATGCGCGGACTATAGTTCTGACAGGCGCACATAGTGTGCAGAGGAAAGAAGTCTGTCGCATGCAAAGTGTGCGTCTGTGGGCCTTGAAAGTCGCACACTTCCAGTCATGCATCGCGAAAGAATTTCCAAGTGAAATTCTCTTGTCCTAGATATGAATCTTGACTTTGGAAGGTTGGACTGGATCGGTTTTGGTACCTGCATATCAAAACAACCAAAAAGAAGTGCTCTAAAGACTTAAATAGGGAGGAATTTGATATCGATCCCCAATATGGTCGCCAAACTATTGTGTTGGTTTTGTCGCATGGGTGAGCAAAAGCACAACACTTGCATGCTTAGTTAAGTCAGCTAAATAAAACAAAAGTTTGTGATTTGATTAAATAACAAAATACACATGAAACAAAGAAATATAAACTAAAAAAAACTAAGAAATAAATGTTAGAGAAGCTTGGAAGAACTAGAACCATGAAAATAAAAAAATGACCAATATATAGCTACCAATATATTGATAGGCTAAACATCGTAGAGAAAGGCATGGACTTATGAGTCCCCTCTTCCTCCTTGGGAGGGATCTTGAGTTTCCTAGTAGAGAGATATTCTCTTCATGCAATGGCAAGTAACAATGGTGAAGAAATACAATGCCAATTCCCTCAAGAGGTGAGTGGAATGGCCCTTGCAATGGTGCTTGAATGATTCCAAGAGAAAAGAGGATTCTCAAAGAAGAATTCTTGCAGCATAACAATACCTTGAAGTTCTTATTTTTCTAGCACACCCATGGTACATATTTATAGCATCCATTCATGGCAAGATACAATTGGTTCATAGTGTGAACAAGTGGCCTTTTAGGGCACTTCCTAGCCTTTGACCAACCTCCAAGCTAGATTTTGCTCAGATATGAGTGTCAAATCGTGTTGGGGGTCGGACTAGAAGTGGTTGAGAGGCCGACAAGATTCATAAATGTGTCGTCCATAGAAGTGTGTGGCTTTTCTCATAGACAGTTGTGCATCTTGCGCACAGTGCACGTTGAGGGTTGTGTTAGCCTGCGCACTGTGCACACACTTCCTTTGGTGAATTTGTGCACTTTGATTTTTTAACCAAGTATATAGTTTTTTGTTTTTTGGATGGATTTTGGTGTTGTAGGTGGACTAATTGTTGTTGGCGTTAATGTCTTTCTTCAACCATTATGTGCAATGTTGTGGACAATTTTCCAGTGATAACAAGGTGAATTAGAAGATGGACTTGCAAGTCCTTGAAAGTCATGGGCAAATCCTTCTCAAACATACAAACAATCTCAACTATCTCTCGAAGACATTATGGAAAGATAACCATGTGAATCTCTCTTGAGGAGTCCAGTGTACAAATGCAGATAATCTGGATATGACATGTTATAAGTCCTAGGAGAAGTCATGGTTCACACAACCATGCATGAGAAAAGGATAATGGCACTATAAAATTAATTGGCATAAAACTTTGAGTGCATGCATACTACAACCTACAATGTATAAAAAGAAGCATGTAATCAACATACATACCCTTAGAAGGTTCAACTGGTCATGTGATTCAAGCACAATAAGTGTTGTTTTATGGTGAAGCAGCATTGTAGAGTCAACCCATATAAAGAAAGCACCTTCACACCCAATATAACATCCTTTTATAGAGAAAGAGCATATTTTTACAAAATCCTTGTGACATGACCTTCTTTAAAATACCAAGAGGGACCAATCCCTCATGTACTTATTTATCTTGGCTAATGTTTATTTTTAGTGTTTGAAGAAATAAGATATCTCCTAACACCCAATGTGTCAAATTTTTTCGATGATATGTACCTCCATAAATAAGATGAGACATTTTTTAATATATGCATGGGATCTAGTAAGTGGGTAATCTTAAGATTCTCCCAATATGGAATCTCATAAAATATAAATTTCATTTTCATCCTAATGGGGATTTTCTCAATAGAGGTGTCAAAAAATTTAAGATCTTCAAGAAATTGTTTTTCCTTTTTGTAGTTGTCGAGGAGGACATTATCACTTATAAGTGCCTTATCTTTGAGTAACTCCAATTAGTGGGAAATAGAAATGTACACTATCATCAATCATGCATGAAATCCCTTTTTGATCCAGGTTGATATTGGTGGCCACCCGCCTATTCCAATTGGACCCACACCATTGTTTCTTTCGGTTTTTTAGTTTCATTAATTGTAGCACAATTTACTATTTTTAGCAGTTTTTTCGGGTCCTGAACTTCAGGAGCAGTTTTGAGGCCCTGAACGACGTTTTTTGGGCATGAATGCTCCGACGAATATGAGTTTGTTCCAAACTCGACATTCGGTGTCGACGGTGTAGTCCTCGGATAGATATTTCTAACAATGTATCATGTGCATCAAACAAACATAGTATGCCAAAGTTACGACCCCGGGAAATTGATGTACCAATTTACCCCAACGGGGCCCATATTCTGGTGTTTCATCTCCTCGGGTTAGGTTTCTAGACGTTTAGGGTTTTCCATTGTTTCTCAATAATATATAGGTCTTCGAGCCTCGTTGTAACACAGAGTTCAGAGGCCAGTAGCCGCCACATCTCTTCTCAGAGATAAGCTACCAGTGCCCGAGCTATTTTATTTCCATTTTGTCTGTAAGCATATTTCAGTCATTTGTTGTTAATGAAATAAAGTTTTACTTCCGCTGCATCTCTGCGTTTATATGTATTTCTGTATTTCATTGTGTTCCTGCATAAATCTGGATCACTTTTCATTGTTGATTGTATGACAATATTCACTAAAATATAGGGCACTTAATGGTTAGTTACCATAGTGTTGAGAAACATGCATTTGACATACCGTACTTTGTTTTCAACTTGTATAATAACATTGTTATCCTTGGTTGGGTAGACCTTGACCCATGTCCAAAGAGAGGTGTGGTGGAAGCATATTTTAGGCTTTCAAAGAAGGTATCAATGACATGAGCATCATCCCCTAGTTGATCTGTAAACAAGGGACTTATAATCCACTCACTTCACCAACACAGATCCTTTTCACTGATGAAACATGTTCTTCACAATCTTTTTTAAGGACTCATTATATGGCTCCTTTCTCTATATAAGTTCTATACAAGAAACCTCTGAATTTATTTGTGCAGAACTCTATCGAGGATTCAATACAATTGCTTACATGTGCATGTGTAATTTGTTCTTGTACAATTTTTTATTTAGCTTCTAATGGCTTATGCTCTATATAGCATTACTCAAAACAATGTCTAAGGGACTTAGTTCTTCATGTTTTTATTCAAGGACTAATTAATGAGACTACATTGTGCCACAATATTCCAACACTCCAATTCTCATTATTCAAAATAATGAACAACTAAGTTTACTATTCCATTGAATGAAAACCAATCACCATGTGCATTCTCCCAATTGCATAGATGTTTTCCTTAATATTTATTTAATGGAAATGACGAAGGAAAAAATATATGGGACTATAAACTTGCTCTAAATTGGATTCTTCGAGCACCCAAGTTGCTTATATTTAGAACACAAACCAACAATAATAAATGGTTTATTGTTCTCCAAGCTTCAACTTTAGAGAGTGAGGAATGTTTCAATGATTCTAGAAATGATTTGAGACATAACCACTTTCTTCAAAGCCCATGAACAAGCATCTATCTTTATTATTCAAGCTATATGAAAACTAACTATGCAACACACTTATTTAATCTTTGTATGTCTTCTTTGACCATTCTTTTATTTAGATGTTTAAAGGAAGTGATAAGAATGGTCTTGCACCCACCTACAATGTTTGTGAGGGAAATACAATCCAATAATGATGTGCGTGTGTGTGTGTGCTCAACAATATATCATTCATTAATAGAGGAATGAAAAGATGAATTGGAAATTCAATTGGATAATCTCCTTTATAATTCTCGAGCAATTGGATTTTATCAATTGTTAATGGAGATTGAAATTTTGAGTGAACTTAACAAAGCTATAGTTGGGAATGGATTCTCACACTGTCAAGATAACACGAGCACCATTAAGTACATAGGATTGCTTCCAATAACTCATATACCCAATCCCACACATATTTTACCATAACAATCCATTTAATGCAACTATAGATGAAATTCCATCACACAATGATAAAAACACACACATAATTGAGACATACATTTCTTGGCATTCCTCCTTTGAAATAAATCTATCTTGTGTCATGTGGCTTGCTTATTCTAGAAATATGCCTAATTAGGATGGCCCTTCTTCCCACAGAAGGAACATGTCTCTAAGTATTAACAGCTAGCAACTTGATGGCCTTTGTTCCTGCAATGACGACAAAGAAGGAATGTCTTGTTTAATGTAGTCATCTTGGTCTTCTTATCCTTCTTGATCTAATTGATTATCTTGCCACTCCTTATAAGTGTTGGTGAAAGTTGATTCTTTTCACTTTCTTCATTGTTTCCCTTATGAAATTGACCATAATAAGGATGGAGTGGCAGTGTGCTTGCACCTTCATTTATTGCTACTCTTTATTCTAACGAGAAATCCAATTATGCCATCCACTTTGCCTTCACACATATGTTCTTGTTTCTTGTGGCATTTTCCTTTCCTCCATTGAAACATATGCCTTCATTCTTGGCCCTTAGTTCAACTATAATGGGGCTTAGGATGCCTTGCTTTCTCTTTCCAATCCCTTGTCCATTGTAGCCTATATGCCTTAGTATCTCAGAACAAATTCCTTTTGTATGCCTTTCAAATTCACTAAAAGGTTCTTGAGAAATATCTAAGGAAGGTGAGATTACCACAATTGTCTCAATCACGGTGCTAGCTTTGACAATGGCAAAGGAAGGTGGATTCTCTTTTGCTTCTCTTGGACGGCTTCATGTAGCTTTTCCAATGCTTAAACGTTCTCTACTAACTCTATTTGTATCTTAGTCGTCATCTGAGTGAGCCTATCCTCTTGCTAGCTATCCAATTTAATGACTTTCTCTCCTATTTGTACAATTTGAGCTTTTCTCTTGTCCCAATCTTCCATAAGCATTGTGAGGGAGTATTGTCATTCATCAAGTTTCTTCTTTAGAAATGGTGACATTCTTGTCAAGGTCTCAAGTTTCTTCTCCGTGTTTTCCATCCTATGTTCATAGATATGGACCTTATCCTTTAATGCATGTTTTTTTCTTGAAGTTGAACATTGATGACCTATAGATCTTGATTCTTCCAACCTTTCTCTATTTTATTTACCCATATTGAGTTTATTTGTTCTCTTCAAAGTACTAGCAACATCATCATGGTCAAGGATTCAACTACCATGATACATTATGATCTATAAATGAGGGAGTTATATTCCACTCACTTCACCAACACAGATCCTTTGCGCTAATGAAATCGATTCTTCACAATCTCTGCTCGGGATTGATTATATGGCTCCTTTCTCTATGTAATTTGTATACAAGTAACCTCTGAATTTGTTTCTGTATAAATCTATCAAGTATTCAATCCAATTTATTACATGTGCATATGTAATATATTCCCATACAAATTCTTATTCAACGTCTAATGAACTTTTCTTTATATAGAATTACTTGAACCAATGTCTAAGGGACTTAGTTCTCCTTGTTTTAGTTTGAGTACTATTTAAAGAGACCATATTGTGCCACAAATTCCAACATTCAAATTCTCATTATTTAAAAAATGAACAAGTAATTTTGATATTCCATTGACTAACAATCAATCACCATGAGGATTATGCCAATTGCATCAACGCGTTCCTCGATATTTCTTCAATGGAAAGGATAAAGGAAAAAATATATGAGACCACAATATTGCTCTAAATGGATTCTTCAGGCACCCAAGATGCTTATATTTAAAACATAGACCAGCAATAATAAATGGTTTACTATTCTCCAAGCTTCAACTTTATCAAGTGAGGAATGTTTCAATGATTCTAGCATTGATTTGAGACATAATCGCTTTCTTCAAATCCCATGAACAAGAAGTTATATTTGATATTCAAGCTACATGAAAACCAACTATGCAGTGCACATGTTTATTCTTTGTATGTCTTCTTTGACCATTCATTTATTTATAAGGCAAGTAATGATAGGAACAGTATTACATCCACTGACGATGCTTGCGAGGGCAATACAAATAATGAGGGTTATTTGTAAGATTGTTCCTATTATTTGTATTTTTCCACCTACGATGTTTGTGAGGGGTATGACAATGAACATTATGGCTATTTCCATGACGTAGCTATCTTGGATTGAAGGCAAAACACTGAGATAGAAGGCACATTATGAAGAAATTTATAATGCCCATAAATAATTTCACCTCCTCATTCAAATGCTTTAACTCAGGCAATGCACAAATTCCAACTGGGTCCACTTTTCCAAAACAATTGAACATTCAATGAACAATATAAAGAGAGGTTACCACAAATTGCACGACAAAGTCACACCCAACTAATGTGTATGGCTTGTGTACAACCTCAAAACTCCATGAAACCACTACATATGGATCGTTGGAAGTGCATATGGTCTCTAGGAGAGGTGCATGGTCTCCATTCGTCCATCAATTGTTGTGCATGGGCTTGTCTTAGATTCAATGGCCTAGAAATGTATTATCTGTTGAATAGAAGATATAAATAGTAATCTAGATAGAAAGAAGAAACAACTATATCACTACAAGCAATGATATCATTCAATCAATCGAATGGATGGTTTGGATTCTCTAGTTGTTGGATTTTATCAATTGCTAATAAAGAATGAAATTTTGAGTGAACAAGCAACAACTATATCACTACAGGCATTGATATCACTCAATGAATCGGATGAATGGTTTGGATTCTCTAGTTGTTGGATTTTAACAATTGCTAATAAAGAATGAAATTTTGAGTAAACAAGCAACAACTATATCACTACAGGAATTGATATCATTCAAACAATCGGATGGATTGTTTGGATTCTCTGGTTGTTGGATTTTATCAATTGCTAATAAAGAATGAAATTTTGAGTGAACTTCACAAATCTATAAATGGGATTGGATTCTCACACCTTCAAGATATTACAATCACAATTTAATATAGAAGAATGCTTCCAATAACTCACATATTGAATCCCATGCAATTTTTTACATCAATGCCACACATATTTTACCATAACAATCCATTGAATGCAACTATAGATGAAATTCCATCACATGGTGATAAAATCACACACATAATTGACACAAGTATTTTACCCTAGAAACCCAAATGGGAAAACAAACATTAGAATCATTACTCAGTCTTACTTTGGCAATCTTCGATTTCAATGCATCTCCTAGCTCTACGTGCATCCTCACCTCTTTGGCCAAAAAGACCATTTCGGAGTCAACTTACAAAGAGATATAGGAGAGTTGGGGGGTAATGGGAATGCCAAGAGATTGCCCTTTCATTTATCATTCATCTCTCTCTCTCCTCCTCTCCTATTTTCATTTTTCTATGTCATTTAATTCCTTTTTCATCTATTTGTCTCAATTAATTTTTTTAACACTTGCGTTGTCCTTTATAGTTTATCTAGCCTTTAGTAATTACTGAATTACATTGTAGGTATTGATTCTTACAACCATTCACTTGTTCAGATTGATTCTGGATCACTGGTTCACCTGTTGGAATGCATGTAACAACATTCCCTCCATGGTATGGGTATCTTGTAAGAAATCATTTTTACCCACCTCTATATCATAATATTTCCCCCCAACATGTGAATAACCAGTGTTACTGTAGATGTTCTAAATTGGTGACTTAGGACATAGTGGGAATTGAAAAGGTGGTTGATTCAACCATGCTTGGTATGCTTCCTCTCTGAGTTGTGCTCATTAATATCCTTCTCTCAATTTGACATTGTAATGGGGTGCAATGGTAGGTGGTAGATAGGTCGCTCATCATTAGAACCCTAATTCCAAAAATATTGAACATTAAACCAACTATATTAGTAAACATAATGCATTTAGTATGTCGAAAAATTATACCAAACATTTATTAGAAGTAGGGATTTATTTTTTCCAATAGTACACATGCAACCAACCACTTTATAAAACAAATGTTGAATTAAGAAATACATTTGCAGTAATTCTACTGAAAATCCAAAAATAGAATTACTTAGTGACCTTTTGTTATGCCTTGAGGGGATGTCTAAACGTAGTCCCCATGCAAGTTTCCTTTGATGAGTGGGGTGTGGACTATGAAATTTATAGTTTATTAACAGATCGTCACCAGGAGACAAACTACATATCACATGCACAACACAAAATATGGATACCTTCCTTTACATAAACAACTCTTTTTCATTGGAGTGCTCCTTAAATGAACAATTTTCACTAAACAATGAGCACATGCAGCTATTTATGAACCTTGCAATGTTCCCATTAGTGCATGGATGACCATCAATATATAACAAGTTCTTCCTATCAAAAATTACATAAGCATAATTGTTCACGCACGTACTATACTTGGAAATGTTGTGTTTGTATTTAACAATAGTCAAGTAATTAGTCCGACTATAAAGAGGACCAAAAAATGACATAAGTGATACCAATTATTTGAGAGGAATGAATATATGTGAAAGGAAAAACAACCCAAGATTTGCAACGTTTATTTTAGACTTGGCAGTCATGTAATTATTACCACAAATGGAGAATTCAGTCCCAACATTAGGTATAGGCAGGGAAGACAGTCAAGCACTATACAAATCACAATTGTAACAGATTGGTATTTACTTTTCATATACACAAGAAGAGAGTAGTTAGTGCTACCCTACAACAATTGAACCAACCTTTGTGTGTATTTGGACATTTTTTCTCTCAACTCGTACAAATTTTTAGATCTCCTAGTAGAGACATTTTGGGTTTTATGATATCATACTTTGGTTCACTCAATAGAATGAGACATGTTGCTCAATTTAAGACAAAATATAGTTGATTTGGTTGGGATCATTTCAAAAAATAGCATATGGAAGTGTTGCTACGTGTATTTTATATATCACCTATGTATTCTTAACTATTGAGTGGGAGGCGTTAGGCTATCAACCTTGGGCAGTCGATCATTAATATAATGGGACAATGTGACACACAGAGGGTTCAAATTTATCCCTTTACATTTTAAATAGCCACATACTATTGGCATGTCATAAAAGTGATCCAGTTCATGGTGAATTACCATTGGCCCAAGATGGTTATTGGAAGATGGCATGTTACAATTAGAGGGATAAAGTGGCTCTCCATTTTTATCTACCACATGTCTACAACATCTTGATCCTGATAAAATCTTGCAATATTTTTGGATTGGTAAAATATCTTGCACATCCGAACTTGAACCCAAATCATGATGTTGCAATATTCAATGCATAATTACTCAAATCCATATGTAAATGCATCACAAATTTAATCAGATAAATCAAAATATAAATAAAATATGCACCAGGGAGAACTTGATGAACTTGGAATGATATGGAATGAGTTGGAATCTAAAGAATTGGTCATTTGATTTTATTTTTTAACCAAAACTAGGAGATAATATATTAAAAGGGCCATAACATAGTGTTGTGGCTGCAACAACCCCCCTTTACTTTTGCTTTTACAAGCGAAAGGAAAGGAGCACCCTACTAAAATTTAAGCCTATTGCCTAATCCTCTACTGCTTGAGCTTGATGTTATTTCTTTGCCTACTTTGAGGGATTTGAGGTTTGGTCTTGACTCGTGATTGTTTTGATGGAGGTTTATTATCTCTTTTGATATTATGATTTCAAATATCTTCATGATTCTTAGTTTACCTATGATGTTTCTATGACACTCATATTTGTGGTTGACACACTGTCTTCCCACATTATATAGTTTCCCAAGTGTTTAATGATTTTATATGGTTGTGAGGTTTGATGATCTAGTACATGTCTTGAATGAGTTTGATGTAGATTGTTAATCATTTCCCTGGATGACATATTCAAAGCTTGCTATCATATGGTGCTTAACATCTTCATATTTATACTCTCATATATTTTATAACTCTTAACTTGATTCTTAATATCAATAATCCTTTCTATGTGTTGGAGACTAGATGCATGCAACTATCATGATAGTTATTTAATCCAGATAATATATGATTGCCTTCGATAAACCTCTCCTCTTCGTGTTCTTCAAAATCTAGACTTATTCGTGAATTTGCTCAAAGGCAAGAAAATATGATGTTTCTAATATATTGGCGAATTTCCTCTTAATTGCATAACTGATTTCGTCTCCTTATGTGGTTGCAGGAACATGTTAGCATGATATCCTTTCTTCACGATTGCTCCAGCCTTGAGATGCATGTGGGGGAATCCTTTGATATTCTTCCCCTTTTAGCATTCCCACTATTTATTGAGATTTCCCTCTCTTTTATTCTATTATTTTCTCTAACTAAACCTCACAGTTGGATTCTACTAGTCAATAGCTTTCCAATGGTTGTAACCATACTTAAATTTGAGTATGGCTTCTCAAACTCTCTAAGTCTTCACTCACTTTTCTTCACCCATTGCCACGTAGCACCCACACGACCCCCTCTCTCTTATACCATCAGATGTGTCACTGATGTGGCACCTACCACCTGTCCTCATCGTCGTCGATATTTATACTAATTCCTATATCCATCCTACACCACTTCCTCGATGACGACGCCCTATACCTTATCGTCATCGGAACTTCGTTGTTCTGCAACACCTGGACGCTTTGATCCCATCCTCTAATGATGATGTCACATACCCTCCTTTTTCATCGGTGATCCCACATCGTCGACGATCCTCTAACTTGGTGATCCCACGTCATCGACGATCCCTCATCATTGGCACTCCTTCCAACCTTACTCTCGCTCTCCAAACCTCTAATCGCCATCTTCCGACGAAGACCCCACCTCTAATGAACGACCGAGATCCCTCTTCCAACAGATCTGAAGGATAACATTGCTTTGGAGCTTCTCGCAGCTGAACCTAGGAGCATGGAACTCTAAATTACTCTAATCTTTCCTAATTTGTAATTGTTTTATTTTATTTTATTTTTTTATTTTGTAAATAATTTTTACAAATATATATTTTTTAATTTTGTAAGTATATTTTTTGTGTTGTTTGATTTTTATTTTAATTCTAATTTATTTTAATTTTAATTTATATCTTATTGTGTTATTTTGTAAATATTTATATTTTATGTATTTTATTTAAATGTATTTTTATTGTAATTTTAATTATTTTTGTCAACTATACATGTTTGATAAAATAACCTAATTAAAATGTACATATGTTCTGTCAAATAAATTAAAAAGATAAAATAAATCAAATGAAATGAAAAACAAATCAAATTTCTAATTTTAATTTAATTTTTACATTTTTATTTTCACTTTTCATTTTTTTAACTTTGTACAAAAACCTAAGTTGTATATAGTTTACCATTATTATTTTTCTCTTTCCCACCTAAATGTATTCCCCAACTCCTGAATACTAGGCCTTTCTATAATATAGGGATTTCCTAGAAAATAGGGAATTACTATATTATTGGGATTCCTGGAAATCACCTAATCTATATTTAAAATCTTTTTCCCAGTACTATGAAGACCTTTATATATTAATTTGGGGAAGAACGAGCATAAATTTAATAAAAAGAAGAAGAAAAAAAAGGAAATAAACAAATAAATAAGGGATTTTTATTGGCGTTGGTGATTTGGATTTAAGAGCGAAACAAACTAATTAACATAATGAAAACAAGAAACACAGAGATATGAAGAACAACACAGATATCTAGTGAACAATATCTTCTATTGAATAAATGAAATAGGTTGAAACTGTAAAACTGCAGAAATGAAACACTTGCTCGAATGGTGGTAGCTATCTTTGAGAAGAGATGTGGTTGCTACGCACATCCGTTTGAGTAGAATGATTACAGTGAGGCTCCAAAGGCCTTTTTAATATTATTTATGAATGCCAAAACCCTAGACATCCAAAAACCTAATCCTAGGAGATGAAACGCCAAAAGTTATGTGGGCCCCTATGGGTAAGTTGGTACCTCAACTTCACGGGGTTGTAAATTTTGCATACGACCTCTGTTTTAGGTGCGTGATAGCCCGTTGGAAAGGTATTTTCGATAACTACACATTACGTCATCAAGCTCTGACTATGTCTACCATTTAACTATGGAGAGCCAAAAAAACATTGTTTAGGGCCCCAAAATGGCCCTAGAAGTAAAAAAATATGTGTTGACATGAAAACATACAAAATAAGCCAGTTGGATTAGGTGGGAGGCCACCAGTATCCATCTAGAAGATGAGTAGGGCTTCAGACATCCCCGGAAGTGTAGAACCCACAATTACAAAGAAGTACAGAAGAACGTGTTGAACTAAAAATTATCAAGAGGAGCCAGTTGGAATAGGTGGGTGACCACCAATATGCACCTGGATCGATCCTCCCCCCTTAGGAAGCAATGGTATCCATTGCGTTGAGTTCCCCTAATAGGTGAGGAAACTTTTGTTGAATTTGGCCTCAAGTGAGCCACTTTCTCTGGTGGAGGAGCTACCCTGCCTTGACAACTCGATAAAGTTGGACCCACTGTTGGTGAGTGCCCTTGACCTGTGTGTCCAGTATATGAATAGTGGATGCATGTTCCATGCAGTCGGGGTTGAGCAATGTTGGTGTCAGTTGTTCTAAGATCTTTGAGGTTTCCAATAATGGTGGAAAATATGGCCAAAGGAGGTCCACATTGAACACTAGGTGCAAGGCAAGGAAGGGTGGAGTGTTCGGCTCAAAAGCATTGCTACCCATAGCCTTAGTCATAGTGTAAGGCCCATATCGAAGTGGGCGGAGCTTCCAATGGGGCTCTGTAAGATGCTTTTTCTGCAAATGTAACCAAACCTTGTTTCCAACCTGAAACGGGTGTGGTACCATGTGTTGATCATGGCATTGCTTGTACTTAGCACTGGCTTTCTGCAAAATCTCATGGACCTGTTGGCTGATGTGTTGAATCCACTCAATGAATCTGGTGGCTTTATCAATCTCAGACTAAACATGGGAAGAGTTTGTTTGTGTGGTTGCAATAGGTAGTGCAACATCAATGGGACCCAAGGGTTGGAATCCTGACCCCACCTGAAATGGGCTATGACCGGTGGAGTTATGGAGAGATTTGTTGTAACTGTGTTGAACATAGGGGAGACTCTCATCCCATGTACGTGGATGCTTAGAGTTGTACATGTGCAAGATGTGCAAAATCATACGATTGACGACCTATGTTTGGTCGTCTGTTTGGGGCTGGAAAGCAGTGGATTTAGTGAGCTTGGTGTCCAACAGTGACCAGAGACTCAAGCAAAATGTGTTGAGGAACCTATTGTCTCGGTCGAAGATGATGGTCTGTGGTATCCCAAAATGGACCCACACTCATTTGAAGAAGAGCTTGGCAGTGTCTGTTGCTATGATGTTCTTCTTGCAGGCTGTGAGGATGACCATCTTTGAAAACCGATCAACGATCATAAATACACAATCATTGCCTTGCTTGGTGGACGGAAGGCTAGACATGTAATCCATTGAGATGGATTCCCAAGGCTTCTCAGGGGTAGGAAGAGGATGGTGGAGGATGTACAGAGACAAAGCTCTAGAAATTCACACTTTGGCTATTCATTTACTATCTTAGGTTGCTAATTCCTCAGCTATAGAAAGGAACTGGTCCACATATAGTTTTATCCACTCTATTAAGAGGAATAGGGTTACCTCTAAGAGAGCAAAAAAACTAGTTTATGTGCATAGTAGTCTTCACCTTCTTACAAGGAAAGCACCAAAATATTTAGAGGGACCAACAATACAGTGGGATGTAGATCCAGAGGATGCTTCCCAGATTGATGATGAGGTGGATGGTGCATCTCTCCATGCAGGATATGTAAATGTACCATTAGATGACATTGAGTTGCAGTTGCAGGGCATTGATGATGATGAGAGAGAAAGCAGTGAGGCTTGTGCATTTTTGCATAGTCTTAATGTAGAAGATCTAAATTTATGAGTAGCTTCAGCCTTCATGCTAGTATGGGCATTGCGTCAATGACTCACTTTTTTGTTATTTTGAGACATTTAACCATTTGGCATCCACACTATGTATTGTTTTGGCATTTTGAAGTTTTGGAATATCATCCATGTTTTTCCTAACTTTGGATATCTAATCTCCTAAATTATTAATCAACTTTTATTGACTCTTGAATCTCGGTTTCTTAACCACTTACTATTGTAGATATTAGATTCATATCATTATAATTATAATTTATAATTTATATGTGATTGTCTTAAGTTTAAATAATAAATTTTATTTGATTATGCTATTTAAGTTTTGGAATGATTGATGTATAGAATGTTTAAGTTTGTAACTTGTAAATTTTTTGTTATTCTACAATTTGAATTTTGAAGTTATCGTTGTTTTGCTTTTCAAGGTCTTGTAACATCGACGCAAATTTAAAAACTTTAAAATCACATTTCTTTGAGTTTGAACATTCGTCATTTACCATGAATGGTCAAAATGTTCAAGGCCAAGCTGGTGGACAAAATGTTCAAGGCCAATCTGCACAAAATGAAAATCCATTGTTGAAGTTCATGACAGTACTTGAGAATGAACCAAATCTTTCCAAACAATGGATGTGCAAAGTTTGTGGCCTCCATTTTAGAGGAAATTGCCACAGAGCATTGTTGATGATTAAAATCGCAACGAGGTTTTTTTTGCCCGCAAAGTATTGCTAAAGCCTAGTATTATAAGCTCGCAATATAAATAATACTAGTAGGTGGGACCCCCTTGTAGATTCATAGATCAAGTCTAGTTCTTATTTCATGGTCATGATGTTGTTCGACACTGCCTACATCATTGATGAAATCTGAGTTTTATTGGAAATGAATAAGTATTGTTATGTGTGGATTCTAATTTCGACAATTGGATGATGGATAAGGCATGATATGTGTTTTTTTTCTGCTGCTCTAGGCTCAAATTTTATGTTACCACGGCCTATGTTATCCTTTGTTATCATTGCTATATGTTCTTCGATCCATTACCGGGACACCTGCACAAGAGACATGTTAGTAATAATATATAAGAGCAGAGGAAAATAAATAAACACAATGTAATAAAATGCAAAAGGAAGGAATTAAACTGTGCTAATATACTACTCTACATGCATTGAAATTGAAATGATCATAGTTAATCCTAGCTAACAAGTTAATAGCTATGCGATTTGATCGAGTTATATGAAACATGGTTGATTTATGTTATGGCATAAGTTGGAAATGGATAAATGTAATATGGATCACGCTATTGGCAATTAGTGGGTGATGGTTTCGATACATGGTTTAATTGAATGAGTTAATGGGAAGTTGGCTAGCGTGTACTGAGGAATTAATTGACTGGGGGTGGAGACAACATGCATTTACTGCACGTCACCCTTACTCTTTCCACTGGTTGCCACCCTAGTCAGGCTATTGTTCAACTATGTTTGTTGTGGTTAGGCTTCGACTTTTAAGAAGAGGAAGAACCGCTCGACTAACTCGCATTTTTAAGGTGCTCTTGGTTACATGTATGCCTTTCTGTCTATTAACCAGATTGTCTAAGCTGAACCTGTCCAATCTCCAACTCAGTCCTCTCATGCTAGCAAAAGGTTGAAAACTAAGGCCCACCATGCCCTTGACAAAGGAAAAGCCACTGCTACCTCTTCCTCACCCTCCAATGGTTCTGATAAATCCGTGTCTTCCCGGATGCATTTGAGGGATGATTGTTCTCACGTGATCAACGAGATTAGGCCTCAAGGCTCGACGCAACCAAAGGCAAATTCAAGGAAATCAAAGGGTGACAGCAGCAATCAGGGAAAGATTGCATCTCAAAGTGGAAAATATGGTTTTTGAGTTTTATTTTATTTATTGTTGATGACAGTTGACTTCAGAAGTTTTGGACAACATGTTTTCTTTGGATATATGAGTAATATATTTTTTGAAAATAATTTCAAATATCAATGAGATAATTTGTCAAATGTGAATGTGATAATGGGAGTCACAAGGAGGGGTGTTTTGTTTAATTAACTAGTTATGTTATGATTGTTAAGAACTAAAGGGAGTCACAAGGGTCCCACCTACTAGTTATTATTTATTTATAACCCTTGTTATGATTATTACTTCTCCCCCTGACTAAAAAGTTGGTTGAGTCTTTAGTTAACTTAACTAATGAGGTAATTCAACTACTTCAACCAATTCTAATTTGCTTAAAGGCAAAAGGAAAGGGAGGAACAAAGGAAGATAGAAGGAGAAGCATACTAAGGTTTGCTCTTTGAGTTATGTTGAGATAGTTCAGTTTTCATTCATTCCTTAATTTATCACAAGCCTAATTCTTTTTTATGATAGCAGGGTCTTATTGTAGGCAACAAGATTCAGGATCGAATTACATCATTCAGACACTTGTTTTTCAGAGGTGTTGATCTATCTTTGATAGTATGTGTAGACTTGTCCGTTTGTGAATTAGTTTTCAGGACTGACAAAGGCTATTGTGCAGAGTCGAGTGGGAAACAATATGTGGCAAGTTCATCCAGCTTTTAGAATTCAATTTTTGATTTCATGTCAGAGGTCATTTTGTATGTTCCATCGAGGATGTCTAAGTTTGACTTTGGTCCGAAATTTCTGCAGGAAATTTTGTAAAAAGAATGACTTTTTGGTGAATTGGAATGAAACAAAGGATTGCTTTATGTCTCATCTGTCTTGATTTTCATCTTGGTGTCTTTACTTCTATCTCTACATTTATTTCAGCAACTGTTATATTTAGAAAATCCTATTAAAATGAATTTTCCAGAAAGATTTTAATTATGAAAAGACTAGCCTAAGCACTTGTAATCAATACTTGTGAGTTAAGATTTTATTTTTGATGGCTATAAACATAGGGTGATATTCTCATCTATTTTTCTTTAGCCAAGTAGAATCTGAAAATGCTTGAGTAAGATCATTTCATATCTTTTCCTCAACATTTATTTGGCGACGACACTGGGGAGATCTTCGATATCTCTCTGGTTAATTTTTATACTCAATTTTCATCGACACATCTATTTTTCTAATATTGATTCTTGATTGTTTTATTTCTTAATTACTATGCCTGTTGCAAGGCAGCCCAATATTATGCCCGGTTTTCAAGATCAAACCAACATTGCTTTGAACCTGTTTAATACCATTTTAGACATTGCCAATACCCGTGTTGAGCTTAATCATTCATGGGCAACAATTGAACGAGATGTTAGTGCCCAAGAAAGTTTGGAATCGAGACATAGACAACCTAGAAATCAATAGTAACCTTCTTGTTTTTTCAATTTTGGCCTTTCTTTCATGTCCTTAGACTCTCATGCTTCTAGAAGAAGAAGAGGCTTATCACCTGAAATTAATCATATTGTTGAAATAGGAAGAAGGAACGTTGTGTTATCTACCCAACAAAGTGCTTTAAGGAGAACCTTGTCTAATTCATCCAGTTCGTCTTTCTTTCCCTCATCTATCATCCACAAGATGACATCTAATGGTGGCTCTGGTGGCACTGGAAGTGCTTCATCTTCATCAGTGATTGGTAGCTTATATAGCCACCATATCCCTATCCACTCTACCACAAATCCCACCAAAGTCATTAAAAAGTATGGGCTTTTTCAGTTTGAAGAAGACGCCACAACCACACTGTGGCATGTGTCCTCTCCTCTTAACCTAGCACCTGCTACTCGTCCACTTCCTAAATTCAAAGAAAATCTTCCCAAGTTTTTAGAAAATAACACTGTCACTACAAACGAACACCTGGTGGCATTTTCTAATGCTTGTCATAACATTGGGGCCAATGACAATGATACTTGCATGCGCTTATTTGTCAATTCCTTGGAAGGAAAGGCTGCAGCCGATTTCTTTGACCTTCCTCCTAAGATTTTGTCTACTTGGGAAGTGTTAATATATTGGTTTAGATCCACTTATGGACAATCTAAAAGCCCAACCGAGAAATTACGGGAATACAATAACATAACCTATAAGGATGGTGAGACCATCAAGTCCTTCATCTTGCGTTTCACCAAGTTATACAATCAAATCCCTGAACTCATTAGACCTCAGAACCAAGCCGCTTTCATGCATTACCTTCCCCCTGTCATCATAGGCTTGAGGAAAAATCCATTGATAATCTCGGTTCCGCTCTGCATACTTGCTTAGAGTATGAAGAACAACTTGAAAGAACAGGTCCTCCCCAGGGAGAATCAGTTAAATAGACGGACATGTCTGCCCTCTTACAACTAGTACAAGATATGAACAATCGTATGATAGTGTTCAAGCGAAAGGGAACTGTCTCCCCTCTCACCCCTGGAGCTTCACCCTCTTCTACACCCCCCTTTAGAAATCCGGTTGAAAATAATTGCCATCCTTAAGCTACCTTGCCTCGAAGTTGGTGTAACTTTTGTGAGGAACACCATGAGGAAACCACATGTGAGGTAGAGAAGAGTGTCAAAGATAAGATATTTGGTAAGAAACCAGAAGCTACTATCATTGTCCTAGATTTTGTAGAGCTCAAAGATGTCATGGTCATCAATACTAGGAACAAAGACTATGCTCCCAAGGGTAAATTTGATCCTCCCCGCAGTTCTTCTAGCCCAAGCTCATCCTCACCTGCTGCTATTGTTCAGGTTCCTAAGGTTCCTGAGAGTCAAGGAATTACTTCCCCTCTCCCCTCTTCCAAGTACAATATCTTAAATCAGTTGGCCAACATAAAAGAAGATGCAACCCTTATGGACATGGTTGTCATCCCTGAACAACAGATGCATCTGAAACAATTCATGGAAGGAAAAGATTATGTTGTAGCCAATCTTTCTGAAGAGGTAAACGAAGATGATTCATTTGTAAATAAAGTAGGTGTACATAACTTTAGATACCCTATAAAAAATCCCCCTTTTTATATTTTTGTAAAGATTATGGATAAGATCGCCCATTGTTGCCTCATTGATGACAATTCGGGACCAAGTGTGATGTCGAAGATTATTATGGAAGAGCTAGGCTCGTATTGTACAATTGAAAACGCCAGAAGCATGCTCTTCTATAATAGCCTACAACAAACAACCATAGGTGATATTAAAGATGTAACCTTATTTTTGTGCGCACACCCTGAAATAAGGACAACCCTTAGTATTCAGGTAATCGATATGCATGTAAGCAATTACTCAATTATCTTGGGAAGAGATTGGAAAGCCTCAATAGGTGGATACCTCTCACTCGACGGGACACATTTATTCGTTCCTCATAATGGTAAGAACATTATAGTCCTTAGAGAGGGAAGGATTTCACCCTACATAGAGAGTGTTCCACAACCTAGTGTAAACCTTATCGAGGAAGACCTAGGAGTATATTCCATCTTTGTTGAGGAGGATAATATTCCTTTGGAACAAATCAATTTAGATGATGATATGTGACACATGCACTTTGATGGTTCACACTCTGATGAAGGTAATAGGGCTGACATTATCTTGGTTCCCCCTGTAGGGAAAATTCATAATTTGTCTTACAGGTTAGAGTTTGCTTGTACAAACAATGTCACTGAATTCAAAGCTTTATTACTAGGCATTGAAAACGCCTATAATATCGGTTGTGGTCACCTTTCAGTTTTTGGAGATTCTGAGCTTATTGTGAACCTGGTACGTAAAATTTACTCTCCTAGCAACAAGTTGATGGAACAATATACCCAAACTATTTGGGCACTTATCTCGAATCTATTATCTTTCAACATCACTCATGTTAAGAGGGAATTAAACTCAATGGCTGATCGATTGGCTATCTTTGCAGCTTCTCCTAATCAACAACCTTTGCCTCACAAGCTTGATTGTTCTTTTCAATCTCTATATCGTCCACATATCCTTGACGATGTAGAATCTTGGCAGGCTCTCCCTAACGATGAGAGAGGTTGTGCTTTCATTCAAGATGAACCTCCTAAGCCCATGGAAATTATATCCATAGAAGACGACAAGAATCCTAAGGGCTTGACTCCTTTTGAGAGTTTGTCTTCATCGAGTGGTGTAGGCAATAAAGAAGGACAGAAAGAAGAGGAGTTACGAAGGAAGGTGGGTGAAACCATCTCCTTGAACATTGGGGCACTCGAATCTTCAAAGAATGTTAAAATAGGTGCTAAATGTTCCAATAAAGAAGAAATGAGGTTTTCCAAACTACTTGGTGGATTTCAAGATGTTTTTGCTTAGTCTTGTGAGGATATTCATGGTTTTGATCCTGGTCTTACAGAACATGCTATTCACATCAAGGAAGGCATGAAACCAGATAGGCAAAAGCAAAGACTTATTAACTCTGCATTTAAAGCAAATTTTCAAAGGGAGTTGGAAATTTTCTTAAAGGCTAGGATTATTTTTCCAGTCTACTTTGAATGGGTTTTCAATTGGGTACCTATTTTGAAGACCGCTGATCATATTATAACCTGCATTAGTTTTCACACTTTTAGTCAAGCTATTATGAGAAATCCTTTTCCTCCCCTCAATATGGAAATGATTGTGAAACAGTTTGTAAGGTCACAGATGAGGCCCTTGCTTGACAAAAAAATGGGTTATAGTAAAATCAAGGGAAAAGGGGCAGATGTTCACAAAACCACTCTTATCACAAATTCGGGTACCATGACTTATAAATGCATGTTTTCTGGTTTACATGATGCAAGTGTCGCTTTTAAAAGACCTATACACACAACTCTTGATGAATTGATCAATACCCATATTTACCTTGATGATCTAATCATGTATGTTAAGGGGTTGATGATAACTTCAGAGTTCCAAGTGTTATTTTTGGGTCCTTTCAAAATTGCCTTTGTCCTGGACAATAACTTTTACATTCCAAAGGATTTACAGGAGCAATTATTTTCCTGCAACACTAACGGTTCTCGTTTGAAACATTACGAGGGACTGACGTGAAAAGTTCTAATGTTGTTCGGATTTTTTGTATACTAGTAGCCTAGCTCTGGTTTCAATTTTGTGCTTCTCTTTTATGCTTTACAGTAGTTGACCTTTGCCTTCTGTGTTAAAACATTTCTTATTGCTTTTTCATTTTTGTCTTTTTATTGTTGTTGTTTTAAACTTACAAATTTTCTTTTGTCATGTTTTGGTTTCTTACAATCTTTTAGTTAATTTGGTCAAAATAAGGTGTTGGATCAGTTCTGCCACAGTGACACTCCTACAATATTTTGTTGGTCATCAACAATCAAGCTTACACGGCTGTTACGATGTTTCCCCTAAGAACACACTTGGATTTGTTATCTGCTTTCACTGCTGCTTTATAAAGATATTGGTTATCTCCTGCTTCTGCTTCCCATTTCTTCATCCATTTGAGAAATAAAGAGCAAGTCCATTAATTTCTCTCTTTAAAGTAAAGAGTAAAATCTGGTTGAATGATCATGCATATAAGGATAAACCCCCTCGTACTTAACACTTTTCATGAGTTATTCCCAAATTCCCGGTCATTTTTCCATTAAATCTGTTCACTTCCCCCTGTTACATGATCACCCTGGTTATATCTTCTTGACATGTTGTTCTTGGTCTGCGAGACCATGAGTTTTGAGTTCTAAATCTGTTGAAAACAAATTTTCCTGTGGAGTTGTCAGTTTGTTGACAATTAAAATCGCAACGAGGTTTTTTTGCCTGCAAAGTATTGCTAAAGCCTATTATTATAAGCTAACAATATAAATAATACTAGTAGGTGGGACTCCCTTGTAGATTCAGAGATCATGTCTAGTTCTTATTTCATGGTTATGATGTTGTTCGACACTGTTTACATCATTGATGAAATATGAGTTTTATTGGAAATGAATAAGGCATGTTATGTGTGGGTTCTAATTGCGACAATTAGATGATGGATAAGGCATGATATGTGTTTTTTTTCTGCTACTCTAGGCTCGAATTTTATGTTACCATGACCTATGTTATCATTGCTATCTGTTCTTGGATCCATTACTGGGACACCTGCACAAGAGACATGTTAGTTATAATATATAAGAGCAGAGGAAAATAAATAAAAGCAATGTAACAAAATGCAAAAGGAAGGAATTAAACTGTGCTAATATACCACTCTACATGCATTGAAATTGAAATGATCATAGTTAATCCTAGCTAACAAGTTAACAACTATGTGATTTGATTGAATTATATGAAACATGGTTGATTTATGTTATGGCATAAGTTGGAAATGGATAAATGTGATATGGATCGCACTATTGGCAATTAGTGGGTGACGGTTTCGATACATGGTTTAATTGAATGAGTTAGTGGGAAGCTGGTTGGCGTGTACTAAGGAATTAATTGATTGGGGGTGGAGGCGACATGCATTTACTGCACGTCGCACTTACTCTTTCCACTGGCCGCCACCCTAGTCGGGCTATTGTTCAACTGTGTTTGTTGTGGTTAGGCTCCAACTTTCAAGAAGAGGAAGAACCGCTCGACTAACTCGCGTTTTTAAGGTGCTCTTGGTTACATGTATGTCTTTTTGCCATCCATGAATTTGCTTTGGTTATGGAATAGAAAGTGGCTCGATATGTATGGGTTTGTGATTTCCTTAAGTTTGGCAACTGTGTAAATTGGTGCTGTTTTTCTGGAATGGATGGTTGGTGTGGGTTTCATTGCAGTAATGTTGGAGTCACAGTTTTATTGATCATTCTGGGTGTTAGGAACCATGAAGGGCCTCTGTCATCCTTGTTGGTCTTGGTTAAAAGTTTTTTTTGTTCGGTCCAGATTGGCTGGTCGTCTCCACACTTTCTTATCACCTTACCTAGTCATTTGTTGTTATGGGGTTTACTGGGTTTGAAACGCCTTGTGTCACTACGCTTTGCTTCACTTGGGTATGAGTTCGCTCATGTTACTAATGTTGCACAATGGGTTGTGATGGTTGTTTTTCCAAAGGGCTTGCTTAAGGTGACTGTTATTCCTCGGCCTGTCCTATCTCAACATTCTCGGGTTGATTGGGAAACCACGAGGGTTATACCCTGCTTGTTCTAAGTGTTGTTACATAACCAGAATGAAGCCTTACCCCTCTGTCATAGTCTCTCCTATCACGGGAATTATCACCCTGTCTGCGAAGTTAATTGTGGTATACCCTGTGTGTGCACCATTGGCCTCAGAGGTTCTAACCCGATGATGGGAGTCGACTCCATGTCTCCCTGTATTGGTCCACAGAGAAAACCTCGTTTTCTCAAGGCCGGGTTTTGATAGAGGAAGCCGTTATGGCCGTCGGGTAGACTGTTGGTTGTTATGAGTTGTTGGTGTATTGTCAACAATGCTCATTTTTCTGGCTCGTCTCTATTGACTATGTTGACCGTGGTGTTGGTTTTGGTATTTAGTCACTGCATTGGTTATTATGACAATCAAATGATAAACTCGACATGGTAATTGGTTGATTGAAGAATTCGTTTGAATGCACAATCGTTGTCTCTTACATTACAATTGTTGAATGGTTAACCCAACATTAGTTTACAATTGGTTAATGCACATCGATGCTCGTGCGTGATACTTAGGTATGTGTGGCGTTCCTACAACATGAGTCAATGATTGTTATGACTGTGTGTTTTTAATTGCCAAATGGAGTGTTGCAATCATGGTAATTATGGCACGACCATCCACTGTATTTGTTATCGATATTATTTGATTGTGCCATCAGAGAGGGTCATGAGTTTTTAAACAATTTTTTTTTTTTGCAATTTGATCAATTTATGGGATGAGATCATGCTTATTGTTGCTACCTCGTTATATTTATTGACAACCCAACATTATGGTTGTTTAGATTCAGAGTAGTTGGACCTGTGCAGTCACAGAAGTGCTCTTGTGTTTTGTCGAATGTCTGTGTGTTCCACGACATAGTATGTGTTAAATGGTGATGGCTATCTGTGAGTTTAAATGACAAGTCAAGGTCTTTGCATTTAAAATATTGATGGATGCATGTGGTTGTCTGTTATGTGTATTGATGAATATCATGTTTCCTAGCAAAGATAAGCACATGATCTGTGACAATATGATTTCATTACAATCTAATTATTAAATGAATTAGAGGACGAGATCATGCACAATTTTTGTGTCTGTATTTGATGATTGAAATAATTGTTGGCAGTGATTGATGAGTTGGTGTTGAACAGAGTGGAAATAATTGACTGTGTATTCATTTGGGAATTGTTTAAAAATGTTAAATGAATAAATGAGAAGAGCAGAGCTCCTCTACAGGTTGTTATGGAATGCATACTATCTTGTTTTGATGACATTGTGTTACAGATGGATTATGAACAATGAGCAAGTCAATACACAAAATTGTTTAAATTTTACACAGTAGTTGTTCGTTTGACATAGTGATCATTTTGGTTGGTGTTGATCTTTTACATTGATTTGGAATGATTGTATGGATTACTTAATTAATTTTATGAGCAGTACCCACTCTCTTTCCCTACCATTATTTCGCTTTTCGCTAATTACAACCCCCTCGTCTTCCCACATTCATTTTTCACTCCATGTTCTAAAATTTAATTATAGTCAAAAGGAATTTTGTATTGAAGCAGTTTGAAGTCACAATTTCTTGGTTGGATCACAATGATATTTTCTTCGATTTGCGTTACCGTTGATTGATTGCCGTCTTTGAGCAGTAACCATGTTCTTCCTCCTCATTTTATCATTTTTCGATCAATACAAACCCCTTGTATATCCCATAACCTTTGTTCACCCACTGCTCATCGACAACAGTTAAACAATTTGTATGGATTGGATTCCATGAGTATGATATGTTGCTGAGCCAAAATCTATTTCATATTTTTAAGGAGTTGTCATGTATGGTTGTAAATGGACAATTTGCTAATCAATCATGCATGCAGGAATGAGTTTCTTCAGCCGAGGTAGCCATGGCAGAGGCAACCGAGGGAGAGGTAATTGGAACAGAGGCCCAAGAAGGCCAATATTCTCCATACACTTTGAAACTGACTCGCAAGAGTTGGGCCAGTTGTTTCAGGCTGAATTTTTTAATTGGATTGGGCAAGGAATGGTCCAACCTAGGCTTGAAAGGCCTCCCTTCTAAGCTCCACAAGCCCCTGGTATTCCCATGCCCCCTCATGTCTCATTGCAACTCGAGGTTTCCGAAAACGATGGATGGCAAGAGATTGCCCACCCGATAGTCTCCCAACATCGTGGCTGGCCCAATTTGTCCTTACCTGCTCCCCCGCCTATTAACTAGATTGTCCAAGCTAAGCGAGGCCCACCACGCCCTTGACAAAGGAAAAGCCATTGCTACCCCTTTCTCACCCTCCAATGGCTCTGATAAATCCATGTCTTCCTGGATGCATTTGAGGGATGATTGTTCTCACGTGATCAACGAGATTAGGCCTAAAGGCTCAGTGCAACCAAATGCAAATTCATGGAAATCAAAGGGTGACAACAACAATTAGGGAAATATTGCATCTCAGAGTGGAAAATATGGTTTTTGAGTTTTATTTTATTTATTGTTGATGATAGTTGACTTCAGAAGTTTTGGACAACATGTTTTCTTTGGATATATGAGTAATATATTTTTTGAAAATAATTTCAAATATCAATGAGATAATTTGTCAAATGTGAATGTGATGATGGAAGTCACAAGGAGGGGTGTTTTGTTTAATTAACTAGTTATGTTATGATTGTTAAGAACCAAAGGGAGTCACAAGGGGTCCCACCTACTAGTTATTATTTATTTATAACCCTTATTATGATTATTACTTTCCCCCCTAACTAAAAAGTTGGTTGAGTCTTTAATTAACTTAACTAATGAGGTAGTTCAACTACTTCAACCAATTCTAATTTGCTTAAAGACAAAATGAAAGGGAGGAACAAAGGAAGATAGAAGGAGAAGCATACTAAGGTTTGCTCTTTGAGTTATGCTGAGATAGTTCAGTTTTCAGTCATTCCTTAATTTATCACAAGCCTAATTATTTTTTATGATAGCAGGGTCTTATTGTAGACAACAAGATTCAGGGCTGAATTGCATCATTCAGACACTTGTTTTTCAGAGGTGTTGATCTATCTTTGATAGTATGTGTAGACTTGTCTGTTTGTGAATTAGTTTTCATCACTGACAAAGGCTATTGTGCAGAGTCGAGTGGGCAACAATTTGTGGCAAGCTGATCCAACTTTTAAAGTTCAGTTTTTGATTTTCTGTCAAAGGTCCTTTTGTATGTTCCATCGGGGATATCTAAGTTTGACTTTGGTGTGAAATTTTTGCATGAAATTTTGTAAAAAGAATGACTCTTTGGTGAATTGGAATGAAACAAAGGATTGCTTTATGTTTCATCTGTCTTGATTATCATCTTGATGTTTTTTTATGGCAAGCTGATCCAACTTTTAGAGTTCAGTTTTTGATTTTTTGTCAAAGGTCATTTTGTATGTTCCATCGAGGATATCTAAGTTTGACTTTGGTGTGACATTTTTGCATGAAATTTTGTAAAAAGAATGACTCTTTGGTGAATTGAAATGAAACAAAGGATTGCTTTATGTTTCATCTGTCTTGATTATCATCTTGGTGTTTTTATTTCTGTCTCTACATTTATTTCAACAACTTTATATTCAGAAAATCATATTAAAATGAATTTTCCAGCAAGCTTTTAATTATGAAAAGACTAGCCCAAGCACTTGTAATCAATACTTGTGAGTTATGATTTTATTTTTGATGGCTATAAACATAGGGTGATATTCTCGTCTATTTTACTTTAGCCAAGCAGAATCTGAAAATACTTGAGTAAGATCATTTCATATCTTTTCCTCAACATGCATATCATCATCTATTGGGTGACTCTCAGTTTGTCGTTAAGTCATGCATTTGTTCACATGGACAAAATATTGAAATTTCTCGAGCTTATGAAGCTCATAACTTTAAAATCTGATTAGTAGTAGTTTTACTTTTGTGAATTTAAATTTAAACTTTAGACTATGTAATAAGACTTTAAGTTTAACTGTATAAACAAGTTTTAGACCTTCGAAGTGTATGTTTATTTTTGAGTCCTAGCAATGGACAAATGACAATGATGGTTAGACAATGTATGTTTATTTTTGAGTCCAAACAATGGACAAATGACAATTATGATTAGACAATGTGTGCTAGTTCAATGCTCATTAAATCACTGAATTTTAAATAAATTTAAATATTTTATTTTCTTTTAATATTTATTATTTTTCTATATATATGTGGGGTTCCCTGAAAAATTGGGGGTGCACTCTAGCCTTCCAGGAAACTCGTCCTCCATCCCCGTCCCCAAAGCCAATGCAACATAGGAAGTCTCATACACCAATTTGATGTCTGATTTAACCGTAATCTTAAAAATAGATTATTATTATTATAGTTTAGATCCTATTTTACCTATATAATTTTTTTTTTTTTTAATATGCGAGATCGAATTTGAGAATCACTTTCACCTGTCAATTTGAGAATTTTGATGGAAATGAAAATTGTTTTTACCATGAAATTAGCGTTAAATATTTTACAGTATTTATCGCCAAATTACCCTTTGGGCGTGAATTTCCCCAATTAAACTTACATTTATTATGAAATTAATTAATTGACCCGCCAACTCGAAATGTAAAAAAGACATACGTATTTTTATTTATTCGCGAACACTCAACTTTCTCGCCACCATCACATCACACGAAAGAAAGAAGTGGGGAAGAGGGGTAGGTCCATTACCCTTATTTTTGCCGTCTGGAGGGAAAATTCATTGTTCAAATACCATTTTAACAAATTAACTTAAGAATCATTTCAATTTAGAAAACGAATTTTATTAATGTCAGGACAGATTGAATGAGAATGAAATTTAATGTTGCATGAGCTGCAGAGCCATGGAATCCCTTTCGATTCGTGGTTGAATCGATCCATGCGTCCGAAGGCACCTGGGCCGATCCCATTGATCATCACATAAATACCCACCAGTTGAAGAAAGGGAAATTGAATAAATAAAATCGATCGAGCGAGTTGCGGTGCACAATGGGAAATAGTTCGGATTTCGAGCTGCCAGAGGAGATCCTGAGGGTGCTACCCACAGACCCATATGACCAGCTGGACTTGGCCAGGAAGATCACCTCCATCGCCATTGCCTCCCGCGTTTCAAAGCTCGAGGCAGACAATGGTAAGCTCAGGAACAAGCTGACAGAGAAGGATCAGCTCATCTACGAGCTCCACGAGAAGATTACACAGCTTGAATATGCACTGCAGGAAGCTAGTGACCACTTCGCCCGGGCACTCGATGAGCAGGTCGGTATTTATGAATTGAGTGATCCGATAATTGATTTGCATCTCTTTTGGGTTTTCAAGAATTTGGTTGGAAATTCAGAACCTTGATTTTTTTTTTGGTGGGGTGGTTCAAATTTGGGATGCCTTCCCATATATTGGAGAAGTGGCCCTGGGCTCGGTGTTCATTTTACAGTTCATTTACTGACTATTGCTTTAAATTGTATTTGTTATAATAGATAGCCGGACAATTTGTTCTGTTTTCATTGCATTACATTGTCTGAAAATCTTTTTCAGATGAGGGCCATAAATTGCCAGGTTAACAGATTATTTTAAGATGAATGCTCGCAGTTGTTTATCTGTTTCTTAAAATAGATTCTGACCTATGCTGCCTGGAATTGTCCATCTTTTTTATATCCAAAGTCTTATGCATATATTATGTTTCTGAAATCCTGTTTACATTATATTTCTCAGTTTTTCATGTAATGGACGTAGAATGTATTTATAGGCAAAATTCATACTCTTACCCAAAATTTTTCAAGCCGTTGTATGAAAATATGCAAAAGTTCCCTTTCCATTGCAATGAAGTGTAGCTGGCTTATAATAGGAAGATCCAACATTCAATGAAGTGTAGCTGGCTTATAATAGGAAGATCCAACATTCTTTATGTTTGAAAGCACTTCTGCTGAGAGTATGGAAAATTTTATAGGCTAAATTTTGCTATTTATCTACTTCTCTATCTTTTTTAAAAAATGAATAGCCAATTTCCAATTTTGTTTCTAAAAATGATTTTTCCATAATAAAATTATTTTTCTTAAAAAATATTAAATGCAAAATTCATAAAAATTTGAATATTTTTACAAAAATTCATGACAAAACATTTTAAAATGACATTTTAAGAATTAGTAAGATTAGCCAAGTTTTACTACACTTAAATATGAATCCTTAACATTTTCTTTTGAGATTTTGTGATTGGGAGTATCTGGTCCACCAAATTTTACTTAGGACTTGCACCTGCCCCATCTGCAAGAAATGGCCCATTTGCACAGGCAAGACTGCTTACAAGGGATGGTGAAAATGACTAGGGGGATTTGAACTGAGCACCCCGCTCTACCTTTGTACCAAGGCCTGATGACAACTTTGGACACAATTTGAACTCTTAAATGGCTAGAACATGTAGTCCTTCACACCTGGATTGACCTCTGGAACTTTGGATTTGAAAACTTTAAATGTTTCGGGGTGGGATTTTAACAAACCCTGATTTGTGGGTGATTTTTCAAAAGCTAAACGTCTCATTCATGGTAGCACAGTTTTCATTTACGTAAACATAAGATAGTGGGCATGGTTTATGTACAAGTTTGATTACCCTAAACAGAGTTTAACTATAATTTAAAAAGCCTAATATAAAAGTTTGAAATATACCGTTTTTGAATTTGAATATTTTGAACAATGCTGTCTAGTTATTTTAGAAATAATTTTACACTGAACACATTTCTATGTGAGGAGATTCCATATTGCTTAAAGGATTTGATATGCCACGGTCGATAAGAGGTTAAAACCTACAATGATTCATCATTGGTATAATCCTGTAAATGAATTTTGTTTAAAGTTTTATAATAAATAACCTGTCTTTTATTTCAAATCTAGGGTTAAAAACTTGAATGATACCCAAAACAGTTTAATAAGAATTCAAATTTAAAACGGAATATACTTTTGAAGTTTGAATACTCTGCTTTTGAATTTGAATATTTTGAATGATGCTGTCTACTTTAAACGTTACTATGTTAGGAGATTCCATATTTCCTAAAGGCTTTGCTATTCCACGGTGTCAATCATTGGTATGACCTTGTAGATGAGCTTTGTTTAATGATCTATAAGAAATAACCTTTATTTTTTTTCAAATATAGGGTTAAAAACTTGAATAATTGCATATCTCGAGTTTGAACTTTGAATGACATCAGTATTTGTTAGAACTGTAACACCCTAAGTGAATTCTATCCTTTTCTGAAAAGTTATCATTGGTTTTCATTCTGATGATCTGTTCAATTATATGCAGAGAAAACTTACAAATGAGAGAAATGCATTAGCGTCAACTGTCAAGAAGCTTAATCGAGATGTCGCAAAGGTAAGTGTTACATCTCTATTATTAGAGATATGTAACTGACAAGTTTGTTTCTGAAGATTTTTTGTGTGAGGTTTGATGCTTCGTTGCCAAGTTTACTTATTCAGTGCATGGATCTAGCAATTATATCCACATGGAACAAATTTGCTGATGCTTTATTGAAAAGCAGTATGGCAAGTACTTATTTTTGCAGATTGTTTTAGGCAACTGTAAATAGACAAAAATAAAAATGGAAGAACAACATATCTTTTGAAACTTCAAAGTGCAAATTATTGCAGAACAAATCTCAGACGTTTAGTGTTTGCAAATAAATGAAATTGTTTTCGTCCTCCAGCACAAACCTTTTCTTTTTACAAGCAACTTTTTTCCATGTCTTAAGTGCAGAATAGAACCCACCGTATTTACTTATGGTCCCCGTCTTAATCAAAACACTCTAATAATTGGAATAATTCTTTCAACTATGAAAACAACCAAGGGTGTTTATTTTTTATTTTTTTCAAATTCGAAAATGGCCAAGGTGTGCATTCCAGAATTGAGTTGTCATCTTTGTCCTTGCCTTTCCAAAATTTTCACTTGTCATCTAAATTTTGTTACTTGGATGGATTTCTTGCAATAAGTACCATGTTCACCTTTAGCTGGTTTTAAAATTCTTTTTTCTTCTTGGTTTGTTCCACATTAGATATTGTCTGCAGTCTTAGTTGAATACTGCAAGCCTTAACTGTAATTCCACGCCAGTTATAGTTAGTAAAATTTAATTGTAGACATGAGTTCCATGCTCATATGAAACTAGCTCTTCCAGGAATAGTGGATCCTATTGTCATGGTGGCTCTGTACTATTGAACTGATACATGATGGATGCTATCTCTGTTGCTACTTCTTGTCAGATATGGTGTCTTAGGTTATAGGCTCCTGCTACGGATGAAATTTTGAATACTTGTATTGAGCAGGATATGCAAATTTTCTTGGATACATGAGTCATATGTCCAGGCCAAAGGAATTTAAATATTTACAAGGTTCATCCTAGGTGATATAACAGATGCTGAAAGAAGTACCTCTCATTAGACAATTATTTACTTTCACAAAAGAAATGTTGGTAATCATGGCCTAATTCATGTTTTAATTTTCTACTTTCTATATCAGGGTAGGTGTCTGTGTGTATGTGCTCCATTTGCATGTAATAGCTGCCATTATATTCAGCTAATTGCACTCAAACATATGCACAATTCTTGGATTTGTATTCCTTAGATGCTAACTACCATGATAGCAAGTTTAATCTCCCTTTTGCAAGGGAAATTCATGGGTGGTGTATTCCAAACCCTTTCTCATTGATATGCTAGCCATGCTTTTTACTTCATGGCTTGACTAATATGTGTGCCCAAGGAACTATGTTAGCAACTAAATGGGTTGCTTTGTAATGTCCCCAAAGGGAATATGCTAGATTTGCTTGTCAAATATAGTTCTGGTTATATTCTTTATATGTTATTAAACTGATTGAGGACTTTCCACAAACATATTGCACATAACCCATAGATAGGCATTTTGACAAACATGTTGCATACATCAGAAATTAGAAGAGATAATATGGCACTTAATTAATGATGGAATTTTAACCACCCAATACAATGACTAGGGCCGCAGCAGCAGCAGCAGCAGCTGTGTCAAAACAACAAACAACAAACTGAAAACCAAAACCTAGTCTAGTGCCCTGATCTCCCCTAGTAGATGGCTTCCCCAATCTGCAGAAGGCTAACTCTAAATCTCCAATCCTCCTCCAAGAATGATGCAATCAGCCTGTAAACCTCTTCTGACACTGGCTGCAGTAATCTGGTCGCCCGTACTCGAAACAACTCTGTAACTCAGATCGCAGAGGGCCTCGCGAGACACAACCGATCGTTTAGTGGGGCCTTGCAGGACACCCTTTACTCGACCCGTGGGGATGCCTTCAACCCTGGTTTCTTCGAAACCCTCCTAAAACTTGCAAATGTCTGGGGTCGGCCTCATCCAAAAAGTTTCGTAATCCTTTTGCGCACTTCGGTATCCCTCCAACTGTAAGCAAAACTCCCAAGTGAAGCTCCAATGGAAATCCTGGATGGATTCCCCTCTCGTTTAGGCTCCAATGGAAATCCTGGATGGATTCCCCTCTTGTCTAGCTAGGGTGGATATTGCACCACCGAAACCAAACCAATAGTGGAAGGGTTTTGCTAAACCCTAACGAAACAATTGTTAAATTATCAAGCTTGATTTAATATGCGGATTATTTCTTTAGTTCTTCAACACTTCAAACAAAATTTGATTTATCAACCAGCAAAATGGATACTCAAAATGATGAACAGAAGTAGAAGATGTACTCATAGAATTTCACACATGCACAATAATTTACCCTGGAGAAACCCAAAAGGGGAGAAAACTCCAGCAAATAATTTTCCTTTAATTGCAAATAGTATGTAAGATCAAGTACAATAATCCACCATGAAAATACCTGACTGTATCACCAGCAAACAAAGGAAAAGGTTCTGGATACTCAAAATGATGAACAGAAGTAGAAGATGTACTCATAGAATTTCACACATGCACAATAATTTACCCTGGAGAAACCCAAAAGGGGAGAAAACTCCAGCAAATAATTTTCCTTTAATTGCAAATAGTATGTAAGATGAAGTACAATAATCCACCATGAAAATACCTGACTGTACGACCAGCAAACAAAGGAAAAGGTTCGCTGTCCTATACTGCTGTTATAAATCAACACTTCTAGCAAAAACCTTTGCTGCCCTTTTACGCAGAAAATTCCCTTTGCAACTGTGTATATCAGCTGACTGTAAATTAACTCAAATGCTGCCCTTAGACAGCAGACTCATATGCTGTCCTTTCTCATTGTGTAGACAGCAGACTCATATGCTTGCTACCCACTCTCAATCACCTGCTGACAGACTCCTTTCCTTCACTCTTGCGCTGCATAACAATGTGAATGAGGAAGAGGGTCGAACTCTGTATATAAAGGCACAGGGAGGAAAATAAGAGTGAGTTCAAATTAATAATAGCCAGCATGCCTTTACAACTCGAATTGTCGCTTGACTTGACTGACCTTTGCATGAGAACTCGCCCTTGAGACTTGGCTTATGCATGGCATGCCAACTCAACTTGCAACTAAACATGCATGCAATGCAACTCAACATACAACTTGACATGCATGCAACTCGACATGCAACACCCATGCATGCAACATGCAACATGCAACTCGACATGCAACACCCATGCATGCAACATGCAACATGCAACTCGACTTTGACCACTCGAACTAGACATACAACTTGAGTTTGACATACAATTCGACTTTTACAATTGAGTTAGGCAACTCAAAATTCTTTTCATTGTGGATAATGTTACACGTGCCAACGCACTAGATCGATACATTTACATTATTTGCGTAAGGAAGATTGTTTGTTTCTAGCTCATAGGAATTGTACATTCAACCTAACTTTTGTTAGATGCCTTGACTTTTGCTCATGGCTCACAAACAAAGGTTGTACGTTCCCCTTGACTTTTGCACTAGTCTGTCTATGCTCACATCTTGACTTTTGTCTTAGACTTACAAGACTTCTTCCTTTGCCTTGGCTAGACTCACAGGATCATATAGCATCTCGTTCCTCCTGACTTTTGGTTTGACTCACAGAGGTTGTACATTCCCTCTGGCTTTTGTCAATACCTCACAAGATTGGTTGATTCTCCAAATCTCCCTGGCTAGCCTCAGGGTGGCCCACATGGCCTCTCATTGGAGAATGACTGCGGATGATGCCAAATTTAACAACAATGGCTCCAAGAGCACTTCCAAAATGAGAGATTAATTCATAATGCCAAAGTGAGGCTCTACCCCTCCTTTTATCCTTTCTCCATGCCTTCTAGAACTTTCCCTTTTTTGACCAAATCAAATGTAACCCTTGTTCCCTTTTTGACTAAATCAAATATGACCCTTATCCCCTTTTTCTTTCACTTTAGGATTAAAAGTCACTTTTAATAATAGATAAGTAACTTATTAATTTAATGTCACTTTAAATACATAACATCTTCTAACTGAGTGACAAGCCACGAAAATCATTTCCACTATCGAACAGGGGAATCCAAAAAATGGGGACATGACAAATCCTCCCTTCCCAATTATTGCTTGTCCTCAAGCAATTCCATCACGACTTGATGCTCCATCGACTGATCCAGACTGAAACTAAAAATAATACCAGGATCCCAAACCAACCTGTAAAATGTGAAGCATCCTCTACTCAAGGCGTGGTTCGGTAATGTACTGACATAAGAGGTCTCTTGAAAACCGCTCACAAGTAGGGCCACTCGGTGCTGCAACAACTCGATCAACCCATCAAGGAACTGCTCTGCTAGGGAACTAGTCTCATGAAGGAAAAAATTGGCTCTTGCTTTTGTGTCAATTGTCGCACTGTCTCCTATTGAAATCCTAGGGTCCCAAGCTATCCTTAGAAAGAAACCACCATGTTGATGTTGCGCCACTCTGATCATAGTCGTTCGACCATCGTGTCCACTCTGCATCCCCCTCTCCTGTAACTCCCTGCTGACATACCTGTAAGGGCTGAACCTACTATCACGAATAGTAGCTGGCATAGGCATCCATGTGAAGTCACGACCTGTAAATCCACTGTCATAACCGATCTTGAATATCGGAAAAGGAAGTCTATCCAAGTCATTGACAATGACTCTGGGTTGCTCATGGACTCTAGAGATCCCTCCACTAGATAGCTCTGTCATCTGCACTGCCCCATACTCAGAAGATATCGCTGGAAAGTGCGTGAACTGGTCAATTACTAGAGACCTACTATCGGTCCACTGTATCCTCGGTAACTTTGTGGTGTAATTTGTCCACATGCTCTCCCACTCTCGCCCAGAAATGGCCAAAGACTGCATTCATCCTGTGGAATGAGTGCCTCGACCTGCTCTGCTGACAAGTTGTATACTCCCCTACATCGTCCGTGAAGCCTCTCCATGCGAACCTCTCTTGGATTTGCCTGAAGCGCTCTTTGCTCCTAGTACTAATCTGCAAGGTGCTGATACAAGAACCTGCCTGCCTGTCCCTGATAAGCCAGGCTATCATAAGTTGCATAAACTTGGTCAACTCCTCGAAAGACCACTCCTCCAAGCAACCACTCCTAAACCTCCTAAAGATAAACTTCGGAATGTCAAAATCGACGCTCACATCTATAATATTTGTTGAACTTTCAAGCAATGTAATACCAAGGTCCCAAACTAATTCGAGAAAGGTACCACCATGTTGACGCTGCACCACTCTGATCATCACCGTCAGACCAACGTGCCCAGTTTGCATCCTCCTCTCCTGGAATCCCAAGCTGAACTCCCTAATGGGATTGAGACCCCTGTCCTGAATCTTCCCCTGCCAAGGTATCTCAGTGAAATCTAAGCCTGCAAATCCATGATTGGCCTCGAGTCTATCTTGCCATATAGAGTAAGTCTCGACCTCCCCTCTACTGACATCCCAAAAATAAAGCAGACCAATCATTGTCACGACTCTGTCGATCATCATCATATGAATCAATCTATCACTCAGATGAATTCCCAAATCCCACCACCAAATTGGAAGTCCACCACTTCCAATACTTGCTAGCTGCTGTTGTGCTATATTGGTAACTATTAGAGTCAAAATGAGCCAAGTCCTTGGAATGCCATCATTTGGTGGAAACCTAATACTAGGAATCAACTCTATGCCTGCTAATCTATTCGGCTCTTGCCAAACTGCACTGGGAAATATGCTATCTCGATCACCGTCAATGTCCCCAAGTAATTCGTGGAGTCTAAACACCTCCTTGGAAAATAGTGCTGTCACTTGCGATACCTCATACTCATGTGAGTACCCAAAATGCCCTGTCAACAGTGAATCACACATAGCCCTTATAATCCTCTTCCTAAGTGTGGTCTTAGGGACTACATGTGTGCGACCTCCATAGTGGATAATGCCATCCACCACTTTGTCAACTGAAATCTCTGTGAACTGATCCAATACAATCTGGATCTCCTCATGTGCTCTGACCACATAGCCCAAATGAAAGAACTTTGACATGGCTATAATCCTACTTGCCTCACCCAACTGAATCAGGTGAATCCTCCATGTCCTGTTGAGTATACTGCTAACATTAGAAAATAACGCTAGATTCCACTGCCACTGCTTACAAGACTGGAAAATGTTAGGTGCGTTGGTCAACCCCAATGGTATGACCAAGGACTCAAGGTAACATCTGAGAGCGATCCTGCGGTTATCCTTCTCTCTATCCCTGCTCTGGTGATATCCTAATTGAAGATCAATCTTTGAGGAATATTCCTCTCCATGAAGCTCGTTCATCCACTCATCGATCTTGGGTGAACCAAACTCAATGATATGTTTGAAATCCTTGTTTGGGGATCTCCCCAGGGGAAAAGTCCCACGACCCCATTGTAAACCATCGTACATCGTTATATACTGTTGTATACTACTGCATACCATAGTATCATCATATATCACCTTGTATCCTATATGTGCCACTGTATCAATCATTCCACTAATATCAACTGGACCTGGATCCCATAGTGATGTATCCACATTTGTCCTATACTCAATCCCCCAATCAATTGGTGCATATACTTCCTTGCTGGTTGGTCCACAAGGAATGTGCTCAACTACCTCCTTTGTAGCCTTGAGCCAAAATAAACGACTCATGATCCTTGCAATGCACAACAGGCGCACGCGTAAAACCCTTTGTGACAAACTTCTCCTCATACACCTGCAACCCTAGATACTCCCCGTGTAGAATCGTCATAAGAGGCTCCTCGCTCAGATCATGAGTGCCACTCACGCCTTTATGTGTTGCTTTTGTTGTCAATGAAGAGCGTGCCAAACTAAGATGGTAGCAAAGCTTCTCAATCTCCTTTCCTTGTCTTCAACAGACTTAAGAGCAAGGTCCCTATCCATGAACAACTGCAAGTAATCAGATTTCATCTGCTCTAGTGCTTCTTTGATAATGCGTAATTTAGCACTAGTGATCCCATCTACACCTCCTTTTTGTCTCTCCTGCATCTAAGCTTTCCACATAAGATCTTCAATAAACTTATGAACACCATCTGCCCTTGTCAACACCTGCACAACTTGTTCCTCCTTGACCAATAATTGGTCCTCCAATTCTTGCAATACTAAGGGCTTTTGTTCAATTTCATCACCATGTTGAGGTACAATCACGTCCTCATCATCATAGACATCATAAATGAGATATGGTGCTGAATCCTCATCATGCATAGGTGCTATCACGCTTGAACTACCCTCATCATAAGCATCATACATAGTGGAAGATGTTGGATCCTCAACATCAGTTGATTGGAACATCTCTTCATAGTCATCATGAGACGCTGCATCCTCATCCTTTGTTGATTCATTAGAGGTATACCCATCCAACACACTGGTGTCCTCGGCTTCATCGGTTAGCTTCGATGATGTATCATAGGCTGTTGTTTGGTCCTCTTCTATGCATACATCCTCAACATGGCTAGATGCATGCTCCTTCACCTGTCCTTTATGCTCATCTTTCTGCCTTGTGCCTTTAAAGGAATCCTCGTCCACATTCTTGGGACAACATCTGTAGTTGAGGGTGAACTAGCTTTTAAAAGGCAAAGCTGCGTGGATCTCCTCACCCAATGTTAGATACTTCTGGTAGTGATAAGGCACGTTTTTAATTGCTACTAGTGTCCTTGAGATTTCAAACACATGCTTTGGATATTCCTCCATTTGGCTTAACCACCTGAGTGCAAAACCTACTCCCATCCTTTCTTACACCTTTTCCTTAGTTTGATAGCCAAGCTTGTATACCCTCACAAGCTGGGAGGATCACAAGCTCTGATACCACTGTAATGTCCCCAAAGGGAATATGCTAGATTTGCTTGTCAAATATATTTATGTTTATATTCTTTATATGTTATTAAATTGATTGAAGACTTTCCACAAACATATTGCACATAACCCATAGATTGGCATTTTGACAAACATGTTGCATACAACAGAAATTAGAAGAGATAATATGGCACTTTATTAATGATGGAATTTTGACCACCCAATACAATGACTAGCGCTGCAACAACAACTATGTCAAAACAACAAACAACAAACTGAAAACCGAAACTTGGTGTAGTGCCCTGATCTCCCATAGTAGATGGCTTCCCCAATCTGTAAAAGGCTAACTCCAAATCTCCAATATGTTGAAATAATGTAACTGCAAAGAGCATTCTTCTTATTATTGTTATTTAATTATTAGGATTAATCCCCATTGTGGATTAATCATGTCGATAATTGTATTAGGACCAAATCCCCTTTTGCGGATTGGTCATCGGACAATTATAATGGGCAGAATAAGAAGTCGGC